>VDFB02000363.1:69426772-69818984 GCA_007258455.2 Sequoia sempervirens
CACCAGAATCTAAAACTCACTTGCTAATTTTAGCTGAATAATGACAGTCTGTCGATGATGATAAAAATCAAGAGTAATGCTTATCTAGAGAGTTGCAAATCATCCATTATTTCAAAAATGCAACTACTCAAAAAGAAACTCAATGAATATTATGCTATGTAACCGTTCTAAGATTTGATGCCAACTAATGATGTCGGCCTGCAACTATCTTTAGAAATTCACCATGCCGGCCACATTGTATGAGTCTGTTAATCGTTCACTGAGACATCCAAATAGTCCTACCGAAGGAAATTAGATCGCCGGTCATTCCCTTTAGATATTGTTTTTTCCATGACCCATCAAAGTAGGGGAGAAGTCATATCAAAGATCTTTATGTTTCCCCGAGATCACATTTCTGTTATATTTGTTTCAATCGCTGAGACACAGGATTATTTCTCACCGAGATGCCCTTTTGATTCAATCACTGTCGTCGTAACCTTTTGATATCGGAAAGATCCTATGCAGATCACACTGTGTTTCACCAAAAGTCTCCTTTTATCTCTTATGAGTCGCTGTGACTTTCTACTATTGGAAAGACCTCATATAGATAATATGTCGCTAAGATAATCCATAATCGGGGAGAGATCCCAATGAATTCATTGAGTCATACCGAAACATCCCGTGATTCATACTTGATCACCGAGACATTACCAATCTCTCACTGAAAGCCATACATTAGATTTTGTCGCCAAGACTTGACGGGTTCATTGAGACTCTTCATCAAAACTCATGAGTCTTACCGAAAAGTATTATCAACGGTCGGTAAGACACAACAATTCTCTCACCGAAAAAGTAACCTTCATTCTTATTAGTGTCGCTATAGCATCCCGTCATCGGGTAGACCTCTCGTAGAATGCTTGAGTCATATTGAAAGTCTTTATGCACGAGTCGGTAAGACACCACGAAATCGTTATGACATTTCGGTGAAGCCACAACCTTTGCTGTAAGACCTTTCAGTGCATGGTCGGTGAGACAATATTTCTTCGGTGAGACCACATACCGAATACAACACTCCTGCCGATATGTTCTTTTTCCTTCGGTCGGTGAGACAATGATGAGTTCACTAAGACATTATATCGATGTCGCAACTCTTGCTGATGTGATCCCTTTCAACGTCCGGTCGGTGAGACATAACAATCTCGCTGTGACCCTATACCAACGGTATAACTTATGCCGATATGATCTTTTTTTGTCGCCGAAACAAAAGAGAAGTCATGCCGAAGGCTACCTGTGAAAATCCATGTGTAATGTTGGCGAGACCAAAGGTCACTCACCAAGACCTCATGCCAAAAACCCTAACTCTTACCGATGTATCTTCCCGCCACCAGTCGGTGTGACAAAGTGCAATCGCTATGACTTCACACCAAAAGTAACATGTCTGGCCGAAGAGAATCTTTAAAGTTCCAATCGACAAGACACAAAGCACTCAATGAAACAACATGTCGATAGGGATTTCTTACGTCGATGAACCACCTCATGTATTAGTTGGTGAGACCTGACTCATTTGGTAAGACCTCTCAGTGGTGAACAAAACTCATGTCCATAGACCTTTCCACTGTTGCCAAGACCACTTGAATGTCATGTCGATAGTCCTTCCCTCTGTTGCCAAGACCACTTGAATGTCATGCCGATATGATACCCAAAGTATAATTTTTCATCAAGGACAAACCAACCAGAGCACAACTGAGAACCAACAAACTCCCCCTTTGTCCTTGATGGAAAAACACAAATGGCTCTCCCCCTTTTTGCCTCAATGACAGAGATAGAAGAGAAGAATGTGCATTGCTATGAAACACAATTGAGAATCCAACCAAAATATCATGAGAAACAACTAGAAAAAAAAGAGTAACAGTGCAACAACCAAGATTGTAGGAGAGTTGTAAGTGAAACAAAATACATAACATGCTCCCCCTAAGCTGAAGCTTGGTGAATTAGAGAAGTAGAAATTGAGAGATAACTCCCAATTGAAGTCTCAACCTTTGAAATAACTATTTTTCTAAAGGCTTAGTAAAAATATCAGCCACCTAATCTTGTGATCCAAAAAAATGTAAACATACTTCATTAGCCAATACCTTTTCTCACAGAAAATGAAACTTGATAGCAATATGTTTAGTGCGAGAGTGCATAACAGGATTTTTGGAGATATTTATCACACTTGTGTTATCATAGAGAATTGAAATAGGTTTAGGAACTTCAATACCCATATTAGATAGAGTTTGACTCATCCAAAGAACTTGAGTACAGCATGAAGTGGCATCAATGTATTCTGCTTTAGCAGTAGAAAGAGAAACAGATACTTGTTTCTTGTTGTGCCATGCCACTAAATGATCACCAAGAAAGAATGCAACACCACTGGTGATTTTCCTATCATCCAAACAACCAGCCTAGTCAACATCAGTATAAGCAATCAAAGAGAAATCATTGCTTCTAGGATACCAAAGACCATAATCAAGAGTGCCCTTAATGTATTTAAAAATCCTTTTAACAACAGTGACATGGGATTCTTTAGGAGATGCCTAAAAATGTGCAACTGTGCAAACTGCATGCATGATGTCAGGTCTAGAAGCAGTTAAATATAACAGACTACTAATCATTGATCTATATTCAGTTTGATTTGTATCAGGAGAATCATCAACCTTAGTAAGTTTGCATCCAGTAACCATTGGAGTGCTAACTGGATGGCATTCATCCATCTGAAATTTCTTAAGCATCTCTCTAGCATACTTGGTTTGAGAAAGAAATATTCCATTTTTGCGTTGAGAGATTTGAAGACCCAAGAAGAAATTTAATTCTCCTAATAATGACATTTCAAATTCAGATTCCATTAGCTGAGAGAATTTTTACTCAAAGTGACATTGTTGTAGCCAAAGATAGTGTCATCAACGTAAATTTTAACAACTAGAATATAAGAACCTTCAGTTTTAACATAAAGATTGCTATCTACACCTCCTCTAATAAAACCATTTGAAAGCAAATGACTGTCCAGCCTAGAGTACCAAGCTCTAGGTGCTTGTTTTAAGCCATAGAGGGCCTTTTTCAATCTATAAACATGATCAGGCTTATCTTTGCACATAAATCCTTCAGGCTGTTCAACATAGACCTCTTCATCTAAATAGCCATTTAAAAAATCAGTTTTGACATCCATTTGATAAACAGTAAAGTTTTTATAAACATAATAAGCCAATAATATTCTGATAGATTCTAGTCTAGCAATAGGTGCAAAGGTTTCACCAAAATCAATACCTTCTTGTTGAGCATAGCCTTTGCAGACAAATCTTGCTTTGTTGCGAACAACATTGCCATTTTCATTAAGTTTGTTTCTGTATATCCATTTGCCTCCAATGACATTCTTGTCATTTGGTCTTGGGACTAACTTCCAAGTCTGATTTTTCTCAGTTTGATCAATTTCTTCCTGCATAGCATTAAGCCAACATCAGTCTGTGAGAGGTTCATTAAAAATTTTAGGCTCAAACTAAGTAACTAGACAGAAAGCTATTTGTGCATTTTCATCAGATTCTGCAGCCTTTCTTCTAGTTTGAACTCCTGCATTTTTATCCCCAATAATTTGATCTTTGGGTGATTTTTAGCTAGAGCTTTTGATGCAACTTTTTCAGGACTTGCTTTTTCATTATTAGGGCTTGTTGAATCAGTATTAGGCTTTGCTATTTCAGCTCCTTCTAAAATTATTTCTAGTTCAAGTTCTTCTTCCTCATTATCCTGCAAAGATTCAGCATAAAAATGTGGTCTTTCATCAAATTTTACATTAACAACTTCAACAATCTTATTAAGAATTTTTTTAAGGCATTTATAAACTTTGCTATGAGTTGAGTATCCAAAAAAGATACCCTCATCAATCTTTGATTGAAAGCTCCCAAGGTTATCATCATCTTTCTTGATAAAACACTTACTTCCAAAAATTTTTAAGTGTTTGACAGAAGCAGTTTTTCCATACCAAAGTTCATAAGGAGTGTGTTTAGATTTCACCCTAAGATGCACTCTATTCAAAATGAATACAGTTGTATGAATAGCTTCTTTCCAATACATATCAAACAACTTAGCTTCATCTAGCATGGTTCTAGCCATTTCTTTTACAGTTCTATTCTTACGTTCAACTACCCCATTTTGTTGAGGTGTTTTTGTTGCAACATACTGTCTTTTCATGTCATGTTGTTCATAGTAATCAACAAACTCTTGAGAAGTGAACTCACCTCCTTTGTTAGATCGCAGGCATTTAAGTTTCAAATCAGATTCCTCAACCAATTTACGAAAGATTTTAAACCTTTCAAATGCTTATGATTTGTGCTTAAGAAATGTGACCCAAACCATTCTAGTATAATCATCCACAAACATCATAAAGTACTTTTCACCATTAATAGACCTTGTTCTGGTTGGTCCACATAAATCAGTGTGCACAAGTTGTAAAGGTTTTGAAGAAGAATGTTATTTTGTTTTGAAACTAAATTTTGTTTGTTTACCACTTAGACATTCTTTGCACACAGAATTTTCTGGCTTGTTAAGGATTGGTAAACCTCTAACATTCTGATTCTTACTTATTCTAACCAAATTTTCAAAGTTTATGTGTCCTAATCTTTTATGCCATAACCAACTCTCTTCAATTTGACCCATTAAACACATACCTTGATTATTGTCATTGCTTGATGTTTCAAGAAGATTGTACACATTTCCTTTTGTCCTCCTTCCAACTGCAATGGCCTTTCCAAGCTTGTTCTTAATCGCACATCCCTGCAAAGTGAAAGAACATGATAACCACTATCACAAATTTGACTAACACTTAGAAGATTGTGCTTGAGACCTTCCACATAGTACACATTATAGATAGGAGTGTCTTCATTTAAAAGAAGTGAACCTCTACCTTTAATTTGAATACCAGAGTTATCACCAAACTTAACATATCCACCTACATAATCTTCAAGATTTATAAACTTATCCTTGTCGCCAGTCATATGGTTAGAACATCCACTGTCCAAGACCCATAAGTCCTTTTTCTTGGAATGAAAAGTTGTTCAAACCAACATAGTTTGCTCAATGTTGTTGACAGTCTTAGGTTTCCAAACCTTTTTAATTTTTTGTTGTTTAGATTGCAGATTAGTTCTGCACTGTTTGACAAAATGTCCCAAAGTATTGCATTTAAAACATCTGATCTATCTTACAAAACCATAGTGTTGCCTAAGACCAAACCTGGGTATTCTAGGATTCATAAGTCTGCAATTGCTCACCTTATGGCCAAATTTGTTTTAGAAAAAACAATAACCATAGAAGAAGGGATTGCATCTGTAAGATGATCTATTACCTTTCAAGGGCTGATCATGATTCTTACCAAATTCTAAGTGATTTGAACCTAAACCTTTGACTTCAGAAGAGGGATTTTGTTTTGCATTGTCAATTGAGAATTCACCCTTTTCAAAACCAACACCAGTTTTATCTTTGTACATCTTCTGCTTGCTGAGCATCTCATTCAGTTTTAGAGTGCTTTCATATTTTTCAATTTCCTTCCTAAGATAGACTACTTCTTGTTCCAGTTTTTGAATTTCTTGATCTTTGTAGCTAACAGTCTCTCGAAGACAGTCTTCAACTCTTTTAGCTTCTTCAAGCTGAGTTTTCAGAGAGACCATTTCTTGATCTGGTTTATGTTCTTGAGCAAGAACTTGTTTCTTGAGTTTTCTGACCTCTTTTAAAGCACATTTCAGCTCACTTTCAAGATCTACCTCACCTTCTTCAACATTAATGGTGTTTGAATCATTTTGCTGAGTAATCTCATCCATGAACAAAGTTTCATCTTCTTCTGCTGATGAATCTTCATACTCAAAATCAGTTTCATCTTTACTAAACAAACTCTTCTTCTTTATGAAGTTGAAATTTCGTTTAGGTTTAAAGGTCTTCTTCTTAGGTTGTTTTCCAGATTTCTCATTGTCACTGATTTGATCATCATAGGGACACTTTGCAGCAAAGTGACCTATTTTTCCACAATTAAAACATTTAAAGGGAAGTTTTCCCTTATATTTTCCTGATCCCTTTTTAAATCTTCTAACAAAATGGGATTCATTAGAATCAGACAAATCTGATTCACTGACTTCAACTTTTTCTTTCTTTTCAGTGTTAAAGGCAGTTTCTTTTCCTGTTGAATTGTTTTTGCTAGTTCTCATTTCATAGGTAGTAAGTATTCCTTGCAGGCTGTCTAAGGTAAGCTGATCAAAGTGTTTCTTTTCTTCTAGGGCTGAAACCTTAGGTTCAAATTTGGATGGTAAGGTTCTAACAACATTTGTGACCACATCAAATTCATTAACCTCTTGACCTAGACCTTTCATTGCATTGACAACTTCATCAACTCTTAGGAAATATTCAGCCACTTTTTCATCATCCTTCATTTTCAACTCCTCAAACTGATGTTTGAGTTTAATGATTTTTGACAGTTTGACTTTCTCATTCCCTTGATATATAGTTTCAATTTTTTCCCAGATTTCATGAGAAAATTTGCAATGCATGACTTTAATGAGCACATCTTTAGTTAATCCACACAAGATGGCATGCTTAGCTCTGGCATTTGTTTCATACCTCTTTTTTTCAGTAGCATCAGTGGGAATAGTGGCTGGTACATTGTACACAATTAAAACAATGCTCCAAACATCAACATCAAAAGAAACAAGAAAATCTTCCATTTTGATTTTCTAGAACACATAATCTATTCCATCAAATAATGGAGCTCTGGTTACAGAGGCACCGTCTTGAGAATGAGCCATTAAAACAAACTCCAAGACCAAGATCAATCCAAGGTGATTAAAACCTATCCGAGGAACCTACGCTCTGATACCAATTGTTGGAGTTAAAATGACACTGAGAGGGGGGGTGAATCAGTGTCTTAACAGATTTGACCAATTTACAAAAATTCAAAAACCATAGCTCATATTTGATCTCAATATTACTCTGATTAAAGAATTCATGAGTTGAATGTAATCATTCATAAACAGGATTGAGAAAAGTAATAAACCCAATAAAGAACTGAAACAACAACACTGTAAAGCAGTGAACAAACAAAAGAACAAAGAGACATAAGATTTTGCCAAGTGGAAAACCCTCCTGGGGTATAAAAACCACTCCTGAAATGCCTTGCAGGCTTAATCTTTTAAAAAACAGTTCACAATGCCTTATAGGCTAATTTCTGAGCACCAACTCAAGGAGAACTAACCCCTCATTTTGAAACACCAATTTCAAGGAGCACCAACCCCTCAAATTATTTTGAACAATAATAACGACTCAAAGGATTTCTCTATTTTTAGTTAAGCACATATCTCTCTATTTTCTCATCTACAGTTTATTCATACATTTCCATATAGACAAGGAATGATACTCTCAGAATTACAACCAGAGAGCTTACACTGTTTTCAACATAGGTATTTATATACATTTCAAGAATGTCTATCAAAAAGAAGATCTTTAGAGAATGCGTTTTTCACCAGAATCTAAAACTCACTTGCTAATTTTAGCTGAATAATGACAGTTTATCGATGATGATAAAAATAAATAGTAATTCTTATCTAGAGAGCTACAAATCATCCATTATTTCAAAAATGCAACTGCTCAAAAAGAAACTCAATGAATATTCTGCTATGTAACCGTTCTGAGATTTGATGCCAACTAATGATGTTGGCCTGCAACTATCTTTAGAAATTCACCATGTTGGCCACATTGTATGAGTCTGTTAATCGTTCGCCGAGACATCCAGATAGTCCTGTCGAAGGCAATTATGTTTTGCCGAGATTACATTTCTGTTATATTTGTTTTAGTCACTGAGACACAAGATTATTTCTCACCAAGACGCCCTTTTGATTCAATCACTATCGCTGTAACCTTTTGATATCGGAAAGACCCTATGCAGATCACACTGTGTTTCACCGAAAGTCTCCTTTTATCTCTTATGAGTCGTTGTGACATTCTACTATCGAGAAGACCTCATATAGATAATACTTCATTATACCGAAGGTTATCCTTTCATTCGATGTCGCTGAGACAATCCATAATCAGGGAGAGATCCCAACGAATTCATTGAGTCATACCGAAACATCTCACAATTCATACTTGATCGCCGGGACATTACTAATCTCTCGCCGAAAGCCATACATTAGATTTTATCGCTAAGACTTGACGGGTTCATTGAGACTCTTCATTGAAACTCATGAGTCTTACCGAAAAGTATTATCAAGGGTCAGTAAGACACAATAGTTCTCTCACCGAAAAAGTAACCTTCATTCTTATTAGTGTCACTATAGCATATTGTCATCGGGGAGACCTCTCATAGAATGATTGAGTCATACCAAAAGTATTTATGCACAAGTCGGTAAGACACCACAAAATCGTTATGACATTTCAGCGAAGCCACAACCTTTGCCGATAAGACCTTTCGGTGCACGGTCGGTGAGACAATATGTCTTCGGTGAGACCACATACTGAATACAACACTCCTGCCAATATGTTCTTTTTCCTTTGGTTGGTGAGACAATGATGAGTTTGCTAAGACATTATATCGATGCCGCAACTCTTGCCGATGTGATCCCTTTCAACCTCTGGTCAGTGAGACATAACAATCTCGCTGTGACCCTATATCGACGGTATAACTTATGCCGCTATGATTTTTTTCTGTCGCCGAAACAAAAGAGAAGTCATGTCGAAGGCTGCCTATGAAACTCCATGTATAATGTCGGCGAGACCGAAGGTCACTTGCCGAGACCTCACGCTAAAAACCCTAACTCTTACCGATGTATCTTCCCGCCACCAGTCGATGTCACAAAGTGCAATCACTATGACTTCACACTGAAAGTAACATGTATGGCCGAAGAGAATATTTAAAGTGCCAGTCGGCAAGACAAAAAGCGCTCGATGAAACAAAATGTTGATAGGGATTTCTTATGCCGATGAACCACCTCATGTATTAGTCGGTGAGACCCGACTCATTTAGTAAGACCTCTCAGCAATGAACAAAACTCATGTCGATAGACCTTTCCACTATCGCCAAGACCACTTGAATGTCATGCCGATAGTCCTTTCCTCTGTCGCCAAGACCACTTGAATATCATGCCAATATGATACCCAAAGTAGAATTTTTTCATCAAGGACAAACCAACCAGAGCACAACTAAGAACCAAGACAAATCATAATCTGAGTTACCTTGTTTTTCAGGGTTTTGTAGTCCAAACATGATATAAATTGGCTCTTACACTTTTTGTGATTACTGTAGCTTGTGTAAGAGGCCCCATGGATACTGTTGTAATTGTAGGATGGATGAATAGGGCGTAGGATGAGAAATAAAGAAGGTATAGTTGTTGTCCTCAATAGTTTTGTGAATTATATGAATTGAGAGGTTCAAGCCTAGGTTTCAACAAAACATGTATGGGAGATCTGATTTTATGAATTTTTATCCATGTACAGACCTAATGGGTTGTTTATGAACACTGAATATAAATGATACACACACACACACGCACACACACACACACACACACACACACATATATATGTATGTTTATGTATTTTTAAATGTAAATGTAAATGCAATTACTAGATGCTCTCCTAGAACAATAAATGCAACATATCATTAAAGAAATCTATATCTATGTATATAAATGTGTATTTCTAAATGCAAGTGTAAATGCAAAGAGCATATGGTTTTGTAGTGTTATAGATACAACATATCCATAAATTAATGTAATTAAAATTCTAAAGTCTTCAACACATATAATATGAAATCAATCAAACTATTAAACTACATGAGAAATAAATGAAAACAATAAATGCATATGTATGTGTATTTGTAAATGTAGGTGTAAAATAAATAAGAATAATGAAAATTATAAAAGAATACAAGGAAAGGTCTCCTCCCTTCTTGGTAGTGATAACCTCCTCCACACACAACCCTTAAAAATTATGAATAGAGGAATATAATCTTTGAAGAACTCAAAGTTAATTCTCTCCTACCTAATGCAATTAGTCATTTTATCCTTACAAACATTTATAGTGATTACTAGATGCACATTGACCAATTCTTCATAATAGAAAAATTTGATCATACTTTTCCAATGATGGCATTATGAGAAAACCTTAGGTTAAATGAATAATTCCTAGCTAAGTTCTTTAAATAATGTCCAACCGTATAAGAGAAGACCGATGCTATGTGTACCTGGATACCATGGAGAAAGGCTAGTCTTTGGGCTCTTTCATCAATCATACTACCTTAAAACATATCAAAAATCTCCTAGCAATTAGACATAGGAAGATTTATTATGACTTTAAAAAAATTTATTGCCAAAGCATAAACTTATCATGACTTAACTAGGCCTAGTACACACTCCCTCCCCGTTAACCACTTAGACATATGGAAATTAAATATAAATTTGCTGCTATTTTTAGTCATGTAGGTGTCCAATAAACCACTTGGTGGTGTTTCCCTTCAAGTTTATTTACTTGAATGAAGAGCAAAAGTCTTTGATTACAATTAGAGAATACATTTGAG
This sequence comes from Sequoia sempervirens, assembly GCA_007258455.2. NCBI lineage: Eukaryota > Viridiplantae > Streptophyta > Pinopsida > Cupressales > Cupressaceae > Sequoia > Sequoia sempervirens. Next base: position 69,437,334 of record VDFB02000363.1, read on the forward strand.
GCCTTGGTTGTGTAACTGGTGGACCATAGTCACATTTAACACTTGTTACAAAGTTTGGGAGTTAAAATTAAGTAGATTTGTAGATTTGATTTGTGATGGACACATTTGGACAGTAGTAATAATAGCTTACAATCTATCAAGACTTGATTACCTTATAACCTGTGAAATTCTAGCGATGAAATGATAGATTAATCATAATGTCACCTTGGGATCACATCACCATGAAAGAACTTCAACCAACATCCTTATGAATGTAGGTACCACCAAATAGGTATTTTTCAGATCTGTCTTCCTCGAGCAAGGGAAATTCAAGAAGAGAAGAGGAAAGTGAGACATGTAGTATGTCTAAAAGAGGGAGATCAAATAGAGGTCAAAAGATTAGAAGAAAATTCCGTAAACGCATGGAATTTTTTCTTGCTAAAGGGGGGTCATGTTCTTATGATGATGAGAGCATAGGTGACATCAAGGTGACCTTGAGGTACAAACATTTACAGAAACAATGGGTACCCAAGGAACTTCCTCCAATAAACACTGATTTTTGTGTCAACGAGAGGATATATCGCATAACACCATTGTCATTACATGGTTTGGGCCTATTTTGAATGGACGACATAAAGGTCTATTACGAAAAAGTTACTAAATTGATGGAGTATGTTGGACCCTATTACAGTTACAAAGATTGGATGCAACTGGTTCGATATACACGAAGTATGCGTAGGTATGCACTGTCAGCAAATTATATACAACTAAAAGTAAGGATCAAAATAAAGCAGTGGCTATGTACATTGACGAAAGGCCAAAAGCATCAGGGAATATTGCAGGGTTTATAAATAGTGCATGACCTAGGTCAACAAATAAGAAACCCAATTGCATATTCAAGGCGTGCAAGGAAAACCGTGTATTCGTATGTGCGATAAAATCAATAACTGCAGGGGAAGAGTTGCTAATCGATTACAATTTGAATCACTTAGTTACAAACATAGTTACTATGGGGGTGGTACGTACTATGTACCATTTTACCCAACCTCCAATTAATGACTCCAATATACCATTTTATTCTTATGTTTTTTTTCATAAGTCTATTGGTTTCATTTTGGTAATGTTTTTTTATATTTAATTTTTGTCAGAGGGGGACATTGATCGTACGGAGAAGGCTCTGGCCCAGAGCACAGATCGCGATGTATCTTCAGGCGCTTCTACCCGACAAGCTTTACCTCATTGTAATTGTACAAATTAGATATGAGCAAAATGTTTTATTATTATGTTTTTTTCATAAGTTTTTTGGGTTAATTTAGATAATGTTTTTAATATTCTTGTTGCAGTTGACTGATTGGGGAAAGGCACCAGCAATAGAGGAGAGCATCCATAGTGAGGTGCAATCAATATTTTGTGATGATGACATCACTTATTCAACAAACCCTCTCGATACAATAAAGAAGCTCCAACAAAAATGCAATGAAGAAATTACTAAGTTGATGTTCATAGTGCCTCAAATAGATGAGATAAGAGAGAGGGTTAAAGTATTGACTGAGATATTACAAAACTTGCAAGTAAGCTTTCATGAGGTCTTTAATTATAACATAAGTTCATTCATGGTTTTATATTTTGTACTCTTTTATGTCATGAACTAAAATATGTGTTGTTATTATAGGGTTATTTTCCTCCTCATGATGCTCCTGGCCATGATCAGGGTACTGCAAGTGCTGCCCAAGGAGTAAGGGTTGGTACAAGTGTCCATCTTGATCTTCCTACGCATACATCACATCATCTGACCCCATCATCTGTGCCTATATTATCGTCTAAAATGTCGACAACACATACCATGCAAGCATCCGTTAATGCACCCTCTGGCAGCGAACACATACCAGAACATGCGTCAGGACATGTACCTGGGGATGTAGAGGCCACTAGTACTGGTGATGTTTTAGCAGCATTTCCTGGATCTTCCCATATTACTAGTATGTGAACATTTCCGGTCACACTTGTGGTGACTAAGGATTTCGTTCCCATAAAGATGGAGAAGGTCCCAGGTACTTTAAAATGTTTTAATTATTATTCTATATAATCCAATTGAAATTTAATTATTGATCACTCTTTTTAGACTATTGATCCCATGATCATTTTGCAAGAAATGATGTTTTTTATAAACATCTAAGTGATATTACATTGGATCTCTTCGGGCCCACCATATGTACACTGTGGAATGCCCAAAATCAAGATTTAAAAGATGAGCTCATTAACCGTTTAGTTGTGTTGTTTAGTGATAAAACATTCAACCGAACCAAGGTGCTTAAGAAAGCTGGTACCTATCTAAAGTATGTGAGGGACCAATATAGGTCACATTTAGAGAAGAAAAAAAAGTACAAGCGTCCCCCCATGATTCCAGAGAGGGAGTGGAAGGACCTGGTGTCCAATGGAAAGGAGAAGGCTAAAAAGAAAAAAAGAAAGACACCACTGGGCCAAGCAAGGTATGTGATATAGAAGCATAAATCTGCAAAAAATCCCGATTAATTGCGATTTTAAAAAAATCTACAGGCTAGACGATTTTTTCCCCAATTTTTTGAAAAAATCGTTGACTTTTTGGTCAATGATTTTTTTCCATTTCAAACTGCAAAATAAATAGCGCGATGTTTAAAATCTGCAAAAACATGAATAAAATTGAGCTGATTTTCGGCGCAAAAACCATGAGACCATGGCTTGTTGCTTACTATTATGCTTTGATAGATTTTTCCAAGCATCCATAGCTTGTTTGAAAGCACCTATTTTAGGATTTTAGCCATAGCAGCAAGGCAATTGATTGTTTGATAAAATGTTTTGGTAGACATGTATGAAAAATGCATTAGCATAGACAAGGCGATGATTTGCTTGAAAAAATGTCTGAAAATGTAGTCTCATGGTGATGGAATGCCATGATGAATTTCCATGACAAGAAAATTGCTATGGATTGTCCGCGAGAAATTCCATCACTGTGAGATTGCATTTCTTTTAGGCATTTTTTCAAACAATTCACTGCCTTGTCTATGTTATTGCTTACTATTATGCTTTGGTGCAGATTTTTTCCAAGCATCCATAGCTTGTTCGAAAGCACCTATTTTGGTTTTACTTTTTAGCCATAGCATGAAGCGTTGAACTATTTGATAAAATGCTTTGGTAGACATGTATGAAAATGTGGTAGCATAGAAAGGTAGTGAACTATTTGAAAAATGCTATCTTCAAAAATGTGGTCTCATGGTGATGGAATGCCATAACAATGCCATGACAAGCAAATTTCTATGGATTGTCATGGCATTCCATCACCATGAGACCACATTTCTTTGAGGCATTTTTTGAAAAAGTTCACTACCTTGTTTATGCTATTGCTTACTAATATGCTTTGATAGATTTTTTCCAAGCATCCATAACTTGTTCAAAAGCACCTATTTTAGGCTTTTAGCCATAGCGACAAGGCGATGGCTTGTTTGATAAAATTCTTTGGTAGACATGTATGAAAAATGTGGTAGCATATACAACTATCACCATTTGATATTTATGCAGTTGTAGTATGTTTTGTGCAATGTAATCAACGATATGAATATAACCAACAAAAATCTATTTTCTATAATTCATGGATTGAACTCTGTATTTTATTTGCTCTCAATGTCTGTATGCCATGGAAATTCCATTAATTTTTTTTAAAAAAGTAGTTTCTAACTGTTTTTCTTTAAATTTTTGTGTTTTTTTGTAAATCCGATTTTTTCTCGATCTTTTCCCGATTTTTTCAAAAAATCCTAAACTATTGGTTTGTCGATTTTTTCCCCAAACGATTAATGTTGCTATGTGTGATACTATCAACAATGTAATTATATATTGATTACTCTTTCTTTTTACATAATCTAACGTATTTCAAACTTTTCATAGGCTACGACACATCGAAGCAACAAAGGAAGACTAGACACCGCGGTGGGCATATTAGATTGGCTCTAGGTGGTTATATGAAATTAGCGCACGAATTGTAAGTATCAATAAATGAAATATTGCATCCAAATTATAATAAATTGAAAACAATTTTGGTTTTATCACACCATAGAAGCAAAATTCATGATCTTATGCAAAAATGTAGGGCTCTGAATTCAACAGAGTTCCCACAGAAGAGGACCTGAAGATTTCCTTCCAGCAAGGCTATGGAGCCGTGGCTGAACGCCTAAGAGTCTTGACTGGGACAAACACAATCTTCCATTGCATCCGACACGCAGGTAAATAAACTCAATAAAGTTTATTTAAAATTGAATACTTGTGCAATCTATTCAATATTAATTTCCACCATAAAATAATTACATGCCTATTTTTTTTAAACATTCAAGCAATTATAATATTGCACATGACATTGGAATGTAGCCTGGTGAGGGTGGAGTACAACATGCAAATGAAGTTCATGGTGTGCATCCCAATACTTTAGAGCATGTAAAGCGTGATCAACATGTTGAGCATGATCAGACTAGAGAAGATCAGGAATATGATGTGGCCCCATCAGGTAAAGAGGACCACTCTAAAGTTCTTTTAAACATATTTAATTGCAATTGGTGTATTAATTAATGTAACCTTTCATGTTTCAACTTTAGAGCATGTAGAGCGTGATCAACATGTTGAGCATGATCAGGCTAGAGAAGATCAGGAACATGATGTGGCCCCATCAGGTAAAGAGGACCACCCTCATATTCTCTTAAACATATTTAATTTCAATTGGTGTATTAATTAATGTAACCTTTCGTGTTTCAACTTTAGAGCATATAGAGTGTGATCAACGTGTTGAGCATGATCAGGCTAGAGAAGATTAGGAACATGATGTGGCCCCATCGGGTAGAGAGGACCACCCTCATATTCTCTTAAACATATTTAATTTTAATTGGTGTATTAATTAATGTAACCTTTCGTGTTTCAACTGCAGATCAGGATTTAGAGGGTGTTCAACATGTTGAGCATGAGTCTATAACAAAAGTTTAGGAACATGATGTGGATCCATCGGTAAAGAGAACCACTCTAATGTTCTTTTAATTAATGAAATATTTGTAACAATAATAATAAAACATATCAATTTAACATTTCTTTCTTATTGCAGCAGATCCCCCCTTGCAGCGGTGTCCACGTCATGATCAACAGACGACTAGGCATACATTAAGATCATGAGCAAGAGGGCCGAACAACTAAAGGGGGGAAATATATTGATTTAGAAAATGATACTCCACTTCAGATTTATGTAGCTTTAAAAAAGAAACAAAAAAAAAAGTGATTGTAATCATATCATGACAACCATATTTTTGACAATATGTAAAAACTGAAAGAATGAATATACTATGTTAATGAATGAATGTGAATATGTTAATTAATGAATGTTATATGTTAATGAATGAATGTTATATGTTATTAATGGATGAATGAATGATTAATGTTATATGATTGGGTATGGGGAATCGAGAGTGATGTAAGGGGGGGGGAAATGAGCTTCCACCGTCACGTGGTTGGCCCTGTTAAGTAGAGAATATTAAACTATTCTTGAAACAAAGAGAAGCTCAATAAGGTAATGCACTTTTGAATATATTAAATACATCATTTGTAGCATCAAACAAATATGCAGTCTGTATGTATGATCAATCGTCAGTCTCCACGATGGTACATTTCCATGAATTTTTTTTTTTTAAAATTGCATTGTTTCATCACAATTTCGACAAAACCCACCGATGAATCACCAAAAAGGTTCAACGAAGTTGCTATAGCTGCGACGAAGGTTTCGTCATAACTGCTTACCCATTTCATCACACTTTCAACAAATTTTTGGTGTTGTTTCGACACTACTACTTGCCCATTGTGTCGCAATTTCGACGAACTTTTGGTGTTGTTTTGACTCTACTACTTGCCTATTTCTTCTCACTTTCAATGAACTTTTGGTGTTGTTTTGACGCTACTACTTTCCCATTTCATCGCACTTTCAACAAACGTTTGGTGTTTTTTTGACACTACTCCTTTCCCATTTCGTCGAAATGGTGACAAACATCTGATGTTGTTTCCACGCTACTCCTTGCCCATTTCGTCGAAATGGTGACAAACTTCTGGTGTAATTCGTTGGTGGATACATGAAGTTTTTGTCGATATTTAGATGAAATCCTGAGTCATTTTATGATGTCGCCGATCGATGAATCTGTGTCGTTATTTTGACATTTAATTTGTCGTCGGCCTTTCGACGAAAAAATAACAATGAAATTTTTTTCGTCATTTCGTCGCTTGTCTGACAAAGATTTTCTGAACATCCGACAAACGTCTGTTGGAAAATGGTGTCAAATTCAATAGTGTGGTCATGAAGGATATGATCAATGAAAGAGATTTCAATGACCGCTTATAAGATGAATATGATTTAAATTTTTGGTGATGAATGAGGAACACAGGATCGTGGCATGAAGGTTGGAGATCGATGATCTAGATTTGAACGAGGCAATCATTAACGACTATTTGCATGGATTCAGGGCCTTTTGACGAAAAAGCAACAAATAAATTTTTTTCATCATTTCGTCGCTTGTCCGACAAAGATTTTCTGAACATCCGACGAATGTCTATAGGAAAATGGTGTCAAATTCAGTAGTGTGGTCATGAAGAATATGATCAATGAAAGAGATTTCAATGAACGCTTATCGGATGAATATGATTTAAATTTTTGGTGATGAATGAGGAACACAGGATCGTAGCATGAAGGTTGGAGATCGATGATCTAGATTTGAACGGGGCAATCATGAATGACTATTTGCATGGATTCAGGGTATTTACCTGCAAACCAGCTCAAATTAATTGGCCTACTAACTTCAATGAAAGATGTAATGTGATTTGATGCACATAACGGTGGTATTGATAACCAAAGAGACAAGGGTCGAGATCAGATCGAAGAGTTAGAAGAAGCATTAACTGCATATCCAATCTTAGGGTTTGGCAAGAAGAATATGAAGAAATTATCTACACCAAGAATTAATGTTGGGCGGCTTGGTGCATTTGGAAGTAAGTGGAGAAAATATTTTCCCTAACAGAGGATTAGATTATGAATGAAGATCTCGAGGCAATCAATATAGGTATGCACTACTCAAAATAGATGTGAGTAGGTTGAAGAAGTTGAAGTGAGAGGGTGTATGAGTGAAAAGAATGCAGACTGAGCTCCTGAGAAAATCTGGATTTACACAAAAATAGAAAAGGATTGTTATAGAGGAATAGTATGGTGCATTGAGGCAGACAAAGAATGCACTAATGAAGAAAGAGAGTAGCTGAGCTGGTGCAGTGCAGTGCAGGGAAGTGAATAGAGTTGTAGCAACAACATGTGATAGAGCAGTTACAGAGCAAGCTATAACATTGATTAGAGTTCCTCAAGAACAAATTGTAATCACCTTACATGTTGTAAATTCGATTGGTTGGTGCCATCAGATGACTAAGTTGGTGCTTAGTTTAGGGGATAGGTGTCTCCTTATGGTTAGTGCCCTCAAAATTGTAACAAAGAATTCCATTGTGAGGCTAGATTAGGACAGTAGCTCCTAGCAACATTTTCTCTCTGTGGTTTTTCCCATTCAAAGTTTTCCACGTATATCTATTGTTATGTGTTGACCTTTTATGTGCATGCATTTTTCATAGCTTTTAAGTTTTAATTTGCACATCTAGTTTTAAATGTTGTGTCTGCTCTTAAGGTAAGAAGGCTAAAATTTTAGTATCTATTGATTCACCCCCCCACTCTCAGTAGACTGTTGTGTTCTAACAAAATATTCAAGAACCTCATAAGGGAACAAGTTGGTAGATGCCAGAGACACTTCAATGTTCTGATATGAATTGGATATATTTTTGGTGGCTTTCACTTTTGGATGAGACTCATTTTGGGTAGGTGAAACCATCGAAGCTTTGCAAAATATATTAGAGTGTGAAACATATAGGTCATTACTAATTCATTGTGTGTGTGTTTTTACTTTCTTAATCCTAAAAATATAGCTGAGTTGAAATTATATATGTGTGTATAATTGCATGTATATAATATATAAATATGAATATTGTGTATATCCCTTGGAGTTGAATAAATAGGATAACAAACTAATTTCTAGTTATATATTCTTATGAAAATATGGAAAAAATTGTTGCATTGGCTAATTATTAACAACATTAAATCCTGTATTTCTAATTCTTTCTGTTAAACTCAATTTTGCAATTTAATGCCTAAGAATATCGAGATGTTAAAAAGTACTATTGATTGTTTGACCATTAAACTAAATAATATTTAAATAGAATGGTGTCCATCATAAAGATTTATGATCATTTAGAATTATAAAACATTCCAAACTGAATTTTAGTCTAATATATTACTTTATCAGCATACCTATTTTACCAGTAATTAAAAATAATTAATCCATCATTAACTCATATATACATTTTGATATACATAAAATAAAGTTATTTCCAGGGCAGCATCTCAATATTCTCATGCATTAAATTACAAAATTGAGTTCATTAGGAAGAATTAGAAATACATGATTTAACGTTAATAATTAGCCAATGTGACAATCTATTTTCCAAAATTTCATCATAATATATAACTAGCCATCAAATTGTTCTCCTAATTATTAAACTCCAATGAATATACATAATATTCATATTTATATATTATATACATTCAATTATATTTATGTATGTATATATATATAGATATATAGGCACATATATACATACATATATATACATATATAGATACTTATATATACATACATATACATACATACATATACATATATATACATATATATACACATATACATACACACACACATATATACACATATACATACATACATATATATATATATACACATACACACACATAACTACATGCATATAATATATAAATATGAATATTATGTATATTCCTTGGAGTTGAATAGTTAGGAGAACAACCTCATGGCTAGTTATATACTTTGATGAAATGGAAAATATATTGTCATATTGGTTAATTATTAATAACATTAAATCCTATATTGCTAATTCTTTTCACTAAACTCACTTTTGTAATTTAATGCCCAAGAATATTGAGATGCTTCCCTGAAAATGGATTTCTTTCATGTCTATCAAAATGTATATATGAGTTAATGATGGATTAATTATTTTTTGCTGGTAAAATAAGTGTGTCGATAAAGTAATAAATTAGATTGAATTTTAGTTTGAATTTTTTTATAATTTTGAATGATCATAAATCTTTATGATAGACATCATTCTATTTAAATATTATTCAATTTAATGGTCAAAAAATCAATAGTAATTTTTGGCATCTCCAATATCAAAATATGGTAAATATTTGTTTTATTTTTATTGGCTAAAATTGACCTTTAACTATTAAATTAGATAATGTTTAAGAGTAACCCATCAACATAATAAAAACAACCAATATCAAAATAGAGAAATTGTATTGATATTGATTGTGGGTATTGATATTATAAACACTACTAATAATAATTTTACATTTAATCCATATTAAGATAGTAAATATTTATTCTTTTATTGATTAAAATTGATCTTTTTTGGCTAATGGATTTGTACATTTGAATTTATCATATAATCTCAATTATTTTCCAAAAGTAGATTCAATCAATTCCCAATAGTCGACTAAATTGCTTCTATGTGAAAAATTACTCTAAATTTTTTAGAGGTACAACTCCCTCTTAGATTTTCAATAAAATCTTAAAACTAAGAATTTAAAATGAAGTATGTTTTTCACCAGAAAGTAGGAAAGACAAGAGTATTCAACATTATAAATCTTTCAAGTATTGAACATGATGAATAGAAGAACAAGTATGACTACTAGTACAAAGGCCAACTTAATATCTCATATGAGTAAAAGAAACAATCAATTCAATATAACACCAAAATTGAAATTAATCATTTAAATGAAACCACTATCCATTTGCATAGAAATGATATAACTCCAAGAATTATCCAAACACGTAGATTCAAATAAATTCTCCTTTCATTCAAATGACATACTAAAACATACACATATGTAGAAGCTTTTCAATTTAGTCTATGATATATCAAAATTATAGTGAAAAATGTTAAGAGACTTTCAAGTTCATCTTAATTACATAAATATTGAGCGGGTATAATTGCTTCTTTAAAATAACTGCCTAGTTTAAAGAGTCTTTTAATTCATAACATAAAGTTCATAAAGATAATGAAAGAAAATAAATAATCATTGTGGTGGCACTTCATTTGCCACTCCTTCGGCTGACTGGGATGTACATGTGGCACTTATCACTCGGTAGACATAGTAGGATTTCATGATAGGTGGCATCTCTTCATGTTGAGGGATGATAGAATTTCTAGCTTTGAGTTTCTAGAGAGATTTTTTTTCTTTACCTACTTCAATTTTTCCTACATAGGTTGTAGCAAGTCTGAAAAACTGGAATAGAGCTAAATAAAGACCATTGAGTTTCCTTAGAATCTCAACATTGAGTTGTCGTTTGTGATAGACATTATCAAGTATCCTCTTAAATTTCCCATTCAATGATTCTTTGCTTACATCTTCATTGTTTCCTTCATTCCTAAGGTGCAGGTCGATTCATAAGAAGTTCTTCTAAATTTTTTCCTTAATATTATTGCATTTAGTTACTATCTTTCCAAACTTTTGTATACTCTATTTGAGAATGAAGAGCATCCATATCCTTAAAAACCTTTTCATGTCAGTAATGAACCGATTTGTTTTTTTATAATATCAGTAGTCCACTCCTCTATAGCACTCCTTGAGGCTTTATAGCTCTACATTTTATCCATTACTTATTTCCCTATTGATGATGTGAGATCAAAAGTAGTTGTTGCTTGGTCAATTAGCTATGGAATAACATCAAATACAGTTCTTAAGCATTCATCGAAAGTTTCACCTGATTCTTCAGTTCATCTTTTTTTTTCTTATCTTTGGTTGTCCTCTCCACCAACCTTCTTACTATCACCTAGAAGTTGTACACATCTCCATCCCTTATGGAAGGTCCCAAGTTCAATCTAGTGATATTGAAGTCACTAGCAATAGCTTGGATTTCTTCTTTTTGTATAGAGGGATGAGCTACTTCTACACACATATGCCTGGTGTTATCATCTTCAAGCAACCTAGATGTAGTTTTCAACTTCTTGGGCTTTGGAGTCCTCTGAATCAATTGACCAACAAGAACCCTTTTTGGGAGGTTCACTTGGATAATTTTCCTTTTCCTGGATATTTTTTGTTCAATCCCTAAAGTAGTAGTGGGTGTTGTTGTTGACCTAGAGATAGGGGAACCAAATTGTAAAACCCTTCTCAAGGGAGGAGTAGCTGATGGTGTTGAATAGGACAACTAAGAGGGGGGTGAATCAGTTGTCACATAATTAAACCTTTAATTCAATCACTGGAACTAATACATGAAACTACTTAAATGATCAATCATCAAAACATCAATGTAGTAACTCAAATCCAACACATAAACATAGTAACACCAGATTTACATGGAAAACCCAATAAGGGAAAAACCATGGTGAGGATTAACTCACACTATAGAGAATATCAAAACCAGTTACAAAAGGCTCACTACCTGAAACAAGGCTCACTGACTGAAATAAGGCTCACTACCTGAAATAAGGCTCACTGCCTGAAATAAGGACTCACTGTCTATACTCATTGTCCATAGGGATACAACCCAGAGGGATCATTTCCATAGAGATAAAAATAAGAAAAATAAGGCTTTCTACAAAGAGACTACAATCTCAATGCAACAAAGGATTCCACCACAATTACTTGATCAACTTGCATGAATGATAGAGTTTGCATTCTTCTCACTAGATCTGAAAACTCAACATTAAGCTTTGCACTGATCTCCCACACACAACTCACACACTTTTTGAATAGCATCAATGTCGTGTATGCTCTTTCACTTATCTTCCTTCTTTTCTTATGTATGATTTTCATTACTAGCTCATCCTATATATATACTATCTCCAACCTTGAAAAAGATACAAAGTCGGCCATCCAACTTCAAATTCGAATTAGGTCGGCGCCAAACATCCTAGGGTGGAATTAGAATGAGGGAAACCCAAACACACACTTCATCGAGAGCAAAAAATAGATCAAACACGCTTCATTAACTTTGAAGATAGTGCTCAACACACGGTCGGCCAAACTAGTGTAAAACACATAGAATAATTAAGCTCGAAACTTACAGAAACCAAAAATATCTTCAATGTAATCAAAACATCTTAAATCTAGAACTGCAAGTCAAAAGACTTCAATAAAGAGAAATCCAGACCAACAACCTTCTTCTCGGACTTCAACTAGAACATAGAGAACCATAGTTCACAATTGGTGAACACAACTCGAACTTCACAATGAACCATCAACCAAACATTTGGATATAACAACCTTCAAAAATCATGACCAACATATTTGAACCACATGAACACAGGGGAAAATACCGGAGAAACATCTGAATACCTACAATCTTTAATACAATTTTCTCAATATCCTCAACATATACGGCCAACAACAACTAGTAGATAACCAATTGACCAATTGACATCAATGACAACACGTTCATTCCTTTCTCTATTCTTGCAACAGATGGCCCATCTTTAGGGGAAGAAGGGAAAGTAGGATCTACCTTAGGAGATGTATGTGTATCTCTAGGAGGAGAAGATTTAAGAGAAGAGGCACTTTCTTGAGAGGGGGAAGTGGAAACATTGATCATCTTGTCTTCTTCTTTAACTACTTTTTTTTCGTTATCCTATTGTGGGGGCTCTGAAGCATCTTCTCCACATGTCCTTTCTGGAAATTTCTTCTATGGAGGCTCACCATCACCACCACCTTGTCCCTCTAATGATATCCATTATGTATGGGAGGTTTGGATTCCTAAGGAAGAAATCCTTTGGTTTCTCTCTTATTGAGGCTGAGTGTTTTGTGACCTTGGAGGATGGGATTGATTTTCCACATTCTTCTTTACCACCCATTATTTTTTCCTCTTCAAGAATATTGTGGTCTTTGCTTCAATAGTTTCAATTTATTTGATGGTCCAATCCATAGATACAATAGGACAAGTGTGAATATGATTAAAAAATCTTGGATCCAATAAATCAAACTCATCATCCTCTATACTTTGGATATCTCAATCTAAATTGAATGTAACAATTTTCCTTAGAGTTAGCCTCATCTAGCCTCTCCTTTGCACTTCATATTTATCTGCACAACTAACCAACTAGATTTCTAAGTGTGGAATATGATTGAAACCAGGACCTAGTTGTAGATTACTCTTTACAAAGTTCTTACTATCAAAAGGAAACCTTCTATCATAAAATTGCAATGTGTACTTGACAAGATTCCTTTCAATATGTAGTGTAGAAAATTGTACTCCTTTTAGGTGATATTACAATTTCACACTTAGTTTTTACCTATTTTAGTGACTTTACATTTATGCACTTTTACCCTTCCTAAATAGGTCCTAATTACCTTTATTATGCATTCCAAGGCCTATTTTTATCATTTTTTGATATTAAAACTTGCATTGAACAAGTGCATTTAACTAATTAATGACCCCAAAAAAAATTGGTCTTGGACTTATAGGCCAAGATCCATTCGCCCATGGGCGAATGGGTCCCCTTTAAGTCCCCCAAAAAATTAAATATGTTTTTGGTGGTACTTTAAAGTCTAAAACTTAAGTTTCAAGTGCCAGCTATCGAGATCTAATATTTGGGAAATTAGAGAAGAATCCTATAAAACCTAGTCCTTTCACCATTTTAAACTAGATGGAAAGTTTGAGAGATCAAGGAGAAATAGAAATTTTGACGAGCAAGAAAGCAAGAAAAGTTGAAGCCTCGGAGCAACATTTTATTTGTATTTGCAAGTCTTCAAGCCCATTTTTTCAAAGATTTGATCAAGCATTGTTCATGATTGAAGCTTAATGCCAATGGTGGACCATGATGGATTCTAGGTTTGGGAGATGCATTTTTCCATTTCCGTTAACCTAATGACTTGTTTCCTAGTGTTCCCATCTTCAAGATCCATTCTACTAGCAACCTACAAAAAGGTTTTATCATACTTTAGATTTATTAAGGTGTTTTGACTTCTCCCTAATTGAATCTTTATCATTTATCATTGTCATATAGGAATCATGCTCTAATGCACTTGAGTAGGGTTTTTTGCATATTATCTCATAACAAACTTATATGACCTTAAGGTTAGGGATTCCACACACTATCATTTATCAGATCTTTTATTGGAAGAATGAAGGAGACCTCTGATTTTGTTGTCTTTGTTGTTATTGATGCCAACTTCGTTTGGTGTCTAATTTTCTCCTCATTCGATAAACTCTGTTTGTAATACATTGACTCGGTAAATTGGTCTAGAATCACTCTAGATAGAATATCGACTCATATGATTTTGGTATGTTATTCAGGATTGCTAGATGCAACTATGGTAAGAGATTCAACAATTTTGGTTGAATAAGTTGAAAATTGTAAATGATAGTTGTTCGGCTTATAGTTTTTGGTATGATCTTCTTTTGGCCAACTTAATCAAGTGGTATACATTTCATGGATGCTTAATGTGCTTGTGTTAAGTATGCTTACATCCAATTAAGTTGACCTAATTGATGTATGAAGATGTAATCGTGTATATATATGGAACATCCATATACTGTTCATGAGTGATATTGTAAAGTTGCTGATAGTTGTTGATAGTTATTATATACCTACAAACCACTATAGGAATTTTGTTTTCTAGAGCTTAATTCGAGCTATACTCAACACACAAAAGGTGCATTCATTAGTTAATATCTTGGCAGTGAGCCACACTCTTTTATAATCATTTTTAAGCTATGAGCCTTTCAAAGAAAGTGTGTCTTGGTAGTGTGCCCTATAATATTTGATGACTGGTTATAATATATTTTGATTTAATCCTCACTGTGGTTTTTCCCACTTTGGGTTTTCCATGTAAAAATCTTGGTTTCTATGAGTTGTGTGATTTTATGATATCTTTCATGTTTTTACTTAAAATTGTTGCTAGATATGTTTTAATAATTGGATGGTTAGTAATCAAATGGTTTTGTAGAATATTGATTCACCCCCCCTCGTAGTATTCTGTGTGTTCAAAACTTGGTATCAAAGCTTGGTTCCTTTGGAAAAGTTTAACAACTGAAGGAAGATCTTGAATTTTGAACACATGGCCAACAAAAAGTATCCTATTCCTCTGGAAGAGATCTTTGTACCTGAGGAACTCCATGTTGCTCTTGAAGATCTGGATAAAAGTGAAGATGAGAAAGAAATTCTGAAAGAAAATTTGAAAGAAGCAAATGAATGTATCAAAAAATTAAGATAGAAAATCAAGAAGTTCAAAGAAAGGAATAGAGAAGTTAGTGATCATTTGAAGAAATCTAGTGAAGACATCATCGAACTAAAGGTACAAGTGGAAGAAAATAAAAGAATTGAAGAATGTCAGAAAGTTGAAATTTAGAATAAAATTGATGAATTTTCAAATCTTGAACAAGAAGTGGTAACCCTAAGATCTGACTTGGAGTTAGCAAGAGCTCATGAGGAAAAATTCAAAAAAAGTACTACAATGCTTGATGAGTTGATCGTATTTCAGAAACCAGCTAAGGATAATGGTCTAGGACTTGAAGAAGGACAAAGTTCAAAGGCAAATCGGATTTGCAACAAAGTGGACAATCAAAGGAAGATTCAAGGAAATAACAAACATTTCAAGAATCAAAGAAGCAATATCAGAAGGATCCCTATCATACAACCTAATGCTCAAAGGTACCCATATTTTAATGGAATTTTTTTCTCAGGCAATAAATTTGGTCATAGGGAATCTAAATGTAGAAGTAGAATGAATCAAAATGTTGGATTCTTCTTCGGACAATGTTTTGCTTGCAAAATGTTTGGACATAGAGCTATTGAGTGTAGAAGTCAAACAATGATGAATAAATTCAATACTGGTAGATTGGATCAATCATTTCAAGGCTATTGCTATATATGTTATGATTTTGGACATAAAGCTAACCAGTGAAGATCAAGGATAAATTCAAATTAGTTTGGTTAGAAACAAGTTGTGTGCTACACCTACAACAAACTGGGACACATCTCAAAATTCTACAAAAGAAAATTTGAGAAGAAACCTGATCTGAAAAAAAAGAACAAACCTATGAACAAAGTGGATCCTACCAAAGTGAGAAAAGAAATGGAGAAGATTTGGAAGAAAAAGGAAGAACTTGAGAATAAGGATGAGTCAAATCCATCTAAAAACTAAACCTAGCAATGGTTTTAGGGGGAGCAATGAAAAAGAAATATAATAAACCCATGATATAAGAGGTTTCAAGCAGTGACACGACGATATATGATGTAAGGTGTCTTTCTAAAAATGTTGAAGAAGTTTCCAATAGAAAATATACAAATCTAGAGAATTGTAGAGCATTTTAGGGTTTACAGTGTATTTTAAAAAGTGTTTATCAACTTTTGAAGTTGAAATGCATTTAATGCAAAATGAGAGAAAAACTCATAAGACAAAGTGAGAAACTAAGTTGAGTTAAATCAAATTTTCACAATTAGGAAGAAGCAAGGTGAGTTGAAGAGATTTGAAAGTGATTAAGAGTATTTGGCATCTAAACCCTAGTTTTTGACAAAGCTTGAAAAGGTATTTACTATTATCTGAACTCTATGGGTTTTAGTTGAAGCAACTTTTCTTAAGCATGAACAAGTAGTTTGAGGTAAAGAAATGGACACTCCCACTGTTGTGAAAGTCTCTAAGAGACCTCAACCCATATTTAGAAGGTATTCCTGGAAAGTCTATGAAATGGATCCCGTGGGTGTGTTCTCACACATTCTTACTAATGTCCTACCCACTGAAGACACTAGAACATACATTCATGGAAAGCTAGAAGAATTTAAACACCAAGAACTTAGGGATCTTTGGATGGATGAATTGAAAGGGGATAATCACTATGTAAAACCTGAATATGAAAACCTAGTCTGGAAGAAGTTGGATGTTTGGAATTGGTCCTAACTTTTCAAATGAGATGGATGCTAAATTTATTAGGATGGAACTTAGTAGGATACATGATAAGTTTGTGTGGACAAGCGTAGTTGGGTTAATCACCAAGGAGGTAATCCAAGCTGTAAGTGGTCTTTGTTCCACTAGACCCATACTAGTGCTAAAATTTGTGAAAAATGATGCAGTTATGAAGCTAACTAGAGCCACATTTGATGGGAGAGCTCTAACTACTAAACCTATCACAAACACAACCATGAAATATGCTGCTATTATGATTCAAAAAAAAAAATTCTTTACCAATCGAGGGAATTTTGTGTTTGCTACAACAATTCTTACTACATATGAAATGGTAGTAGATGGGAGAGATTATGATCTATGTGAGTTGCTCTGACTACAACTTATGGAGAATTTGGGCCTGATTAAGTAAAAAAAAAACTCTTTTAAATTTGGTACATTGGTAGTTTATCTATTGCTCTACTTTTTGAGGGAGTTACCGAGAAGGAAAAACATTATATGGGAGCGCAATAGGTCGGTTACACATCAAATATTTGAACACCTACACAGTCTTGGATATTTTAGAGCACAAAATAATGCATTGATTACATTCTTTACAGTTTTCCAAAATGATATACATGAAAGAGAAAGGGTTCCCAGAAGCCTAGTGAAGAACTATGCAAAGGACATAACTTTCCTTGTAAGCTCAAATGAATGCATCATGGAAGTAGTTGAACCCAAAACTCTTTGGATAGAACCTTTGGGTTATGAGGTTGATGAATAACTTGCTAAGAGGTTCATTGAAATGTTGTTAAGTAGTCCAAGGGACCCCTCTCTTCCCCGACATGGAACATATGAAGAAAAATTTAGTGAAGTGCACTTAGAAACTTTTGCATCCCATAGAGAAAAGATGACAAAAAATAATTTTGAGGCATTCTTCTGAGGGAATTCATTCTCTAAGAATGATATAGACCAATTAAAAAAAGCTATTGATGAGATAAATACCAAATCACCAGAATTTTCCTTTGGACCTAGGAAATCGGGAAGAATATCTTCTGCTACTGCACCTACTTCTAGTGCTACTACAACAGAGAAAGGAAAGAAGAAAGAACACAATACTCCTACATTAGTTGATGTAACTTCCTCCACTGGACCTAGTACTCATGCTTGCAAAAGAAAGAACATACCCCCTACTACACCATTTTTTACTCCTCGAAGAAGAAGAGTAAATCAAAAGGAAAATATGAAAAGAAACATAAGTGATGTTGTACAACAAGAAATAGATCTTGGCTTGAAATAAGAGCAACAGTTGAAAAGAAATAAAAGGAGCGGTACTTCCACTAGTAATGAAGAAGTAGAAACTAGATTCAATATATCAACATATAAAGAGTTAGAGGAAGAAGAGAATACTTTCACAATTCATGTGCATGAGAAGAAGAATAAAGAAGGCACATCGAATCCTAAGGAGGACATGCCTAACTCTCCTCTGGTAAGTGATTGACCATGTCTCTAAATCTAGCAACCTTAGTGAATAATATGATAGACTCTGATCGTATGCCGACTGCAATATGTTTGATGAAAATCAATAATGAAGATAAGGAAACCATTATCAATGCTTTCACTCAGTATATAGTTATTGGCAATGTGAGTATGGAATCTCTCTGAAACAAAGTGACTAGAAATGTTTGGAAAGAATTAGTACAAAGAAGGCATGAAGCTTTAGATGTTGATGATAAGATGAAAAATGATGCCTTGAATTCTTATGGTTCCTCTCTATCTAAGGAAGAGGTTTCTAATCTATTAAAGGAATGTTCTACATTGTTTAGAGTCAAGTAAAGAGTCAATATGCTTATGACTAAGGAGAAAGATAGTATAGAAAAGGTAAGAAAAGAAACTTTGGACACAACCAAAAATTTGGCAAGGAATTATAGGACAAG
The DNA here is from genome assembly GCA_007258455.2 of Sequoia sempervirens. NCBI lineage: Eukaryota > Viridiplantae > Streptophyta > Pinopsida > Cupressales > Cupressaceae > Sequoia > Sequoia sempervirens. Next base: position 69,456,300 of record VDFB02000363.1, read on the forward strand.
AACCAGTTCTTCATCCCATACAATCAAGTACAGGAGAATGTTAATATCATAGAAGCAATGGATCATCCAATTTTGAAAAGTGTTGGTGAAATACATAATGTTTTAGAGACACCTATCCCTTTGAATGATATAAATGAGACTACCAAAAAACAAACTGAAGATCAACATAAATATGATATCGATAATGAACCAGAAGAACATCATGAATCTACTAGAAATAATGGTGAGAAAGATAAAGATAAAAATGAAGGAAGAAAGGATAAAAAGAACAATGATGATAAGGATGATGAGGATAAAAAGGAGAAAAGAAACAAAGATAAATATTTTGGAAAACCCTCCGAAGAAGAAAAAGAAGAGGAAAAAGATGAAGAAAAGAAGGAAGGGGAAGACAAAAAAGCAACTCAGGCTGAAAGAAGTGAAGAAGAAATTCCCAAGGCCATTAATCTATGAAATCCCACCAGAGAATCATTTAGAATCACTCTCAAAGGTCTATGGACAAAGCAAACAAGACTTCAGCCCATGCTACCACCTCAGTTAATTAAGCTACCATCACATCCAGACTACGTAGATTTAACTAAGATTGCACCAAGTGAGAAAATAAATATTTCTGGTACTTTTCTCAACTATGTTACATAGGAAACTACGAAAAATTATTAAAAAGGAAGTGAATTGATAAATGAAGCTATTAAATCTTTACAGGAGATAGCCCCGGTGTCACTACTGATGATTCCCTAGCACCAATTGAGAAGTTAATGTTTGTAGTTGATTTTGTCAAGGAATACACCTCTAATCTCAAGGTATAGACTATGAAATAGGTGGAGTCAAGTCTTCTAGAGAAAATGTTACTAATTCTATAAGATAAGTGTACAATTGTGCATGATAGAGTATTGCAAAGGTTGAAAGAGGTAAGGGACTATGGTGAGGAAGATCAATTATTATTTGTTTACTACATGCAGTGGCCTAATGCCACTCAAGGTATTAAGGACTTAATGGAATCAATAGAGTATTAGCTTTTTGATGCCTCTGGAAACTACAAGGTTGCAGATGATAGAAACTACATTGGTTGGACTTCTATTGCAGACCTTCAAAACAAGTTTTTCATTCTGCAAAGGAAAAAAGAATATGCTATAAGGCGATTTGGACAACTTGGAGATTAGGTAATATATAGACATATTCTCATATCAAGTTCCTTGGTAGATTCAAAAAAAATGGTGAAGATGAAGATCAATCCTTCCACTCCAGAAGAAGGAGAAGAGTTCCTAATGGAACTAGAATCACTTAATAAATCTCTTACCAAAGCAAAAGGGATTTGGGATGATGGAAAACCAACTTGGGAAGCAATTCTCAAGGAACTACAAGGTGACCCTAGCTCTTGATTAAAAGTTTTTGTTTAATTTTTCCTTACCCCTTTTCCTTGATGTCAAAGGGGGAGAAGGTTTAGTGTTATGTGAAGGAAGGTTTGGCGTAAATAATTTTTTGGTTTAAAAAAAAATAGTTTTGTTTTTTTGTATATTTGAAAGGGGGAGTTGAATAAATTTTTTGTTTTGGAGTTGAATGATTTGATGTTGCAAAATTTTAGTTTTGAAGTAAGCTTAATTTTTGGCACATGTTTCCATCAATGAAAAAGGGGGAGATTGTTGGAAGAATGAAGAAGAAGACCTCCAGTTTTTTGTCTTTGTTGTCATTGATGCCAACATTGTTTGAAGTCTAATTTTCTGCTCATCTAGTAAACTCTGTTTGTGCTACATTGATCCAATAATTTGGTCTAGAATCACTCTAGGTAGAATATTGGCTCATATGATTTTGGTATGTTCTTCAGGATTGCTAGATGTAGCTGTGGTCAGGGATTCAACAATTTTGGTTGGATAAGTTGAAAATTGTAAATGAAAGTTGTTTGGCATACATTTTTTGGTATGATCTTCTTTTGGATAACTTAATCAAGTGGTATGTGTTTCATGGATGCTTAATGTGCTTGTGTTTTGGTCTGGGCTAACCTAACTTATGCCTAGCACATTTTGTTTTAAGTGTCAAAGATGTTTTTGTTTTGGAGCAGATAAGATATTTTGAGTTAAGTATGCTTACATATAATTAGGATGACCTAATTGATGTATGAAGATGTAATTATGTATATATATGGAACATCCATATACTGTTCATATATAGAAAATGTGATAGTTTGAAAACATGCAACAGAGTGATATTGTAAAGTTTTTGATAGTTGTTGATAGTTGCTATATACCTGACTGGTGTAGGAATTTTGTTTCCAAAGCTTAATTGGAATTGTATTGAACACACAAAAGGTTCATTTCATCATTTCATATCTTGGCAGTGAGGCACACTCTTTTGTAATCATCTTCAGGCTGTGAGCCTTTCAAGGACAGTGTGTTTTGGTAGTGTTCCATATAATATTTTATGACCGTTTATAACATATTGTGAGTCAATCCTCACCGTGGTTTTTCCCACTTTGCGTTTTCCATGTAAAAATCTTGGTGTCTATGAGTTGTGTGATGTTATGATGTCTTTCATGTTTTTACTTGAAGTTGTTGCTAGATATGTTTTAATAATTGGATGGTTAGTAATCAAATGGTTTTGCAGAATACTGATTCACCCCCCTCTCAATATTTTGTGTGTTCAGTATCTTTATCTTTTATCAAGGTTTAATTATCAAACTTAGGGTTTGACCGAGGAAAACCCACATACAAATAAACCAACATTTTCTTTTACAAATTTGTTATAGATCCGGATCTAGAAGTGAATATTTGCATGTACAGGAGTAGAGTGCACACAGAGGGCTACAGTTTCAGTTTTTTAATTTTCAAAAGAGGACACTAGGAACCATTCACCCTTGGGTGAATCAGTCCCTGATCAAAGCTCAAAAGCCACTTTTTATCATAGGTGCACACTATAAGATCCTTCTTAGATTTGCCTGCAAATTGTCCCTTCCATTTTTGTTGTCATAGAATTTTACATTTCAAGTGTTAGGTCATATAATTCATTTAGTTAATGCACTTTAAATCATTACACAACATTACAAATCAGTCATTTCTATCATAATAAATCAGAGATCCAAGGTCCAAAATAGGGTTGACTCACCTCAAGGTTGAAAGTCAATCTTATCCCTTTGTGATCTTCTCTCTTTCTAATGAAATTAGGGAGAGGGGTGTTTGAATCCTAGGCCATTTAATCATTCTACATTGATTGAATTCATTTCCATTTTTTTTTCATATTTTCACAATATTGAAGGAATCTCACATGGAGTTGCAAGAAAAGTAGTCAAGCCCAATAGGAAACTGTACACTGACCTTCTTCCTTTCTTGGCATCTTTTTTTTTACTTTTGCAATTTTTCTACATAACTCTATCAAGACAACCTTATCTTCTGTATACTTCAGGAGCTTGAGTTGGATACAATCATATCCTCCAATTCTAATATATGAAAACATCTAAAATTATATAAAATGACTCCCGTAGGTGTCAATCAACTGTATGGCCTTAAGAGAGATCCTCAAACCAATGTCTTCTTGAATTTCTTGAACTATCCTCATAGTAAATGTATCATTTAATTTCCTATAATGATGGTAACTCTTCCCTAACTGCAACTTTTCATAGTGATCAAAAATTTGAGCATCTTGAGGTTGAACTGCATTTGTCCTTAGTCTAGGCTAAGGCCTAGTACAAGCAATGGCATAAAGAAAATAGGAAGACATACAAAAAACTTGTTAACCAGGAAATTAATGATCATCAAATGCATTTGGTCACTGATCAATTATACTTAGTCCAATAATTGCTCACCTTTAATAATTATTTGCACAAATAAGTACATCCATTCTTCAAAATCATGTGCCCTCTCATTCCCTTTCAATTTGTCTAAGAGATCAATTATGTCAAAAGCTTCCTTAATGAAGTGGTTCTTGTGCATATTTTCAGGCAACTAGGATTTTCCTTTCTTTAGTGTGGAAAAAAATTATTTAGCAATCACATTCCTATATCTCCCTTTCTTCTCTGAAAATGTATAGTAGGAAGAGGAAAAATCAAAATTAGTATATACTTCCCATTCCGGAATATCAAAAGTCTCTCTTTGAAATTTCACCACCAATCAATTTCCATTATTCCTCACCTCTCTTTTTTTATTATTATAATCATTTATACTTTATGATACTAGGTCAGGGCATTGGACAACCACTAAGAATGTTGCAAGTTGCAACAATATGCTTTTGATCAATTTCTACGTTATGGTTGGTCGGTCATCCTTTCCAACTCTCTCCTAGAATTCATTTAAATTCACATGCCCTAATTTTGTATCCCTAATTTTTGGCATGGTGTTGGTTAAACCATAAAAGTATTCATAACCTTGGTACTTGTATTTCATGGTGGAAGAAAACCTGGGATATATGCCCAATTCGTAAACAAGAATGGGGAAAATTCTTGTGCGAGTACAATTCTCCTCAATTAGGGTATAATTGGACTATTTATAGTGAATTTTAGCTCAACAAGATAGAATATTACCTTCAAATTGTGTCCTCATATTTGAAAGTTACCAGCTACACTATTTTGCAATTTCTCTTCCTCTACCTCACATAAAATTTTCCTCCAAGTGCTTATAAAAATGAGCACTTTGAATAGCTCAATTTTCCTATAAACAACCCAAAATAAATGTTAGAGAGTGGTGGATAGCCATTAATGGCACCCCATTTGGTGTGTGTGAGCTTTCTAATCTTATATATTGCTCCAACCACCTTTTGAATATTTGAAAAATAATGGCTAGTAAAGCTTTTCAAAAAATTGAGTAGTTTTGACAACCCAATCGGGAACCGACAAAGGTTTGGAAACTACCGTATGGTTCTGAAATGTCACCTTATTTACATAGTCTTCATTGCATTGATTTTTGGAACAAGGAAGGAGTTTACAAATTTCTTGTCATTGAAATAAAGTATGGTTTCAAAACCTATCCAAAGCTCTAAAATCTCTTTAACTTCATCTTTTTCTTTTTAGAAGTTGCCAAGGTTGTGGAAAACACTTCAGGCCTTGATGCAATTTTAAATTTTTTTGAAGGACCGACTACGAAGGTGAACGTTAGACTTAAAAATTTTAACACATCGAGTGGAAACAAGGTTGTGACAACTTAAGTGAGGCCCGCCAAGGTTTTGAAAACCATAGGAAGGAGCGATCTTTTTAATTTAGACAAAATTTACATGGCGGGAATGATTTAAAAAGGGGCAAGGAAACTGTGGAAACAATATTTAACATGATTTAAAAAAAAATTAATATCAAAAAAGATAAAATATATTGTTATTGATTGTGAGTATTGAGCTTATAAAGACCAGGCAATGTGAAAAGAAACCAACCAAACCAACAATACAAAAACTAGGTGTGCTAAGAATTCTTTCTAGAATTGATATTATGAAAAATATGATATGTGTGAAGGGAAACTAACCCAATTAGATTTTGAATTTTTTTTAGCCCATTCTACAAAGATATCAATACATGTCCAAACACCTCTTTACAAGTTAGGAAGTAACTCACGGTGAATTACAATTAATATTGAAATTGGGCAAGTATATTTATATTGATTATAAGTATTGAAATTATCATCATATAATCTCATTTTACAAACCACACAACTTTTGCAATAATCCTCCACTTGGATGTGTTTTGTGATCGTACAAGTGCTAGTGTAGTACATGGCTCATTGAAGCTTGTCTTCTAAAGATTCTTTTTCACCAACAAAATTCATGAATTGAGTATGTAAATTAAATTCCAAATGGTGTCAAAATCCTATCAATGTTAAATTTTAAAGCTCATAATACACTACAAATATTGAACAATGTTATAAAAATAAATATATTTATAATAAGGGTTATGTCATAGTTGTAGTCCTTATGAAAGGTTCTGAAAATAGATTGTAATAGTAATATCTTATCTTTGTAAGAGTGTTCACAAATTGTATAGATGGGTGGTTTTGTCAATTATAAGGACAAATTTTTTTTAAAAATATTTAATTACTTAAGATAGTTCTATTGTAGATAAAAATAAATTTGATAAATTTGTATAAGAGATGTAATATATATACAATTTGAAATACAAAAAATAGAATCATGAAAAAAAAGACAATATGTAATAGTTTTACCAAGGAAAACATTTACAAATAAAATATTGCACAATAAAAAATTTCACTCTTGTAAAAACTTGATCATTATCTAATATAATAATGAATCTCTAAAAAACTATCAATATCTCAAATCAAGTTCAGGGGAAAATTCAACAAGGACAAAACCCCTCTTAAAATGGGTAGACAATCCAAAAACAAAAGGCTATAGGAGGGGATCGAAGTAAGAATCCAATCCTCCCTTGATAAAACCATTAGATCGAGGAGAGCATGTTGCTCTCCTTGAGAACAATGAAAATCATATCATGGAATGCTAGGGGCACTAATGCCCCTAACAAAAGGAACTTAATCAAGTTGCAAATAGATGAAAGTAAAGAAGACATCATCCTCTTGCAGGAGACAAAATTTTCAGACCCTCGAAACTCAACCATTTTTCAAATTGGTCAAAATGGAAGTGCATCTATCAACCAACTATAGGTGCTTCTAGAGGTCTACCAGTTCTATGGAACAACAACTCAGTCAAACTAGAAACAATAATTTCTTATCAATATTTGATGTTGGAAAAAGTCTCACATTTTCAACACGAATCTTGGCTCTTTAATGTTTATGGCCCAACAACAATGTTGGACAAAAAGATCCTATGGAACACTTTATCCTCTACTCTAGATATACTAAAAGAAGATAAGGTAATTCTTGGAGGAAAATTCAATGCCATAACAAACATCAAGGAAAATCTATGGGGATAAATCCCCCTCCAAAGGTGATGGAGGATTTCAACAACTTCATAAATGATAAGTTCTTGCTAGACTACTAAACCATCAATGGAAACCTCACATGGTCAAACAAGAGAAATGATTTTTTCCTAATAGCTGAAAGGTTAGATAGATTTGCAGTTTCCCCTAATTGGTTTCCCTCTCCAAAATCTTTCAAAACTTCCATCCTACCACTTTCTAGTTCTAACCATTTCCCAATTATGGTTGAGTGCTTGGAAATCAAAAGTGATCACAATAAGTCATTTAAATTTGAGGGGATGTGGTTCAAAGATCAGAAATTTTTGACTTTACTACAACAATGGTGGATAAAACCCCTCTCAAAAGGGGTAGACAATCTAAAAAAAAAGATACATGAGGAGATTGAAGCAAGAATCCAATCATCCCTTGATAAAACCATTAAATCAAGGAGAGCATGTTGCTCTCCTTGAGACCAATGAAAATCATATCATGTAATGTTAGGTGCATTGATGCCCCTAACAAAAGGAACTTAATCAAGTGAAAAATAGATGAAAGTAAGGAATACATCATCCTCTTGTGAGAGACAAAACTTTTAGATCCTTAAAACTTAGCCATTTTTATAAATTGGTCAAAATGGAGGTGCACATATCAACCAGCTATAGGTGCTTTTGGAGGTCTGCCAATTCTATGGAACAATAACTCAGTAAAACTAGAAAGAATAGTTTCTTATCAATCTTGTATGATGGTAAAAGTCTCACATTTTCAACATGAATCCTGGCTCTTTAATGTCTATGGCCCAACAACAACGCTAGACAAAAAGATCCTATGTAACTCTTTATCCTCTATTTTGGATATACTGAAAGAAGATAAGGTAATTATTGGAGGCAACTTTAATTCCACAAAAAACATCAAGGAAAATCTAGGGGGATCAATCCCCCTCCAAAGGTGATGGAGTATTTCAATAACTTCATAAATGATAACTTCTTATTTTTTCCTGATAATTGAAAGGTTAGATAGATTTTTGGCCTCCCCTACTTGGCTTCCCTCTCCATAAGCTTTCAAAACATCCATCCTACCACTTTATGGTTCTAACCATTTCCCAATTATGCTTGAGTGCTTGGAAATCAAAAGCGGTCACAATAAGTCATTCAAATTTGAGGAGATGTAGTTCAGAGATTAGTAGTTTTTGACTTTACTACAAAAATGGTGGATAAAACCCCTCTCAAAAGGGACAAACAATCAAAAAACAAAAAGCTACAAGAGGAGATCAAAGCAATAATCTAATCATCCCTTGATAAAACCATTAGATCGAGGAGAGCATGTTTCTCTCCTTTAGACCAATGAAAATCATATCATGGAATATTAGGGGCATTAATACCCCTAACAAAAGGAACTTAATAAAGTTTCAAATAAATGAAAGTAAAGAAGACTCCATCCTCTTGCAAGAGACAAAAAAATTAGACCCTCAAGACCAACCATTTTTTCAAATTAGTCAAAATGGAGGTGCACATATCAACCAGTTATAGGTGCTTCTGGAGGTCTTCCAGTTCAATGGAATAACTCAATAAAACTAGAAACAATAGTTTCTTATCAACCTTGGATGTTCGTAAAAGTCTCACATTTTCAACATGGATTCTGGCTCTTTAACATCTATGTCCCAACATCAATGTTGGACAAAAAGATCCTATGAAACTCTTTATCCTCTACTCTGGATATACTATAAGAAGATAAGGAAATTCTTGGAGGAAACTTCAATGCCATAACAAACATCAAGGAAAAGCTAAGGGGATCAATCCCCCTCCAAAGGTGATGGAGGATTTTAATAGCTTCATAAATGATAACTTCTTGCTAGATTACTAAACCATCAATGGAACCTTCACATGGTTAAACAAGAGAAAGGATTTTTTACTCATAGCTAAAAGGTTAGATAGATTTTTGGCCTCCCGTACTTGGCTGCCCTCTCCACAAGCTTTCAAAACTTCCATCCTACCACTTTTTGATTCTAACCATTTCCTAATTATGGTTGAGTTCTTGGAAATCAAAAGCAGTCACAGTAAGTCATTCAAATTTGAGGAGATGTAGTTCAGAGATCAACATTTTTTGAATTTACTACAAAAATTTTGGACAAAAACCCTCTCAAAAGGGGTATAAAATCCAAAAAAAAAAAGCTACAAGAGGAAATCGAAGTAAGAATCCAATCATCCCTTCATAAAACCATTAGATCGAGGAGAGAATGTTGCTCTCCTTGAGACCAATGAAAATTGTATCATTGAATGTTAGGGGCATTAATGCCCCTAACAAAAGGAACTTAATCAAGTTCCAAATAGACCTCATCCTCTTCCAAGAGACAAAACTTTCAGACCCTCAAAAATCAACCATTTTTTCAAATTAGTAAAATGGAGGTGCACATATCAACCAACTATAGATGCTTCTAGAGGTCAGCTAGTTCTATGGAAAAAAAGCTTAGTCAAACTAGAAACAATCATTTTTATCAATCTTGGATGTTGGTAAAAGTCTCACATTTTCAACATGAATATTGGCTTTTTAATGTCTATGGCCCAATAGCAATGTTGGACAAAAAGATCCTATGGAACTCTTTATCCTCTACTTTGGATATACTAAAAGAAGATAAGGTAATTCTTCGAGGAAAATTCAATGCCATAATGAACATCAAGGAAAATATAGGGGGATCAATACCCCTTGAAAGGTGATGGATGATTTCAACACCTTCATAAATGATAGCTTCTTGCTGGACTCCTAAACCATCAATGGAACCATCACATGGTCAAACAAGAGAAAGGATTTTTTTTCTAATAGCTGAAAGGTTAGATTTTTGGCCTCCCCTACTTGGCTTCCCTCTCCAAAAGATTTAAAAACTTTCATCCTACCACTTTATGGTTCTAACCATTTCCCAATTATGGTTGAGTGCTTGGAAATCAAAATCAATCAAAATAAGTCATTCAAATTTGAGGAGATGCAGTTCAAAGATAACCAGTTTTTGACTTTACTACAACAATGGTTTATAAAACCCCTCTCAAAAGGGGTAGAAAATCCCAAAAAAAAGCTATAGGAGGATATCAAAGCAAGAATCAAGAATCCAATCATCCATTGATAAAACCATTAGATCAAGGGGAGCATGTTGCTCTCCTTGAGACCAATGAAAATAATATCATGGAATGTTAGGGGCATTAATGCCCCTAACAAAAGGAACTTAATCAAGTGAAAAATAGACATCATCCTCTTGAAAGAGACAAAACTTTCAGACCCTCAAAACTTAGCCATTTTTTCAAATTGGTCAAAATGGAGGTGCACATATCAACCAGCTATAGGTGCTTCTAGAGGTCTGACAGTTCTATGGAACAACAACTCAGAAAAACTAGAAACAATATTTTCTTATCAATCTTGGATGTTGATAAAAGTCTGAAATTTTCAACATGAATCTTGTCTCCTTAACATCTATGGACCAATAGAAATGTTGGACACAAAGATCCTATGGAAATATTTATCCTCTACTCTGGATATATTGCAAGAACTAGATAAGGTAATTTTTGGAGGAAACTTCAATGCCATAACAAAAATAAAGGAAAAGATAGGGGGATCAATTCCCCTCCAAAGGTGATTTTGGATTTGTAGAGGAGGGGGACCAACCACACCAAGGCTCTAGGTCACAGAGAGCTGAGAGTGGAAGGCTACCCTAATCTATCTCAACCACACAGGTGTTTCAACTCAAGGATGGAGAATGAAGATTACTCTTAAGTGCTTCTATCACTCTACTAACCCGAGAGATTTGATGGGGCTAAACAAGCAGGTTTTTGGAACCCAAAGTGTACCTCAGACAACTCTCTACTAAAAGAAAATAGTGTGAGTTAGGGACAATAGCATGGTGCATTGGTGTCTCATTGGGCACTAGCATCCATATGGCCAGAAAGTATAAAAGTACAGTGGAAATACCAAAAATCTACTAATACCTTAGCAAGAAAGGTCTAAAGTACTAACTAAAGTAATAACAAACAAAATTACTAAAATAACTAAAAAAGATGATGTAGAATATGATAAGCATGAAGGTGATGAAGATTAACTTACAAGGAGTCTAGTTCGCCAGTAAGCTCCACCTGAAAGCACACCTACACATAGCCAAGAGAGGAAAATTGTTGGGGTTGTATAGGGGTTTGCCACAGTCAAACCCCCACTTTGGTGTTTCCACATCCACAAATAGCCAGATAGAGAAATAGATAGAAATGTGATAAAGGAAATGATGCTAGAATGGAAATAGAACCAAATACTACAAGAAACACAAAGCTACACAAATCCAACAAAAAAGTAAACAAAAGTGTTACCACCCTCGACCAAAGGCACTCAAGGCTAATGAGACAGGATTACAAGCCCATAATAATGGTAGAGTTAATGCAGCTGCAACAATGCCAAAATCAACCTCACTAGGCACCAAGTTGCAACTTCTATGGTAGAATACATAGGATGTGGTGGTGTTGGAGTTGTGAAGGAAATAGTGTAACTAGTAGCAAGAGTATGAAGTGAGAATTGTGAAGCAAGATCAAGAAAGCATGTAGAAATGTGAAGAAGATGGATTGATTGAAGAAGATAGCCATTTGAAGATCAAAAAAGGGGGGAAAGATCCAGTTAAAGGTCGGTAGGAAGACATGGGGGTGTTATGTTTGATCGCCAATGGAGAACATAACGCCTTTGTAGATTCCAAAGGCAGGAATTTGTCAGGATGACAGCGCGCCACACAAATGTCCATGCATTGCACGTGTGTCCTCGACAAAAATTCCCCCACCAAAACATAAAACAAGCACCAAGTGGATGGGTTGCAGATAGGTGATGTGGAATTACTTGGTCAGATTTGATTTTTCTAAGGTGGCAGATGTAAAAGAGGAATTTGCAAGGGGGGTGAAAACTCACTCCTATACATTTTTCCCCCACTTTAGTGAGCATGAGTGTCAATGAGTGTTCGATAAAGTTGTTTGAAGAGTTTAGAAACATATACTTGAACCATCGAGGAAGAAAACTATAATCTGGCGAACTCGAAAGTGTAGGGCAGGAAAATGACTCCACAGGTACTCTCTCTTGAGGAGGTTTGAAAAAAGTGCACCGAAGGCCTGCATACCAACGATGGACAAATCCTGTAGGATGCAAGTACTTCATAGGTCCTCAAACATGCAAAGAAGGTGCCTCCAAATACTCTCTCGAAAAGGAAGCCCAATGTGGGGGGACTCTGCAGAGTCAGACTGGAAAGCGGCTTCACAGGCGCACCTACAAAGCAATATGTTAATCCATAGACAAAACATGTTAGAAAACAAAAAGTAGCCACATAGGTAAGTAGATAGACAAATAGTCACGTAGACAATCAAAAATTGAAGCAAGAGCTTTCAAAGGGGTCCCTCGGGAACCCTTCAAAAGAAAAGGGGTCCACTAAAGGGATGCTCAGTTTGAAAGTGAAAGAGTATTTTTCGCAAATCAATTCAACATCAAGGAATCCTATTGAAAGATGTTCACTTCATCAAGGAATTCAAAAGGAAGAAGGTCCCCTTGCAAGGGGAAGGTCAAACTTCACCCATAGGAGAAGGTGCTCCCTCCTCAGAGGAAGGCTTTTCCAATTCTTTATTTACGAACCCATGATGAAGGAAAAATATTTTGCTAGAGGTCCTTGCTGAGGAACGTGATTTTTGAAAAATATTTTGAAGAGATTTTTGAGAAAAGATTCGTTGGCCATTGAATTCATTTTCTAAAAATTGAAGCAACATGATAGCCCTCCTTAGGATGGTGCATGCCAAACAAAAAGGCACGTGACATGCTAAGGAGAGAAAAGAAAAAATGAAAATTTGATGTTGTGGCTTGTGGAACATAGCGACATGTAACCATGGTAATGTTGTCACACACGCGAGGGTCAACACATGAGCACCACAACATTATGAAACAAGCAAGAAAGATACAAGAGTAAAAAATGCAAGAAGAAAAACAATAACATTACAAACAAGGGACATAGGGGTAGTTTGATATTTCGGGGTCAGAGCTGCTCATATATATAGATAAATTAGTATAATATTATATATAAATGAACTATCATCAGCCCCCTACTATATCAGACCATATGAAGAAAGGCACGAGAAGACAATAAAAATAAAAAATTGCGTCAACATGGAAGGGAAGGGAAGCCTAAATTTCTCCAACACTTTGCATCGTCCCTAATTATTGAAAATCAATACACAATAGAGGAAGAATGATGTAACAAATAGAGGAATTTTTATGACACATAAACACTCTTGTATCCAAGCACCTACAAGGGTGACAAGGGTCATCCAGGAACACATAACGCAAGCATGGTGGAACACAAACACATAAAAAATCTACTCTACAAATGAAGAAGAAGCGCCCCTAGTCCTCATCAACCAAGAGGTCATCATTTTCCCAGTCTAGATCATTATAAGGGGAAGGTAGATGAGCCTTCAAGGGAAAAATATCAAGGGGGGAACCCTTCAACCCTCCTGCAACAAGATCCAGGGAAGAAGGCCTCTCAAGGTCTTCTTCGCTCAATTCCTATGGGGTAAAAGTTAGCGATTTCGCAAAAATCACTAACAGGGCTAGGGCCTCGCCCACGGAATTAAACATGCAATTCACAAGAGTTCCATGTGTTAACTCGATAGGAGAGGGAGGCGGCGACCGAGATCCATTTCTAGGCTCACTAAATGACTCAGGAGCAGTGACAAACTCTAAGGATGTTAGGGCTTCCTCCATCACTAAGATGACACAAGCTAATGCAAAACCACCCTCCAAAGAAGGGGAACCCCTCTTTTGACCCCCATTGCTAGTAGGGTCATCCTTCATCTTATGCTTCATCAGAGCATGTGAGATCCCCAATGGACAAAGCAGAAGGTGCGAAGAGGAGAAAACCATGACGAACACCACTGAGGTATTCAACATGTGCATAGGCTTTGAAAATGGTGGGATTTCTGGGAGGGACATCAGAAGGGGTGACTCAGCCAAAGGAGCAATAAAAATTTGCACCCTCTCTGGGTGAGGATCATTTATGCTCGCAATGGGAACTAGAAGCAAAATTGAAGTTGAAGGAATTGAAGCAAAGGGGATAGGAGCAGAAGGTGCCAGAGCAGAAATTGTTGACTCCTCCTTCCTCTGTAGGGCAGCCTACTCAGTGGCTAGAGCCTTTCTTTGATGCTTGCGCTCACGTGAAAGGTGGTTTCTATGACTATGACAACGAGAGGCCAGAGGCTGAGATAGAACAAAATACTCTTTCTCAACCATCAGAGTATCCATCATGACCGTTTTCTGTGGAGGGAGAGACTCTTGGATGAGAACTGGAGGAAGAGGTTGAGAGGATGATGAAACAACGGTGGGGGAGTTGGCTCTAACGTCTCAACGACGGGCCTCTTCCCATTCACTTCCTTAGAGTTAGGAGCAGTAGGAGGCCATGGAGGCTAAGACATAGAGGAATCCCCATGGGAAACCTTCCCCTTACCATATACACCAAGTTGAGCTCTCGTGCATAAGATAGGAAGGTTGGATACTCAAACCTTTTATTTTCACCAAGTGGGCACCATCAGACTCCTTATATAGAAACCAGGAATACTAACCCAAAGTTCCTCTCAGGGAGGGAGGCAAAGGTGGTGTCCTGAGCATGGGTAGGATTCTCCTTTCTCTTTCGAGAGGAAGAGGTAGCTTGCTACTAGGCTACCAGGTGGGTCAATTTTGACTATCCTTTTCCCCCAATTTTATACTTCACTTAGTGTCGATAAAGTAGGTTTGTCCTAGGAGGGAGTGGACCAACCAGGGTGGGCCAAAAATGATCCAAGGAATAACCCCCATGGGATACCAATGGTTGATATCGAGTGTCATGCACAACATGCATGACACCTTCATGAGAGAACTTTAAACATTTGTGAATAACAAAAGTGATTCCATTCATAGAAGCTAGCCATGGAATGCCTAACTTCATCTTGAACAGATCAAATTTTGGAATGACATCAAAATTTGTATCCACAGCCCTAGGTCCAACTAGGATAGAAAGAGTTATAGGTCCATACGGTGCAAGAGAGACACCATCATGTGTACATATATAGATTTTTTTTCTCATATTCCTCCCTCTATAATAAATTTAGCCATAACGTTTCCTTTGTAATAACATTTACTCAGGTCACGGGGTCAACTAGGAAACCCATCACAATGTTTCCATTGAGGTGAGCAAGAATGTATAGGTGAGAGGGCTTGTTATTTAGAGCCAAGTCCTGCGAGGTGAAAATCACATCTAGTGAGTCAGTCGCAGGTTGCAAAGGAGGAGTAGGAGTAAACAAAACCACATTAACATATGTTGAGGCTTTAGGAGAAGCATAAGAAGGATCAATAATCAAGTTCGCAGAGTGAGATAGAAATGGGTCTGTGTAAATATGCGACTTGCTATTGACCTTCACTATTGACTTATTTGTATTTTGCTTCTTTCCATCGAGATGGATGGTACCGTCGTTGATGCAATCCTGTATCTCATGATGCAAGTGCATGCAATGCTTAGTATCATGCCCATTAACATGATGCTACTAGAAAAAAACATTTCCATCATATTAATCAAGATAAGGCTCCTTCAAAGTTTGAGGATTTTCCAATGTTATAATCTTATCTTTTAATAACTTTTACAAAATAGAAGAATAAGATTCAAAAAAATTTGTAAACTTCCTATTGTGCCTGAGGTCATGATCATTAGTCACAGAAACTATATTTGTAACATCCTTTCCTTTTCCTCAAATAGACACAATAGATTTCCCTTCAGAATGGGAGTGCGAGGAGGATCCCCTCAACTGAACCACCATCTATTGATACTCCTACAATGCAACACATAGATGTGCAAATGAAGGGTATTTCATTAAGGAAAATTTCTCCTACTAGGCTCATTGCAAGTTGCCTATGAATAAATTTTGCACGTCTGAGTTAGGGAGGAGGTATGACATTTGTGAAAAGAGTGTTTGGTATTGTTCAATGAATCAGTTATCTTCTCATGCTCTCCCTACTTACATTGGAGAAGATCTGAGAAGGTAATATTCAAACCGATATTAGCTTGGAATTGACAAAGAAATTGATTTACAAGCTAATCAAATGAGAATATAGAATTTTCAGGCAAGGAACAATACCACTCGAGTGTTGTATCCTTGAGAGATCAAGGGAAAATTTGTGTCATTAGAGCATCCTGGTGAAATAAATATGTGCACATGGTGATAAAAACTAGTACATGTGTCTGCGGATCCCCTTTAACACCATACTTCTCAAACTTAGGAATCTCCATTCCCTGTGGGAAAGGAGTGCTCAAAATAATTACCAACAACGTACTATGTTGGGAGAAGGGCTAAAAGATAGGTTGAAGGAGGCTTGAGAGAGGTTCACCAATTGGATTTACATTTGACCCATATTCTGAAGAAGAGCATTCAAAACAGGGTTTGAAGATGACAAAGGTCCATCAGAACATCCCCCAGATCCACCACCACCAGAACCACCTCTGAAGCCACCACAATGGCCATTGCTAGAGCTACCTCCAAAACCACTAGTGTGACCTCCATCGAAGCCACCACCATGACCTCCACTAGAGTTAGTACCACCAGAACCAACACCACTACCAAAGCCACCACCACCCATTCCACTAAAGCCCCCACCCTCCAGGGGCAGTAGGAAGGTTGAAGCTAAGACCAAGGGGTATCCTACTTGCCTTGATAGTGTAGGGATTCTCAGTAGCATAGGAAATGTTGATCAAGCAGCCTCTTTTAGCCATGCATATAGACGTGGTAGGCATCGAGCACCTTCTCTTGGGTGGTAGCGGATCTAGGGTTATACGAAGGGATATATCCTTTAGTTAGAATGGTGAGGCCACATAAAAACTCTACACTAGTCTAATCCTTTCCTAACATATATCTCACCTTGCTAACTAGCCTAGTGGCTCTTGTCATATTTGTTGCTTTCTCTAAATGATTTATGAGGTCTAACAACCTCTTGTATAATGCCAAAAGGTTTTCTACAAGAATATGAACAAAGCCATCCTCATCCATGGAAGAGGTCGTAAGGGATTCCAAAGGAGTTGGGGCACGAGTGGTCTCGTCTATGAAACCCATCTCATTTGAAAACCACATAGAAAACCTAGTAGTAAAATCGTAAGTGACCTTCATCTTTTCCATTTGCAAGTGTTGCACACTTCTTCTAACCACATACCCAGAGGTCATAGACTAGGTTGTGATGCTCATAAAACCTCACAACACCCAAGTTTACAATAGTCACCAAGTGTGAGGGAAAAAGTCTCAAACACAAAGGAATAGATAGATGTTGTTCACGTCGGGTTCACTAAAATGTAGAGGGGGACCAACCACACCAAGGCTCCAAGTCACAGAGATCCGAGAGTGGAAGGCTACCCTAATCTATCTCAATTGTGTAGGTGTTTTAGCTCAAGGATAGAGAATGAACAGAACTCTCAAGTACTTTTGTCACTCTACTGACCTGAGAGATTTGATGGGGCTAAACGAGCAGGTTTTTGGAACCTGAACTATACCTCAAACAACTCTCTACCAAAGGACAAAAACATAGGTCAAGGAAGATAGTCCGGCATGTTGGTGTCTCAATGGGATGCTAGCATCTGTACAACCATAAAGTACAAAAGTATAGTAGAAATACTAGAAATCTACTAACAGCTTAGCAAGCAAGGTCTAAAGTACTAACTAAAGTAATAACAAACATAATTACTAAAAAAACTAAAAAAGATGATGTAGAAAATGATAAGAGTGAAGGTGATGAAGATTAAATCATGAGGATTCCAATTCGCTAACAAGCTCCACCCAAAAGCACACCTACACACAATGAAGAGAGGAAAAATGTTGGGGATGTATAGGGGGTTTCCGTAGTCAAACCCCCATTTCAGTGTTTCCACCTCCACGAATAGCCAGATAGAGAAATAGATAGAAAAGTGATAAATAAAATGATGTTGGAATTTAAATAGAGCCGAATACTACAAGAGACACAAAGCTACACAAATCCAACAAAAAATTAAACAAGAGTGTTACCACCCTCAACCAAAGGAACTCAAGGCCAATGAGAGAGGAATGCAAGCCCACAACAATGGTAGAGTCGATGCAGCCACAACAATGTTGAAAGTAGCCTCACTAGGCACCAAGATATAGCTTATGCACTAGAATACGTAAGATGTTGTGGTGTTGGAGCTGTGAAGGAAACAATGTAATGAGTAGCAAGAGTATGGAGTGAGAATTGTGAAGCAAGATCAAGCAAGCATGTAGAAACATGAAGAAGATGGATTGATTGAAGAAGATAGCCATTTGAAGATCAAGAAAGGGAGGAAAGAGTCATCCAAAGGTCGGTAGGAAGGCATATGGGGCATTATGTTTCATCACCAATGGAGAACGTAACACCTATGCAGAATCTAGAGGGAGGAATTTGTTAAGACGAAAGCACACTGTGTAAATGTCCAAGCATCGCATGCACGTCCTCGATAGAAATTCCCCCACCAAAACTAAAAAAAACCACCAAGTGGATAGGTTGTAGATAGGTGATGTGGAATTACTTGGTTAGATTTGATTTTTCTAAGGTGGAGGATGTAAAAGGGGAATATGCAAGTGGGGTGCAAATTCACTCCTATACATTTTGAAGAGATCTTCAAGAAAAATACTCTTGCACTTTCAAACTAAGCATCCCTTGAGTAGACCCCTTTTCTTTTGAAGGGCTCCCGAGGGACCCCTTTGAAATTACTTCCTTTAATTTTTGATTGTCTACATAACTGTCTGTCTATTTGCTTGTGTATGTGGTTGCGTTTTATTTTCTTACATGTTTTGTCTATGGATTAACATGTTGCTTTGCAGGTGTGCCTATGAAGCCGCTTTCCATTCCAACTCTGTGGAGTCCCCAACATTGGGCTTCCCTCAGGAGAGAGTACCTGGGGAACCTTCTTTGTAGGTCTGAGGACCTGTGAAGTGCTTGCATGCTACAAGATTTTTCCATCATTGGTCTGTGGGCCTTCGGTGCACTTTGTTTGAAATTCCTCAGGAGTGAGTACCTATGGAGTCATTTGCTAGCTCTGCACTTTCAAGTTCACCAGATTGTGGTATGCTTCCTTGATGGTTAAGGTATACGTTTCTAAAGTCTTCAATATACTTTATCAAACACTCATTGAAACTCATGCTCGCTAAAGTGGAGGGAAAATGTATAAGAGTGAATTTGCACCCCCTTGCAAATTCCCCTTTTACATCCTCCACCTTAGAAAAATAAAATCTGACCAAGTAATTCCACATCACCTATCTACAACCCATCCACTTGGTGCTTTCTTTTAGTGTCGGTGGGGGAATTTTTGTCGAGGATGTGCACATGTCGCACACACATCTACGTGGCGCGCTGCCATCTTGATAGATTCTTGCCTCTAGAATCTACAAAGGCGTTACCTTCTCCATTGGCAATGAAATGTAATGCCCGTGCACCTTCCTACTGACCTTTGAACATCTCTTTCCCCCCTTTTTTGATCTTTAAATGGCTATCTTCTTCAATCAATCCATCTTCTTTATCCTTCTACATGCTTGCTTGATCTTACTTCACAATTATCACTTCATACTCTTGCTATTGGTTACACTATTGCCTTCACAACTCCAATACTACAACATCCTATGTATTCTACCACAAAAGTTGTAGCTTGGTGCCTACTGAGGTTTCTTTCAACATTGTTGTGGCTGCATCGACTCTACCATTGCTATCAGATTACATTCCTCTCTCATTGGCCTTAAGTGCCTCTAGTCGAGGGTGGTAACGATTTTGTTTACTTTTTTGTTGGATTTATGTAGCTTTGTGTCTCTTGTAGTATTCAATTTTATTTCCATTCTAGCATCATTTCCTTTATCGAATTTTTATCTATTTCTCTATTTGGTTTTTTCGTGGAGGTGGAAACACCAAAGCGAGGGTTTAACTGCGGAAAACCCCTATACAGACCCAACATTTTTCCTCTCGTGGCTATGTGTAGGTGCACTTTTGGGTGGAGCTTGCTGGTGAATTGGACTCCTCATGAGTTAATCTTCATCACCTTCACTCTTATCATCTTCTACATCATCTTTTTTAGTTGTTTTAGTTAGTAATTTTGTTTGTTATTACTTTAGTACTTTAGACCTTACTTGCTAAGCTGTTAGTAGATTTTTGGTATTTCCATTGTACTTTTGTACTTTCTAGCTATACGCATGCCAACGCCCCAATGAGATGTCAGTGTTGTAATCGCTAACCCACGTTGTTGTCCTTTGGTAGAGATTTGTTCGAAGCATAGTTCAATTTCCATAAACCTACTCGTTTAGCCCCATCAAATCTCTCAGGTCAAATGAGTGATAGAAGCACTTGAGAGTGCTCTTCATTTTCTATCCTTGAGCTGAAACACCTGCATAGTTGAGGTAGATTATGGAAGCCTTCTGCTCTTGACTCTTCGTGATCTGGAGCTTTGGTGTGGTTGGTCCCCCTCCTCTACAGGATTTCAACAGCTTCATAAATGATAACTTCTTGCTGGACTACTAAACCATCAATGGAACCTCACATGGTCAAACAAGAGAAAGGATTTTTTCCTGATAGCTGAATGGTTAGATAGATTTTTAGCCTCCCCTACTTGGCTTCCCTCTTTACAAGCCTTCAAAACTTCCATCCTACCACTTTCCAGTTCTAACCATTTCCCAATTATGGTTGAGTGCTTGGAAATAAAAAATAGTCACAATAATTTATTCAAATTTGAAATGTGGTTCAGAGATCAACAATTTTTTACAATACAACAACAATGGTGGTGTAGTTTTTTTTTCTATGTACGGTTGTTGAATGTTCCAGCTATCAAAACAATATCCCTTATCAAAAACAAAATCAAAGAATGAAACACATTCATTTCAAAAACATATTTTCACAAAAGGAATTTCTCATGAAGGAATTGTAGAAGCTAAATGATCATATCATCTCTAATGGGATGAATCAAGCATTCTTCCTAACACAAAAAAATTGAAAGAAGAATAGGAAGAAACTCTTTCTAGGGAAGAGATCTATTAGAGACAAAAATCCAAGGAATTGTGGTTAAAAGAGGGCGATAGAAACACAAAGTTCTTCGATGCTTCAAAAAAAATGAGAAGATAGTCCAACACCAATCTACTAACTGCCCCCCCACATGCTCATATATCAGAAACTCAGGTGCTCCATGAAGAAATGCTAAGTAAAATATCAAACTTGGTTTCCAATGAGCACAATGTTGAACAAGACAACTAAGAGAGGGGGTGAATCAGTTGTAGCAATTAAAACTTCCACTAGAGTTTAGATCAATTTTCATTCACAAATCCTTTACTTTACTAATGTAATTAATCATTAAGTGTAAAAGCAGAAACATAAAGAAGTAAAATTATTCACACAATAACACCAGATTTATGTGGAAAACCCAATGAGGGAAAAACCATGGTGAGGATTAGCTCACAATATAGAGAATATCAAAATTGAATACAAAGGCCCACTACTGGAAAAGGATCACTTCCAAAACAAGATTTACTGTTCGGAATAGGACTCATTGTCCAACAAGTGTTAACCACCCAGAGGGCTCATTGCCACAACATTACAAAGAATATAGATGAGATTTGTTACAAAGAGAAAAATAATCTCAATGCAACAGATATTTCCACCACAATTCACTCACACACTTGCAAACATGATTGAATGATAGATTACACCTTGAGCACACTACCTCTAGAAACTCGCAATTAGATTTTGCACTGATATGCTCAAACTTGCATCACACACACACGCATTTTTGCATCTATCTCACATATATCTTTCTTGCATTCATCTTTCACAAACATCTCAACTTGTATTTATATCATCTTCAACTTTGAACTACCCCAAAGTAAGCCACACACCATTTGCATTTACAAATTCAAATTTGGTCAGCGCCAAAACATTCTACGGTGGAATTAGAATGAGGGAAACCAAAAAACACACTTAATGAGGACCTAAATAAGTCCCAACATGCTTCAACACACTTTCATAAACTTCTCAAGTAGTGTTTAACACAAGGTCGACCAATACCCATGTAAAACACAAATAAATTAAGCACACACAACCTTAACTCAATCCAACCTCTCCATATAACAAAATTTACTTGAACATAATCTTATCAGCTTGTTTCTAGAACCACAAGTTTTGAAACCACAAATCAGAGAAATCTAGAGCAAATACATTTCTCCCAAACCACAACCAGATACATAGAAAAGCATAGTTCATAACTAGTGAACATAACTGACACTGTGCAATGACCTAGAAACTAAAAATGTGGATATAGCTACTTCCAACAACCATGATCAATACCTTGATCCTCACTAGCATAGCAGCAATTCCTAGAGAAAAACCCAAAGCAAACACTGAATACCTACAACCTTCCTTTGTTATAATTTTCTCAATATCCTTGATATATACAATCAACAACCATTATTCATGACATCAATGAAAAAAACCAGTTGACAACCAGTTAACCAGTTTACATCAATGACAACATCTTCATACTTGCAACAATCTCCCCCTTTATCATTGATGGAAACACATGATGTGAAAAATCATCAAATACAATACAACTCTGAACCATTTTCTCATGATTTCACTTTCTCCCCCTAAGTATATAAACTTTTCACATGATACTTTCTCCCCCTTTGACATCAATAGCAAAGGAAAAAGATGTTTTACATTGTTTCCCCCTTTGAAATAAAGAACATAACCAGTACTGAATACTTCTTCAATGACAACATGAGACACTACCTACTCCCCCTGAGAGGTAGCCACCAAACATCGGTCCAAAAGAAAGATAGATACATAGACCCACCAAACTAATGCATATCCATATGCATCTAATTCAAGAAAGGAGGGGCAATGACCCTTAACTTATCTTGAAGATAATCAAAAGTATCTTTAGGAAGAGCCTTAGTAAATATGTTAGCAACCTGATCCTTTGTAGGTACATAGTCAAGCTTTATTTCATTATCCACAACATTCTCTCTCAAAAAGTGATACCTTATAGATATATGCTTTTTCCTTGAGTGCATCACTAGATTCTTTGAAATGTTAATTGCACTTGTATTATCACAAAAGATAGCAATGGGATCATCAGACATTACTCTGATATCTTTCAATGTTTATCTCATCCACAAAACTTGTGTACAACAAGATGGTGCAATAATATACTCAACCTCTGTAGTGGATAAGGAAACTAAATCTTGCTTTTTACTTAACCATGACAAAAATTTGCAACCAAGAAAGAATGCACCACCACTTGTAATTTTTCTATCATCAACACAACCTTCCCAATCTGCATCTATATAAGCACTTAGTGTAAAATTAGTATCCCTAGGATACCACAAGCCATAATTTGGAGTGTTATTCAAATATCTGAATATCCTCTTAACAAAAGTAACATGTGTTTCTTTAGGGTCTTCTTGAAATCTAGCCACACAAAAAATTACATGTATGATATCCAGTCTAGTAGCAGTTAGATACAATAGTCCTCCAATCATTTATTTGTATTTTCTTTGATCATCCTTAGGTGAATCATCACCTTTACTCAATTTTCAGCCAGTCACCATAGGAGTGCATATCGATTTGGAACCATCCATTCCAAACTTCTTCAACATCTCTTTTACATACTTTGACTATGAAATAAAAATCCCTTTTTCTATTTGATTGATTTTTAGCCCAAGAAATAAATTCATCTCACCAAACATAGAAATCTTAAATTCTTTTTGCATCTTGTTGGAAATATTAATTTCTGAACATTTTCACATGTTTTGCATAACCCTAAGTTTCCATATAGTCCTCATCATAAACACATGGGTTTGTTTTCATTTCATTCTGCTCACATTTTGTCCATATTTGTCTCATTGAATCCATCGGATCATGCATTTTTCACATTCTGGTTCCTATTGGCGTGATAATTTTTGGGTCTCCCCGATCCATTTTTCTAGCAAACGTCTGTGTTGCCTATCGGCAAGATGTTTTTTTTTTCATGGCGATTGGATTTCATCTACTAGGAATTATCGGAAGGACTTTGTCATTGTCCCGGCGATAGGAGGAGACGTATATCAGCAAGAGTTTGGGCGTCGATGTAATGTCATAGCGAGATTGTTTTGTCTTACCGACTTGTGCTCTAATGTTCATTTCGGCCAAACAGGTTATTTTCGGTGAGAGGTTATAGTGATATTCTATTGTCTCATCGACCGACAGTGGATGAATTGATATATCGGTATGAGTTACTAGCTTCGGTGAAATGTCATAGCGACTTCGTTGGGTCTCACCGATAAAAAGGGCATAAGGTCTCTGTCGGTGTGAGATTTGATTTCTCTTGGCGATCTAAATGTGCTCGAGATTTTTTGGTATGACTTAGTGGACTCTTTGGGACCTCTCCCCGATTTTGAAATGTCTTGGCGAAAGCGAATGGGAGTTGCTTCTCGGCGATATTTTTCTCTTGTCTTGGCGACATACATGATAGATGAAGGTTTTCAGTGAAACTCAATGTGGTCTATATGATGTCTCTCTGATACCATTAAGTTTCAACAACAGTGAATCAAACGAAAAGTGCATTTCAGTGAGGAACTTCTTATGTCTTAGCGACTGGGAAAAAATTATGGGCTCTCAGTGAAAAATATTGAGATCGATATAATATCTCTCTGACAGTGGAAGGTCACGGCGAAAGCGAATAGAACCAAGGGGATGATCAACGATTGAATTGCCTTCAGCATAACTATATGGGTGTCTTGGTGAGTGATTAACAGAGTTCAAATACTATGGCCGACATGTAATTTTCTTTTGTGGCTGACATGAGTACCCGATTGTAACAGTTGGCTGATATGGCTTTTGACCGACATGAATTTGGAAGCGATATGTCTGTTCTAATGCTAGTGTACAAATATGCACTCCCAAATGTAATATCACAAGAGATCTTATATAGAGACAGTAGATTAGAGATGGATACAATAGAGTAGAATTCTCTTATCAGAGACTATGGTGTATGTTTTCAAATGGTGATTTCAATGAAAGTCAGTTAGTGTGGCAGGTTATTTCTGGTGTCAATTGTCTGTTGAGTTTATTGAAAAGCATTGCTAAGATGTCTCGAGGTTGACTCTTTCTGGTTGTTTAAATTGATGTAACAAGCTTATTTTCAGTTTATCAGTGCACATTTGTTGTATCTGTGTGATTAATTGATTGGTTCTTTCAAGGAGAGATTAAACCCTTTTAGTTGATCATAGTAATCAGGAAGATTCATCTGGATTATTAAAGTAAAGCTTAGTAGTCATAATCTTGCATGTTTGTACAAGTTACAAAAGAAATATATGCCAGCAATTTGAGTTTCTACCAGAATAAGTTGCCCACTTTTGTTTCATTCAACTCCGTATACCCAACAAGGCACTGGTCTCTACTCTTCATCATTTTGAATTCATTCAGTTTCCTTATATCTGTTAATTGAGCATTTTAGGATTTAGATCAAAAGATTGCTATTGCTATCAAGTTTGATTTCGTTTCTTCACTTCCATCTGCCATTGTGGACAAATAATTGCAAGAAAGATAATCATAAGTACATAAAGTTTGCTTCATTTAGTTAGGTATACCCACCTGGGTTTAGCAGCACCTGAAGAGTAGAAGGTTGAATTATTTTGACCTTGTCTGTTACCCTGAAACGTATCAAGAGATTGGCAGCCTCTTGAGGCTTTCTGCCCGCGTTTTTGAGAGCTAACAAATTGGCAACTCCATTGGGGACACATTCAAAATCAAGGCCTTAATCATAGAGTTAGAAGCTTTATATAGACTCCGCTGGGAATTAGAAACATCAAGAATTTTCTCACTTTTAAGAAAGTGAGTGACGACTCTGATAGAAATTTTTCAGCTATGAATGGAAGAAGATCTCAATACAGGGGAGGTCATACTAGAGCTCCTGCTGGCAACAGCAAGTGGACACACAAAGATTACAAGATTGATAGGGGAAAAAGGATAAGTGAGGACATGTGCATGATAGACAAAGGAAAAGCACCAAGAGCACATTGTGAAACTTATAATCGTTATGATACATGGAAAGATAATTCCAGTGTAGAGCTTTGTACCCCTGAAGAGTAGGTAAATCATTTTCACAATTTTTAGAATCAGGCTGAGTTTGATGCTAGACTTGAAGCAGGAGGACTCAGATACCAGCAGGAATGTGAACAAGGAATGGAAAATAATCAAAATCAAATCAATGAGAATACGATTTCTCAAGAGGATTATGCAACCACAAATATGCAGCCACCTCATGGTTAGCCTTATGTCCCATAGCATAATTCTCAATACAATAATCCTATGTACCAATATCAATACCCACCTATTCCTCCCCCTCACCAATATACAACAATGATCAGACAGTTTGATTTGATAGGGTTTCATCTATACCCTTACCCTATGGTCTGGTACCTAAGTTTACAAGGAGTAATGCTGCTACTGCTGAAGAACATTTGAGGAATTTTGATGTGTTCATCTAAGACATAGGTGTGCCATATGAAGATTTATATATGAGGCTATTTATGATGTCACTTCTTGAAGATGCTAGGGATTGGTTCAACATCCTGCCTGCATTCTCAATCAATTCTCTTCAAGTATTCCAAGATCGATTCTTAGAACAATATGGGAATCTAAATGCACCAGATGCAGCTCTTCATGAATTGATGTGAATTCAAAAAAATTAGAATGACTCAATTTATGATTTCAACCGACGATTCAACAAGTTGTAGACTAAGGTACCTCCTGGATCAAGGCTGCCAGATTCTGTAGCATTGAGTGTTTATTTAAATGCTTTTGATCCTAAGATAGGGTATGAATTAAGAAATAGGTTCCCAAGAGATCTGGCTGAAGCTCAGAAGATAGCACTGACAATTGAAAACAACAGGAAGGCTTCAGGTATAATTAATAAGAGAGACAACCCGAGGCCTCCTCAACAAAGCACATATAGAAATGAGAGGCCGAGGTTGCATGACATGCCTTATAATATAGACTGGAAGGATGGAAAACCTATAACAACTAGGTCTAGGAACAAGGAGACTCTTGATCCATTGAGCAAAAAGGGAACTTATATGGTGAGTAATAATTACTTCTGTGAAGTTTGTGATCAACCACATTCCCCAGATTATTGTGTTGTAGCCCAAAGGATGCAAGAGGAGGGAATGTTAATGGAAAATAATGGAGAGGATCACACAGTGTATTTGACTTCAAATACTTTTCACCATGTTGAGGAAAGTTACTCATCTTCAGAGGATGAAGGTTATGAGTATGATGTATCAAATCATAAATATAATGTCCATATGGCTGAACAGTAGATCCTTTCTGATTCTAAAGAAGATTATATAGAGCCACCTTCTATTGAAGCACCTACTCAATGCAGTGTAAGGAGACTCACCAAAGATGAAATAGAGAGACTAGCTATTACTGCGGTTGAGGAAGCAAGGAATAAGTACTGGTTGAGAAACAAAATAGTAAATGAGAAGGAAGGTGTCCCTAGGGGAATTTTTATGAAGGATCAGAAGGTGACACAAGGAAATGTGAAGAAGGCAAAAAATTGACAGCCTGATAAAGGTGAACAGAAGCTTGTCCAAAAGGAGGAAGTTAAAGAGCTACACAAAGAAATGCAAATGACTGAAAAAAAGGAAGGAAAAACATTGGAGTAGAAGAACATAACTAAGGTAGATGGCTCTTCTTTTGACTTCACTCAGGCGTTGTCTCAGCTAAAAATGTTTGTTCCTTTACTTGAGATGATGAAAATTAAGGAATACAGAAACAATGTTGTTCAATTGATAATGAATTCTGAAAATAAAGTAGCTATTAAAGCAGCCAGTAGACAAGAGAAAGTAAATTTCCTAGATGTCTGCTTGAATGATGTATTAGCAACTCCCCCACAAGTTGATCCTTTTTTCACTACATTGCTCATAAATAACAAGTTGTTGAGGAATTGCATGATAGACTCTGGTGCTGCTATAAATATCATGCCAATAGGAGTTATGAAGTAGCTTGACTTGAAAGTTGATACATATGATGGGAAATGCTATGCAATGGATAACAGACCTGTTCCTGTGATAGGTATTATGAGAAATGTTGAAGTCAAACTGGCTACTTATCCACAGGTGGCTTATAATATAGATATAACAGTGATTGATACTCCTCCTCAGTTTGGAATGCTTCTATCAAGGCAATGGACAGCTACAGTTGGAGGAAATGTTCATTTTGATCTATCTTATGCTACTATTCCAGTGAATGGTTAGGAGGTCAGGTTATAAAGGGAGCCAAGAATGAATCAGCTTGTTGATTGTGTACCACAAGATCAAATTAATTGTTTCTGTGATGTGGATCTTGGAAATTTCAAGATAGAATCAACCCAGCCAGAGTTAGTCAGTACTAATCCAATTGAAAACTATGTTGCACATGACTGCAATGATGTGTGGAAGATGTACTTTGGTGGAACATGGGAGCCTGAACCATTTTTTTTGCCAGAGTCATCAAAACAATGTACCTTTGATCCAGTAAATAAATTTATTGATACAATGCAGGGGAAAAGGTATGAATACAATGGTAGTATCACGGATGAGCAACAAGAGATCAATCATACACTACAACCAATAAAAGATGAGACATGTGCAGGTCAATGTGGTTCATATGATTTCCTGCATGAGGAAGATGAGGATATTGAATTTCTTTCCTGCATATCAGATTGTGACAGTGTATGTTATGAGGGATCCAGTGAATATTCAGATTGTGAGGATGGATTTGTGGATTTTGATTTGTAGCAAGGTGATTCTTGCAGTTCTTGTGATAATCAAGAAGAGGAAGTAATGGAAAATGTGGATCCATTTGATGGAGAACAAGTAACACTTCTAGCTACAGTGGAGTACAATGAAGATACATTTGATGATGAGGAGGTTTTTTCAAATCCACTATATGATAGAGAGGAGTTAATTTTAGACAAACAAAGTAATGGAACAAATGACTGTGCTGGTACTTTTTCTGATTTTCTATTCTCTGATGATCTTGGACCTCTTTTTGATGATGACAAAGGTGAAGAGTCTAACTGTAGTGATGAAAATGTGGAGAATTTTTCACTCAGCAATGAGAAAATTTCAGATTTGCTAACTCTTGAATATCAAAGATATACACATGAGGGTGATTTTGAAGTTTTGTGTCCAGTTTGCATTTTTTTTTTTATAGTGAAAGATCTTTGTGTGATGGTTCTTATGACTCTCAGTGCATTTCTCAAGTTGATGGTGATACCTTTCAAGTTGATCAAAAGTATGTATCCATTCGAGATGAGGTATGTGATTTTGAAAATTTTAACTCACATGGAGAGGAATTTTGTGTGCATACTAAAGATGATAGAGGTCCAAATTCGATTGGTTCATATATGCTTGATATTGAAGATATGAGTCATAATCCAGTGTTGTATCCAGTTGGTAGTGTCAAAGAGGTGCAAAGGGTTGCAAATTTGTTTGTTTCAGACAACATTGATAAGACTGAATTCTTTGTTTCTCAAGAGAAACACCTTGATGGTCAATTTTCAATACAATTGGAAGAAGGTTTCATAATACATAACAGTGAAAAGGATAATGAGGATTTTTGCATTGAATATGCATATACTTCGTATGTTGAAGTTGACAGAAGTTTGTCCCACGATGATGAAGATTTTGAGTTGTTGAATGGTGTTGGGATTTTGGGTCAAACCAAGCATGATGATTCTCTAAGAACTTTCAATAACAGTGACAAAATAGATTGCATGAATGTCTTCAAGAGGAATCTGATGAACTCAAGACAAAACCAGGTATTTGATAGGGGAAAGTATGGTTTGAGTTTCAGATTGTAACAGCTCAGAATAGGCGAAGTTGAAACACAGAGGATTAAGGGTTGCCAGTGCATGGACAACTCTTGCTTGTCCTCTTTAAAATTCTTTTCCATGCATAGTAGTTTAGGATTTTGGTCCACCTCCATTTTACATTCATTTTGCATCCATTCCATCTGCTTTTTGTCCATTTCCATTTTTCTCATTTTGTGTCTGGTCTGCTCACCCAAAGATCTGGATCTTTGAAATGATCTCACAATCATTCATCCCCAGACGAAGCCACTGTTGGAACTGTTAATTTCTAAACATTTTCACATGTTTTGCATAACCTTAAGTTTCCATATAGTCCTCATCATAAACACATGGGTTTGTTTTCATTTCATTTTGCTCACATTTTGTCCATATTTGTCTCATTGAATCCATCGAATCATGCATTTTTCACATTCTAGTTCTTATCGGCGTGATAATTTCTGGGTCTCCCCGATCCATTTTTTTGGAAAAAATCTGTGTTGCCTATCGGCAAGACATTTTCTGTTGTCATGGCAATTGGATTTCATCTACTAGGAGTTATTGGCAGGACTTTGTCATTGTCCTGACGACAAGAGGATACGTATATCGGCAAGAGTTTGGGCGTTGATGTAATGTCACAGCGAGATTGTTTTGTCTTACCGCTAGCTTGTGCTCTAATGTTCATTTCAGCCAAACAAGTTGTTTTCAGTGAGAGGTTATAACGATATTCTATTGTCTCATCGACTGGCGGTGGATGAATTGATATATCGGTATGAGTTACTGGCTTCGGTGAAATGTCATAGCGACTTCGTTGGGTCTCACCGATAAAAAGGGCATAAGGTCTCTGTCGGTGTGAGATTTGATTTCTCTTGGCAATCTAAACGTGCTCGGGATGTTTCGGTATGTAGTGGACTCTTTGGGACCTCTCCCTGATTTTGAAATATCTTGGCGAAAGTGAATGGGAGTTGCTTCTCGGTGAGATTTTTCTCTTGTCTCGGCGACATACATGATAGATGAAGGTTTTCGGTGAAACTCAATGTGGTCTATATGATGTCTCTCCGATACCATTAAGTTTCAGCGATAGTGAATCAAACGAAGAGTGCATTTTGGTGAGAAACTTCTTATGTCTTGGCGACTAGGAAAACATTATGGGCTCTCGGTGAAACATATTGAGATTGATATAATATATCTCCGACAATGGAGGGTCACAGCGAAAGCGAATAGAACCAAGGGGACGATCAGCGATTGAATTGCCTTCGGCATAACTATCTGGGTGTCTTGGTGAGTGATTAACAAAGTTCAAATACTGTGGCTGACATGAGTGCCCGATTGTAACGGTTGGCTGATATGGCTTTTGTCCGACATGAATTTGGAAGCGATATGTCTGTTCTAATGCTGGTGTACAAATATGCACTCCCAAATGTAATATCATAAGAGATCTTAGATAGAGACAGTAGATTAGAGATGGATACATTAGAGTAGAATTCTCTTATCAGAGACTATGGTGCATGTTTTCAAATGGCGATTTCAATGAAAGTCAGTTAGTGTGGCAAGTTATTTCTGGTGTCAATTGTCTGTTGAGTTTATTGAAAAGCATTGCTAAGCTGTCTCTAGGTTGATTCTTTCTAGTTGTTTAAATTGATGTAACAAGCTTATTTTCAATTTATCAGTGCACATTTGTTCTATCTGTGTGATTAATTGATTGGTTCTTTCAAGGAGAGATTAAACCCTTTTGGTTGATCACAGTAATCAGGAAGATTCATTTGGATTATTAAAGTAAAGCTTAGTAGTCATAATCTTGCATGTTTGTACAAGTTACAAAAGAAATATATGCCAAAAATTTGAGTTTTTTCCAAAATAAGTTGCCCACTTATGTTTCATTCGACTCCATATACCCAACAAGGCACTGGTCTCTGCTCTTCATCATTTTGAATTCATCAGTTTCCTTATATTTTTTAATTGAGCATTTTAGGATTTAGATCAGAAGATTGCAATTGCTATCAAGTTTTATTTCATTTCTTCACTTCCATCTGCCATTGTGGACAAATCACTACAAGAAAGATAATCATAAGTACATAAAGTCTGCTTCATTTAGTTAGGTATACCCGCCTGGGTTTAGCAGCACCTGAAGAGTAGAAGGTTGAATTATTTTGACCTTGTTTGTTACCCTGAAATGTATCAAGAGATTGGAAGCCTCTTGAGGCTTTCTGCCTACGTTTTTGAGAGCTAACACATCTCTTCAACAAACATCTTGCACATTGTTTCATTTCCTCCAAAGATAATATCATCAATACAGACAACCACTAACAAGTTTTTTTCATTTTTAATTTTGAAGTACAAATTAGTATATTTTGTACCTTTATTGAAACCTTTCTTAATCAAATTACTATCAAACCTTGCATACCAAGCTTTAGGAGCTTGCTTCAATCCATATAAAGCCTTTTTTAATTTGTATACCATATTTAGTTGATCTGACAACTAAAATCCTTCTGGTTGTTCCATGTATACTTCTTCTTCCAATTCACCATTCGCAAATGCAAACTTTAGATCCTTCTAATTAACATTAAAATCTTTATGTGCAAAAAATTTCAAAATCATTCAGATAGCTTCCATCCTAGCCACCAAGGAAAAGGTCTCTTGAAAATCTATACCTTCTACTTGTGAGTAACCCTTACACACAAGCCTTGCCTTATTTATGACCACTTCTCCATTCTTATTCAACTTGTTCCTAAATACCCATTTTGATCCAATTGTGTTTTTATTTGCCAGTCTAGGGACCAATTCCCAAGTTTGATTCTTCTCAATCTACATAATTTCTTCCATTGCTCTCATCCATTGCTCATCTTTACATGCTTCACTCACTGTCTTAGGTTCAACTTCAAAAAGTAAACATAGATTTATTTCAGTAGTAGCTTTGCTTCTTGTCAATACTCCTTTTCTCTTGTCTCCAATGATTTGATTTTCTGAATGATTCTTTTGCACATATTTAGGTGTCTTTGGCGACATCACCAAAGCTTATTCTTCTTCATTCTGCTTCTCCTATTCTTCCATAACTTCTTCTACTTCTATGCAATCAGGTCCATCAAATACATATCCATCAACATCAATTCAATTCTTCAACACTTCATCAACCTTGACATTTGTGCTCTCTACAATCTTTCTCAGTCTTTTATGGAAACATCTATAAGCTTTTATTCTAGTAGAGTATCCAAGGAAGATATCCTCATCACATCTATCATCAAACTTCCCTAATTTTTCTTCATCCCTTTTGATATAACATTTGCTTTCAAATACCTTGAAATACTTGACAGTAGAAATTCTTCCACACCATAGCTCATAGGGGGTCTTAGTACTATTAGATTTTTCTTGAACTTAATTGAACACATAAACAATAATATGAATAGCTTCTTTCTAGTAAAATTATAGTAGACTTGCCTCTGTTATCATTGATCTAGAAACTTTTTGAGTTATTCTATTCTTTCTTTCAACAACTCCTTTCTTCTGAGGAGTTCTAGGAGTAGACAATTGCCTCTTTATTCCATGAAGTTCACAAAATATGTTAAACTCATTGGAGGTGAATTCACCACCTCTGTCACAGCTCAAACATTTTATTCTCAAATTTTCTTCATTCTCAACCATAGCCTTAAATGCCTTGAATCTATCTAATGCATCATATTTCTCTCT
Organism: Sequoia sempervirens; assembly: GCA_007258455.2. Taxonomy (NCBI): domain Eukaryota; kingdom Viridiplantae; phylum Streptophyta; class Pinopsida; order Cupressales; family Cupressaceae; genus Sequoia; species Sequoia sempervirens. The sequence continues at coordinate 69,489,710 of VDFB02000363.1, forward strand.
AAGAAAGGTAACCCATGTATATCTAGAGTAATGATCAATCAGAAGCATAAAATATCTATCACCTTGTAGAAACTCTTATAGGACCACAAAGATCTATATGAGTCAAATCTAGTAGTTCGTTAGTAGATTGTTCCTTCAACCTAAATTAGTTTCTAGCTTACTTTCCAAACTGAAAATTCTTACATATAGCATTAACAGGCTTTGTAATCATTGATAAATCTCTCACAGCTTGTACAACACTGGTTCTCACCATATTATCAAAGTTCATGTGACACATCCTCTAGTGCCATAACTAACTATCATTAATCTGAGACATAAAGCAATTTCCATCAGCACCCTTAAGTTGATAAATATTTTCTTCAAACTTCTTTCCAACAACAATAATTGTTTTGGATCCTTTCCTGATTTCACATCTCTCATCCTTAAATACAATATTATATCCTTTACTACACATCTATCCAACACTCAAGAGATTATGCCTTAAACCCTTAACATAGTAGACATCATCAGTATTATGCTTAACGTCAAAACTTACTTGAACCTATCCCACAAATCTTAGTACTAATATCATCTCCAAACTTAACTAGGCCTCCATCATATTTTTCTAGTTTAAAAAACTTACTCTCATCACCGGTCATGTGATGTGAACAACCACTATCAAAAACCTAGTAGTTCTTTTCTTGTTTAGCATGAAGAGCGGAGATCATAGTATCTTCATCTTTCTTCGGAGCACTTTCCTTCACCTATCTTTCAGTATTAGCAGAAGTAGATTCATCTTTTATAGCCAAGAACAAGCATTCATTATCATCAAAATCTCCATAATTAGATTCTTCATCATAATTACTAAAATATTCATTCACATAATATGCTCTATTAATCATCTTCCCTTTGTTTTCTTTGCTTAATCTATGTTTATTCTTCTTAGCTCTTTCTTGTCATCTTGAAGCATAATGACCAATTCCTCCACCACTAAAGAATTTAAAGGGTATCTTACCTTCATACTTACCAGAGCCCTTTGATGGGCAAGGTCATTGATGTCACAACTTGCATCATTTAGTCAATTAATTATCAAACCGGGTGTGTCTTAGAGCTATATGCGATAAGGATGTTTTTCACGGATTCTTTGGGGGGTTTGCACTGTAAACAGTGACTCCAGGTGTCGATTTGGCTCCTTCAGGAGCTTTCAAGAGCTGAACTTCAAAGACTAATTCCTAAGGATTAATTCTATCTTATTTCCTAATTTAAAGTTTTGTCGACTTATTTCTAACTTCCTTTGACTTGATTGAGACCGATTCATGGAAAATACTAACATTTACTTTAATTCTTAATCTAGAATTCAAAATCTAAATTTAATTCTAATTTACTTCAAAAGAAATCTATCTTAAGATTTGTTGGAAAATAAATTTTATTTTATACAACAAAAATAAAGTGCAAGGAAATAATGATTAATCTAGAAAACATAAATACTAATTTCCATGAACAGATTCCAAACAAATTTTAGTTTCATCTTTCCATAAGTTCCCATCATTGCTTCAATTAAAGTAAATAGATAATTACCAAACTTAATCAACATCTAAATTGATTAATTCAATAAACTTATAATAAACCTAACAAACCATTCTAACCATGATAAACTAAAAGCAAAAGTGATTTAAACACAATTGCTGAAAATGATTCAAACAAACCTACATTCCAGATTTAATATTAATGAATAGAAATAAAATAAACTTAGAAAATACCACACAAGATCAATTCCTTTGGTTGAGCGAGCCCTGCTCTTCCTCCGATGAGATCCCTTAACACAGTGATTCGAGTTAACTTCTTATCTTCATTCAAATTGATCAAATAGGGACGCAAAACAAAGTATTGCAACCATTACAAGATTCTATTCAAAAATTATCTAACTCCTTTCTAAATCCTAAACAAGGATATTTATAACTATATCCTTATTGAATGTTAGATCGACGTTGGGAGTAGAAGTTCCTAAACTAACTAAAAAGAATCAATTTCGTGATTGTCTTCATTTGATTAAACATGGAGTTTCAATTTATCATCAGTCATCAGTCTTTTAAATTCCCTGAATAACTTCCTTAAGAATAGGATACCAATTACGACAGTAAAAGATTAAAACTGCATAATTAACTCATCAATATCATCACAAAAGAAACACATTTAATATAAAGCATTACCTCAAATATATCTACCAAATTATCCAAACATAAAGCAAAGTAAGTAAATATATTAGTCTATAGTCTACCGCTAGTCATGTTAATTAATAAAATAAACAAGTCTTTTAAACATAAAATGACAATATGAAAGTATCTTTGAGCCTCTCATCATTCCTCCCCACTTGTTGTGAACCATGTCCACGTGGTTCTTTGTCAAGAATTATAGCGGTTTCTTTATCCTTGTTCATTGCTTCCATCCAAATGGCATAGTCGAACATTCCTTCCCTGTATTGCGGTGGCAGTCTAGTATTGAGTGCAAAGCCATAGTTTTCCTTTAGCTTCTCAAACCAGGTTTTTATCACCTCCTCTTGAATATTGGCTAGTGCCTTGAGTTTTGGAGTAGGCATGATGATAATTGGCATTCTGAACCGCATACCAACCTAGAATTCCTATTGTTGTTCAATCAAGGAGATCACATGCCTAGCTCTTATCAAGCTCCATCTGAGGTTGTTTGGGCTTATAGGCTCTCTTCTTTTCAATGACTCGGGAATGGTGAAATATCTTTCCTCACATGAATTTATTTCCAATGGAGGATGTGTCCCTTCTACATTCTGGAAAGTAGATATACTATTCAACAAATTTGAAACATAGAGAGGATTGATGTGATTTTTCCTTAAAACTGATCGAACCATTTTAATATAATTTTGTGCAAAAGGCATTTCGGGGCCTCATTGGTAAACCGTACCTTTTCTGAGCCTCTTTGTATTTTTCCATCCTTTTTGACCATTCAACCTAATTCTGCATTAAGGAGACAAAGGACCTGATTTGTAGCTCACCAACATAAACATTTAACAAAGAATGATCATTATCTCCCATCAAAAACCCGTGCTGGAAAAACTCACACATCTGGTTTTGATATCAGGGTGGCTATGGAAGTAATCTTGTAGAAATATTTGTCATTATGATAATCAAGGCTTCTCCTTAAAAGTTATTGATTAAGCTCCCATTGCAGAAACTTTTCCCTGAGAAATAAAGCATATATTTTTAATGGTCTTCTCATTGAAAATATTGCAAAACTTATCTCTATTGCTTTCTCTAGTCTTCTTTCAACTTCATTTCTTTCTTCCTCTAATTTATGTACTTTCTTTTTTAGTTGATCATTTTCATGCTTGAATTTTAGGGCTGCTAAAGAGAGATATCCAGGTTGAGTCCTTTGTGGAACATCTGATGGAATATCAGATGGAATGGGAGGAAGAGCAAGGTAATGTGGTGGGGCCGCGGAAGTAGAAGCTTCTTGTGAATAAAACCTCATGGACTATTGTTTTAATTTCTCTTCTTTTAACTACAATTCCTCTTTCAATTTCGTGATTTCCTCCGCACTTGCTAATGCTTGCACACTAGCTTGTTGTAAAGCCTCCTCAATATTATTCAACTACTCTTTGTACCTTGCTTCTCTTTGTTCAATCTCTTTTTCCATTTCCTTAGTCTTATTGAGGGATTGTTGCAACTCTTCCTCTTTTCTTTTCAATTTTTCCTCAAAAAATTGCATATTTCTCCTTTCTTATTCTAATTCAGCTTCAATCCTTGAAAATTTCATTGCTATTAACAATTCCTCTGTTTCCAATTCTTCCTCATGTTGTATTTCATGAACTTCTTCTTCGATCAATGACTCTTTTCCCTTTCTCCTTTCAACAGTCAGGGAAGGTGAAGGAGATCTTTCAACTTCTTCTTCCTCAAATTCCTCAGAGGCTTCCCTTCCTTTTGATTGTGTGTCAGATTCTTCAACATTTTCATGGACCTCGATTATCGGGGTTCTTTCAGGAGATGGCATTGGACCTTCAGGAGGGCTGTGAGGTTGCTCAGGGGACAGAACTGGCGATTGGGTTTCCTCATGGGCTGCAAAAGTTTCTTTTGGGATTTCAGAGACAGGGGTTTGAAATGTAGGTGTTTCTTCAAGAGTCGACACAATGGTCTCAACATTACTAGGGCTCTCATTATTCAAGTGTTGTTTTCTCTTTTTGGAGGTACTACGGGTTACCCTAGAGGATTCCTATAACTTTCTTTTACACTTTTTTTGTTCTCCTTTGGAAGATTCACCTTTTTCTACTTTTGACCTTTTTTCCATAGGCCCCTTTGTGGGTTTTCCTTTTTTTTTTCTATGGGTGCAGACAAAAATTCTAGCCAACCCTGTTTCCCAGACTCTTTCTTTAAGAAATGATGCTTAATTATTATATGAATTAATCCATGGTATTTTATGGAAGATTCTCCTCTAGATTTAACCCGGGAAATCATTGAAGCAATTTGTTGAAACAAAAATGCTGGCAAGTTGATTCTAGCCAAGGGTTTTGTGTTTCCATACCTCAAATGTATTAATAGTCACATTTTTGGCCCCAATACAGTGTATTATTGTCCTTCACATGTGAAGAATTTCATGACCCACATTGCAGTCGTTCTCCATGGTTCTTCTAAACTATTTCTAGCTATTCCCCATTGATCTCCTTTATGCATGAGAATCTCTGGTTTCTGTTTTGGTTCTTAGTGAAATGTCGCACCAATTTATCAAACTTTACTTGGCCCTTATTAACCGGTTTTCCTTCAACACGAATTCTTGAAATTTAACTTATAATTTCAGGAGTAACTTCAATAATTTCTCCTCTGACTCTTATGGCATTTACGTGGAAATTCCTCATGAAGTCCTCCACGAATTTTTGCTGAAAACCTTCATACTTTAGAATAAAATCCAACCATCCTACTACTCTGAATATCCTCTTGGTTCCATAATCAATAGTAAAGTTTTTTGGCTCTACATTTCTTTTGTTCCCCATATTTTCTGTGCAAATGGCAGACTTCAACTTGGCGGTCTAATCTTTTAAAAAAATATCTAGAATGATCTTTCCTTGTTTTTGGAGCAACTATTTTGAAAAATAACATGACGTGTCACTAATTTCTTGCATTAAATTCCCTTACTGCTCCAAACGATTCGCATGCCACAATTTGCACTTGCAATTCAATTCGCAAAGTTTGTGGCGTTCCTTACACATGTCGGCTTTAATTTTGAAAGATTTTGAAAAAATAGGCGAATCTCAAAAATGACCCACAAGCATTACGAACGTCATTTGAATGTCACATCACATTTATACCATTTTCTCTGCTGCTTTTTGAAATGATTAAAAGACCTTTATTATTATTAATAACAATATGGCAGAGATTTCTAAACTCATAAATATTTACCTATTTTACATAAGCTTAACTACTTTAGAAAATAATATTTTGAGAATAATATTTGCATTAAATGTGCACCTTTATTTATTACAAGCCTTTGAGATATTCAAGAGCCTTCAGGAGCTCTCAGGAGTTTTGGAACTTCAAAAGTCTTTAGGAACTATTGAGCCAAATGGAGTCTTCAGAGTCTTCATTCTTCAGGATCTTCAAGATCTTTGGGAGCTTTTAGGAGCTCTTCAGGAGCTTTCAAGAGTTAACTCAGATAGACCACCATTGTTGGTTTTCAGTCATTTTTTTTTTGAAAGCAAACCGCCATTTACTGGTTTTTAATTTACTTTCATTTTTCCCAAGAAAAACTACCATTTGCTAGTTTTCAATTTACCTTGTTTATTCATGCCTTCTTCAAAGGTTCAAAGATCTTATCTTATGGAAGAGATTTCTTCCATGAGAAAATTTTCAATTCTATGTTGTACATCATCCAAAAATTCCTCCTTCGATGCTAGTTTATGATGTGTTTTCAATTGATGACCATTAACTAGCATAGCTCTCTTTTCTCCATCAATTGGTACTAATTGAATAAATCCATTCTCAAATACTTGATCTATCTCATAGGGTCCTAACCATCTTGTATGGAATTTCCCTTTAAACTCTTCAAATCTAGAGTCAAATAATAATGCCCAATCTCCTTGAACTATCTAGACACAATATGCTTATCATGCCATTCCTTTCTTTGCTTCTAAATTACCTTTGTATGTTGAAGAGCCTCCATTCTCATCTCATCAAGTCTGTTGAGCTGCAAAATTCTACTTTTCTTGAACTCTGGTAAATCAATTCCAACTTCTATTGTAGTTTTCAGTGTTCTTAATTCAAATTCTATTGGCATGACTAGTTTTTTCCCATACACAAGTTCATATGGAGAAAATTCAGTTGTTGTTTTCCATGTGGTATTATAAGCCCAGACTGCCTCATCTAACCTCTCTGCCCAATCTCGTTTCCTTAAAGAAATAGTCTTTGTCAAGATATTCTCCAATTCTCGGTTAGTAACTTCAACTTGTCCATTCCCCTGAGGGTGATATGGAGAAGATTTCCTATGGGTCATTTGATATCTCTACAAAAAGGCTTCCATCATTACTGATACAAATTGTGGCCCTTGGTTTGAAACAATTTCTCTTGGTGCACCAAATCTCTGAAGAATTCACTTGTACAAAAAATTTATAAATTTATCATCTCTTGTTGCTGGTAATGCTTTCACCTCAACCCATTTTGTTGCATAATCAGTACAAATACGTATATAATGTTTCCCTTTAGAAGGTGGATCAATAGGTCCCACAAAATCGATTCCCCATTTTTCAAATGGTTCTAGAGATATTTTTGGCTGAAATGGCATCTCCATTGTTGGGGTGGGTCTTCCCATCTGCTGACATTCATCACAGTGCTTAACAAAGAATGTAACATCCTTTGTCATTGATAGCCAATAGTAACTAGCTCCTAAGATCTTATGAACTATTTTTACCACAGAATAGTGTCCTCCTTCTAGCTCATGATGGCAAGCGTGTACTACATCATAGAAATCTAACTACGCTACACATTTGCGAAGAACATGATCAGGGCACATTTTAAATAAAAGGCCATTAATCCATTGAAATCTAGAACTTTCACGAATTAACCTTCTTTTTTGTTTATGACTGAAGTGATTTGGACACTTCCCTGTTACAAGGTAATTTTCTAGATCAACAAACCATGGTGGATGAACTGATATTACAAATAAATGTTCATATGGAAATGTGTCATCCACTGGTTCTTGATCATCCTACAAAATAATTATGGAAAGGAAGTCAGCAACAACATTATCCTTTCTAGGCTCACTTATGATAGAAACATCAAATTCATCTAACAACAGTAACCATCTAATAATGTGTCCACCTACTATAGCCTTGTTCATCAAATATCTAATTGCAGCATGGTCTATATGTAAGTAAAATTTGTAACTTGTAATATAATGCCTTAATTTGTTTATTGCATATACTACAACTAAAAATTCCTATTTTTTTGTATAATTTCTTTCAATGGGATTTATATTTTTGCTAACATAATAGATTGCATGCATGGCACCATTGTCATATTTTTGTCCTAATACTGCTCCAATAGCCAAATTGGATGCATCAACCTGTATATGAAATGGTTCTCCCCAAACAAGTCCTTTAATAATTGGAGAAGTTGTTAAAGCTATTTTAATTGTCTCAAAATATTTTTGACAATCTTTAGTCCATACAAACTCTTCTTTCTTGAGCAATGTAAACAAGGGTCCAGAAATTTTACTAAATCCTTCCATAAATCTTTTGTAATATCTATCATGCCCAATAAAACTTTGAACACCTATTTGGTTCTTAGGGATTTAAATGTTTTGTATGATCTCAACTTTCTTGGGATCTACTTTTATCCCCTCTTTTGAAATGTGATGTCCCAGAACAATACCCTCTATCATCATTATAAAACATTTTTCATGATTAAGGACAACCTATGATCTTTACATCACTACAAAACTTTTACTAAGTTTTTAAGCGCATCCTCAAATGTTTTTGCATGAACAGTAAATTCATTCATGTATACTTCAACACATGTAGTGGTGAAATCTGCAAAGATAGCAAGGATTTCTCTTTGAAAATTGGTTGGTGCGTTACACAGTCCAAATGGTAAAACTGTATAAGTGTATGTACCCCAAGGATAGCTAAAAGTAGTTTTATCTTGATCTTTAGGGGCTACTTGGATCCGATTGTATCCACTAAATCCATCAAGAAAATTGAAATAATTGTTTCCTGCTAGGCTATCAAGTACTTGGTCAATAAATGGCAATGGGAAATGGCCCTTCTTTGTGGCTTTATTCAATTCTGTATAATCTATGCACACACACCATTTACCAAATTTCTTGGGTACAATAACCAATGGAGAAACCCACTGACTATCAGATATTGGGTAAATGAATCCTACTTTGAGCAGCTTTTCTATTTCTTGTTTAATAATGTCATGAAGAACAGGATTAATTTTCCTTTGACCTTGTCTAATTGATCTTACATCTTTAGGGTATATGTGATGACTACAAATTGAAGGATGAATTCCTCTCATATGTGTATACTCCCAATAAAATGCTTCAGTGTGTTTTTCTAAAGTTTCCTCAATTATTTTTCCTGTGTTGGGGATAAAGATGAATTAATGTTGAGAGGTTTATCTCTAGCTACTTGAATTTATTTAGTTCCATTTTTAGAACCCAAGGAATTTTCAACAAGTGTATTCAGAGGAAAAGAGTGTTGTTGATGCAGAGTTGCTTGAAATTTTTCTTTCTCAATTTGATTATTGTCTTCAGGAGTAAACTCTTGTTCTTCACACTCTTCAATATGTTCAACCAAGGTAACCATAGCTAACTCTACAATGCCATTACCTTTTGATTCTATATCCTTATCAACCCAAAGTTGAGTGTTTGGTTGAATTGATGGTTGTGCTAGTGGATATAGTGATAATTATTTTTGTTTCTAACCATTTGAAATTATCATACTTCCAGATCTACAATCTATTAAGGTAGTATCAGTAGCTAACTATTGTCTGCCTAAGATGATTGGATAACCAGAAACTTTCTTTCTGGCTTTAAGAACCAAAAATTCAACTGGATAATCCCAAGTATCAATGGTGACCATGATTTCTTCTATGATACCTTCAGGTTTGGTAGTAGATTGGTTAGCTAACTATAAAACAGTTGTTGTTGGCTAAATAGTTTTCATTCCTAACATTTCAACAGTATCAGATATGATAACATTTATGGTAGCTCCCAGATCAATGAAAACATTGGATATCTCCATTCCATTAATACTCAAGGTTACTACAAGACTACCAGAATCATTATATTTATGAGGAAGCAATCTTCCTAATATTACATTAGTGGGTTTTGTCCCTATTTGAATTGTGGAAGGTAATTTCTTTTTCCTCCCTAGAGTTTTCATGCAAAGGGATTTAACTAACCGATTTATCTCTAGTATGTCTTTAATGGCCTGTAATAGTGGTATTTCAATGTTAATCTTCTTCAAATCACGAAGAAGTTGAGAATCCAATACATTCATGTAATTGGGTTGAGAGATTTTAGGAGTGAATTTTTCTTCATTCAATCTCTTAGGGTAAGGCGCCTAATTGACATTTTGTTCTTCCTCCAAGTTTTGTTTTTTTGCTGGATTCTTGTTATCTTCCCCACCTTCTTCAACTTTTTTTGTTTGTGTATATTGAACAGTTTGATTTCTCAATTGAATATCATTAGCATCAATAATGTTCAAATTAGGGGGATTTGCATCATTATGGGTATTTCTCAGATTTACAATTGGTTGAGCTGGTAATTGAGGTTGGTTCACCTGGTGATTAGTAGGATTAGGGGCATTGATTGTTGTAGGCATTTGTCCCCAGAGATGTTTTTTCCCCTGATTTTTCCATGGTTGGAACTGCGTCTGATTTTGTTGTCATGATGGTTGATTTGACTGCCACTGTGGTTGTTGATTAGCTTGACATTGTGATAGGCTCCATTGAGGATTCATCCATTCAAGTTGACCCCAATATGAAGGTGGTGGTTGTGGTTGATATGGAGGGATCCATTGGTTCTAGTTTTGCCAAGGGTTTTGATTCCAGTTAGATGTAGAAGCATACTGCCTTTGATTAACATTGTACCCTATGTTTTGAGGTCTTTGGCCAACATAATTAATCTCTTCCTCTACCATAGGTGGTTTCTTCAGATTGCTCTTAATCCCAGCCAAAATATTACAGGAACTTGTTGAGTGTTGTTTCTCACAAATCTCATAGATATCAACTTGATTCAATTGAAATTCTCTTAAAAGGTGCTTTCCTCTACACTTGGAACAATAAATAGAAAAAGGTTAAGTGTTCTTCTTATCTCCTTGCATGTTGAGATGAAGAAGTAATATAGTCTTCATGTTTGTTAATTCCTCCATTACTTCTGACACATCAGTAGTATGAGCCTTGTTTCTTTTGGAGTTTTTAGTCCCTACCCTAGTTCTAGAGTAGTTTCTACATATTTCAACAATATCATCCAAGGAAAGCAGGTTAATGTCTCCCTTCCCCATAAGATTCAAAGAGTCTTGATTCATCATCAATTACTCTAAGAATTTTTTTTTACTAATTTCACCATCCAGCCCATTAGTACACCTCTTATGCACAAACTGGAATCTATCAGCATAATCTTCTAAACTTTTGTCCTCCATTTGTCTTATTCGAATCAATTCCTCCTTCCTATCCCTTACTTGATAGTAATCTTGGTATTTATCCAAGAACTCAGTTTCCATTTGCTGCCAAGTTCCAATTGTTCCTGCTCCTAAACCCATGAACCATCGTAAAGCTTACTCTTTCAAATTAGAAGGAAATAACTTCAGCTTCTGATTATCTTTTGTGTAATCATAGGTCTAGCATAAAACTTTGAATTGAAAAAGGAATTGATCAAGATCCTCTGGAGCTTTCCCCCTAAATGTAGGTAAAACTGAGGGTGAAATATTCTTCATAGGAGGCTCACCAATCTGTCTTTCAAGATTTATAGGATATGAAAAGGTCCTATTTGCTGGAGGACGTACTAGTTGGTCACCCATTTCTTCTTCTTGAAATGGATCTCTATTTCCTTCTTGATTTTTGATTTGATGTTCTTGATTATCTTCTTGATTTTTGATCTGGTATTGTTGAATGTCTTGTTCGTGATCAAAATCAATATTTCTTCAAAAATCAATATTTGGTGGAAGAAACCTCCCTAGATGGTCTCTATTTTGTCTCATCCACAATTTAAATCTATCTTCCTTATCAACACTAAGGCTTCACACTTAATAGACAAATATTTTAATCCCCAACAACGGTGCAAAAAATGATGGGCAAGGTCATTGATGTCACAACTTGCATCATTTAGTCAATTAATTAACCAACTAGGTGTGTCTCAGAGATATATGCGATAAGGATGTTTGTCACAGATTCTTGGGGGGTTTTGCAATGTAAATAGTGACTTCAAGTGTCGATTTGGCCACATCAGGAGATTTTAGTTCTCAGGAGTTGAACTTTAGCGACTAATTCCTAAGGATTAATTCTATCTTATTTCCTAATTTAAAGTTTTGTCGACTTATTTCTAACTTCCTTTGACTTGATTGAGACAGATTCTTCGAAAAGACTAACATTTACTTTAATTGTTAATATAGAATTTGAAATCCAAATTTAATTCTAATTTACATCAAAAGAAATCTATCTTAAGATTTTCTGGAAAATAAATGTTATTTTATACAACAAAAATAAAGTGCAAGGAAATACTTATTAATCTAGAAATCATAAATACTAATTTCCATGAACAGATTCCAAACAAATTTCAGTTTCATCTTTCCATAAGTTCTCATCATTTCTTCAATTAAACTAAACAGATAATTACCAAACTTAATCAACATCTAAATATGATTAACTCAATAAACTTATAACAAACCTAACAAACCATTCTAACCATCATAAACTAAACTCAAAAGGGATTTAAACACAATTGCTGAAAATGATTCAAACAAACTTACATTCTAGATTTAATAATAAGTAACATAAATAAAAAAAAACTTAGAAAATACCTCAAAAGATGAATTCCTTTGGTTGAGCGGGCCCTGCTCTTCCTCAAGTGAGATCTCTTAACACAGTGATTTGAGTTAACTTCTTATCTTCATTCAAATTGATCAAATAGGGACGCATAACAGAGTATTGTAACCATTACAAGATTCTAGTAAAAAATCATCTAACTCCTTTCTAAATCCTAAACATGGATATTTATAACTATATCCTTATTGAATTCAAAACATGGTGTTAACTACCAAGATTCAAGGCGTCTAAACTAAATAGTAAAAAAAAACTAAAGCAGAACTAAAATAGGACTGAGAATAGACATAGAGAGAAATGCCAGATCGACATTGGGAGTAGAAGTTCCAAAACTGACTAAAAAGAAGCTGATTTGACCTTTAGTGATTCATCATCCAGTTGGGCCGATCAATGGCATGATTATCTTCATTTGATTAAATATGAAGTTTAACTTTATTATCAGTCATCAATCTTTTAAATACCCTGAATAACATCCTTAAGAATAGGATACCAATTATGATAGTAAAAGATTAAAATTGCATAATTAACTCATCAATATCATAACAAAAGAAATCCATTTAATATAAAGCATTACCTCAAATATAGATACCAAATTAGCCAAACATAAAGCAAAGTAAGTAAATATATTAGTCTATAGTCTACCGCCAGTCATGTTAATTAATAAAATAAAAAATTCTTTTAAACATAAAATGACTATATGAAAGTATCTTTGAGCCTCTCATCATTCCTCCCCACTTGTTGTGAACCATGTCCTCATGCTTCTTTGTCAAGAATTATAGTGGCTTCTTTATCCTTGTTCATTGCTTTGTCCAAATGGCATAGTTGAACACTCCATCCCTTTATTGCGATGGTAGTCTAGTATTGAGTGCAAAGCCATAGTTTTCCTTTAGCTTCTCAAACTAGGGTTTTATCACCTCCTCTAGAATATTGGCTGGTGCCTTGAGTTTTGGAGTTGGCATTTTGAACCGCATACCAACCCAGAATTCTTGTTGTTGTTCAATCAAGGAGATCATGTGCCTAACTCTTATCAAGCTCCATCTGAGGTTGTTTGGGCTTATAGGCTCTCTTCTTCTCAATGACTTGGGAATGGTGAAATATCTTTCCTCACATGAATTTATTGCCAATAGAGGAAGTGTTGCTTCTACATTCCGGAAAGTAGATATACTATTTAGCAAATTTGAAACATAGAGAGGATTGATTTGATTTTTCCTTACAATTGATCGGACCATTTTAATATAATTATGTGCATGAGGCATTTTGGGCCTCATTGGTAAACCGTACCTTTTCTAAGCCTCTTTGTATTTTTCCATCCTTTTTGACCATTCAACCCGATTCTACATTAAGGAGACAAACGACCTGATTTGTAGCTCACCAACATAAACATTTAACAAAGAATCATCATTATCTCCCATAAAAAACCCATGCTAGAAAAACTCACACATTTGGTTTTGAATATCAAGGTGGCTATGGAAGTAATCTTGCAGAAAATATTTATCATTATGATAATAAAGGATTCTCCTTAAAAGTAATTGATTAAGCTTCCATTGTAGAAACTTTTCCCTGAGAAATAAAGCATATAATTTAGATGGTCTTCTCATTGACAAGATTACAGAACTTATCTCTATTGCTTGCTCTAGTCTTCTTTCAAATTCATTTCTTTCTTCCTCTAATTTTCATACTCATTTCAGGGCAAGAACTTATCTCTATTGACAAGATTGCAAAACTTATCTCTATTGCTTGCTTGATCATTTTTATACTTGAATTTCAGGGCTGCTAAAGAGAGATATCCAGGTTGAGTCCTTTGTGGAATATCTGATGGTATCAGATTGAATGGGAAGTAGAGCAAGGTAATGTGGTGGGGTCGCAGAAGTAGAATCTTATTGTGAATAAAACATCATGGACTATTGTTTTAATTTCTCTTCTTTTAACTGCAATTTCTCTTTCAATTTCGTGATTTCCTCCGCACTTGCTAATGCTTGCACACTAGCTTGTTGTAAAGCCTCCTTAGTATTATTTAACTGCTCTTTGTACCTTGCTTCTCTTTGTTCAATCTCTTTTTCCATTTCCTAAGTCTTATTGAGGGATTGTTGCAACTCTTCCTCTTTTCTTTTCAAATTTTCCTCAAGAAATTGCATATTTCTCCTTTCTTGTTCCAATTCAGCTTCAATCCTTGAAACTTTCATTGCTCTTAACAATTCCCCTGTTTCCAATTCTTCCTCATGTTGTATTTCATGAACTTCTTCTTTCAACGACTCTTTTCGCTTTCTCCTTTCAACAGTCAGGGAAGGTGAAGGAGATCTTTCGGCTTCTTCTTCCTCAAATTCCTCAGAGGCTTCCCTTCCTTTTGATTGTGCATCAAATTCTTCAACATTTTCATGGACCTCGATTATCGGGGTTCTTTCAGGAGATGGCATTGGACCTTCAGGAGGGTTGTGAGGTTGCTCAGGGGACAAAACTGGTGATTGGGTTTCCTCATGGGCTACAAAAGTTTATTTTGGGCTTTCAGAGACAAAGGGTTTGAAATGTAGGTGTTTCTTCAGGAGTCGACACAATGGTCTCAACATTACTAGGGCTCTCTTCATTCAAGTCTTATTTTCTCTTTTTGGAGGTACTACTTGTTACCCTAGATGATTCCTGTAGCTTTCTTTTACCCTTTTTCTGTTCTCCTTTGGAAGATTCACCTTTTTCTACTTTTGACCTTTTTGCCACGGGCACCTTTGTGGGTTTTCCTTTTTTCTTTTTCTATGGGTACGGACAAAAAATTCTAGCCAATCCTGTTTCCCAAACTCTTTCTTTAAGAAATGATGCTTAATTATCATATGAATTAACCCATGGTATTTTATGGAAGATTCTCCTCTAGATTTAACCTAAGAAATCATTGAAGCAATTTTCTAAAACAAAAATGTTGGAAAATTGATTCTAGTTGAGGGTTTTATGTTTCCATATCTCAAATGTATTAACAGTCGCATTCTTGGCCCCAATATAGTGTTTTATTGTCCTTCACATGTGAAGAATTTCATGACCCACATTGCAGTCATTCTCCATGGTTCTTCTAAACTATTTCGAGCTATTCCCCACTGATCTCCTTTATGCATGAGAATCTCTAGCTTTTGTTCTGGTTCTTAGTGAAATGTCGCCACCAATTTATCAAACTTTACTTGGCCCTTATTAACTAGTTTTCCTTCAGTAGGAATTCTTGAAATTTCACTTATAGTTTTAGGAGTAACTTCAATAATTTCTCCTCTGACTCTTGTTACATTTATGTGGAAATTCCTCATGAATTCCTCCATGATTTCTTGCAGAAAACCTTCATACTTCAGAATAAAATCCAACCATCCTGTTTCTCTCAATATCCTCTTGGTTTCATAATCAATAGTAAAGTTTTTTGGCTCTGTATTTCTTTTGTTCCCCATATTTTTTGTCAAAAATAACAGACTTCATCTTGGCGGGCTGAGCTTTTTACACAATATCCAGAATGATCTTTCCTTATTTTTGGAGCAACTATTTTGAAAAATTACACGATGTGTCATTAATTCCTTACATTAAATTCTTTTACTGCTCCAAACGATTCACATGCCACAATTTGCACTTGCAATTCAATTCACAAAGTTGGTGATGTTCCTTACACATGTCAGCTTTAATTTTGAAAGATTTTGAAAAGATAGGCGAATCTCAAAAATGACCCACAATCATTACAGACGTCATTTGAATGTCACGTCACATTTATACCATCTTCTTAGTTGATTTTTGAAATGATTAAAATAGGTCTTTATTATTATTAATAACAATATGGCAGAGATTTCTAAACTCATAAATATTTACCTATTTTACATAAGCTTAACTACTTTAGAAAATAATATTTCGAGAATAATATTCACATTAAATGCACCTTTATTTATTGCAATCCTTTGAGATCTTCAGGAGCCTTCAGGAGTTCTTTAGGAGCCTTCAAGAGCTCTCAGGAGTTTTGGAACTTCAGAAGTCTTCAAGAGTTATCGAGCCAAATGATGTCCTCAGAGTCTTCAGTCTTCAGGATCTTCAAGATCTTCAAGAGCTTTTAGGAGCTCTTCAGGAGCTTTCAACAGTTAACTCAAATAGACCGTCATTGTTGGTTTTCAGTCATCTTTTTTTCTTTGAAAGCAAACTGCCATTTACTGGTTTTCAATTTACTTTCATTTTTCCCAAGGTAAACAACCATTTGTTGGTTTTTGATTTACCTTGTTTATTCATGCCTTCTTCAAGGGTTCAAATATTTTCTCTCATGGAAGAGATATCTTCCATGAGAAAATGTTCAATTCTATGTTGTAGATCATCCAAAAATTCCTCCTTTGATGTTGGCTTATGATATGTTTTCAATCGATGACCATTAACTAGGATAACTCTCTTTTCTCCATCAATTGGTACTAATTGAATAACTCCATTCTCAAATACTTGATCTATCTTAGAGGGTCCTAACCATCTTGTATGGAATTTCCCTTTAAACTCTTCAAATCTAGAGTCAAATAATAATGCCCAATATCCTTCCTTGAACTATGTAGACACAATATGCTTATCTTGCCATTCCTTTCTTTGCTTCTGAATTGCCTCTATATGCTCAAGAGCCTCCATTCTCATCTCATCAAGTTTGTTGAGTTACAAAATTCTACTTTTCTCGGACTCTAGTAAATCAATTCCAACTTCTACTGTACTTTTCAGTGTTCTTAATTCAAATTCTATTGGCATGACTAGTTTTTTCCCATACATAAATTCATATGGAGAAAATCCAGTTGTTGTTTTCCATGTGGTATTATAAGCCCATACTGCCTCATCTAACCTCTCTACCCAGTCTATTTTCCTTACAGAAACAGTCTTTGTCAAGATATTCTCCAATTCTCAGTTAGTGACTTCAACTTTTCCATTCGCCTAAGGGTGATATGGAGAAGATTTCCTATGGGTCATTTGATATCTCTACAAAAAGGCTTCCATCATTACTGATACAAATTGTGGCCCTTGGTCTGAAACAATTAATTCTCTTGGTGCACCAAATCTCTGAAGAATTTTCTTGTACAAAAAATTTATAAATTTATTGTCTCTTGTTAGTGGTAATGCTTTCACCTCAGCCCATTTTGTTGCATAATCAGTACAAATACGAATATAATGTTTCCCTTTAGAAGGTGGATCAACAGGTCCCACAAAATCAATTCGCCATTTTTTAAAAGGTTCTAGAGCTATTTTTGGCTGAAATGGCATCTCCATTGTTGGTGTGGGTCTTCCCATCTGCTAACATTCATCACAGTACTTAACAAAGAATGTAACATCCTTTGTAATTGCTAGCCAATAGTAACTAGCTCCTAAGATCTTATGAACTGTTCTTACCACTGATTAGTGTCCTCCTTTTGGCTCATGATGGCAGGCATGTACTACATCATAGACATCCAACTCAGCTACACATCTGTGAAGACCATGATCAGGGCACATTTTAAATAAAAGACCATTAATCCATTGAAATCTAGAACTTTCACAAATTCACCTTCTTTTTTGTTTATGACTGAAGTGATTTGGACACTTCCCTGTTACAAGGTAATTTTCCAGATCAACAAACCATGGTGGATGAACTGATATTACAAATAAATGTTCATCTGGAAATGTGTCATCCACTGGTTCTTGATCATCCTGCAAAATAATTATGGAAAGGAAGTCAGCAACAACATTATCCTTTCTAGGCTCATTTATGATAGAAACATCAAATTCATGTAACAACAGTAACAATCTAATAATGTGTCCACCTACTACAGCCTTGTTCATCAAATATCTAATTGTAGCATGGTCTATATGTACGTAAAATTTGTAACTTGTAATATAATGCCTAAATTTGTTTATTGCATATACTACAACTAAAAATTCCTATTTTGTTGTATAATTTCTTTCAGCAAGATTTATATTTTTGCTAACATAATAGATTGCATGCATGGCACCATTGTCATATTTTTGTCCCAATACTGCTCCAATAGCCAAATTGGATGCATCAACCTGTATATGAAATGGTTCTCCCCAAACAAGTCCTTTAATAATTGGAGAAGTTGTTAAAGCTATTTTAATTGTCTCAAAATATTTTTGACAATCTTTAGTCCATACAAACTCCTCTTCTTTCTTGAGCAATGTAAACAAGGGTCCAACAATTTTACTAAATCCTTCTATAAATCTTTTGTAATATCTAGCATGCCCAAGAAAACTTTGAACACATGTTTGGTTCTTAGGGATTTCAATGTTCTGTATGATCTCAACTTTCTTGGGATCTACTTTTATCCCCTCTTTTGAAATGTGATGTCCCAGAACAATACCCTCTATCATCATTATAAAACATTTTTCATGATTAAGGACAACCTATGATCTTTACATCGCTGCAAAAATTTTACTAAGTTTTTAAGGGAATCCTCAAATGTTTTTGCATGAACAGTAAATTCATCCATGTATACTTCAACACATGTAGTGGTGAAATCTGCAAAGATAGCAAGGATTTCTCTTTGAAAATTGGCTAGTGCGTTACACAGTCCAAATGGTAAAACTGTATAAGTGTATGTACCCCAAGGATAGCTAAAAGTAGTTTTATCTTGATCTTTAGGGGCTACTTGGATCTGATTGTATCCACTAAATCCATCAAGAAAAGAGAAACCCACTGACTATCAAATATTGGGTAAATGAATCCTACTTTGAGTGGCTTTTCTATTTCTTGTTTAACAATGTCACACAGAACATGATTAATTTTCCTTTGACCTTGTCTGATTGATCTTACATCTTTAGTGTATATGTGATGACTACAAATTGAAGGATGAATTCCTCTCATATGTGTATACTCCCAATAAAATGCTTTAGTGTGTTTTTCTAAAGTTTCCTTCAATTATTTTTCTTGTGTTGGGGATAAAGATGAATTAATGTTGAGAGGTTTATCTCTAGCTACTTGAATTTATTTAGTTCCATTTTAGAACCCAGGGAATTTTCAACAAATGTATTCAGAGGAAAATAGTGTTGTTGATTCAATGTTGCTTGAAATTTTTATTTCTCTATTGGATTATTGTCTTCAGGAGTAAACTCTTGTTCTTCACACTCTTCAATATGTTCAACCAAGGTAACCATAGCTAACTCTACAATGCCATTACCTTTTGATTCTATATCCTTATCAACCCAAAGTTGAGTGTTTGGTTGAATTGATGGTTGTGCTAGTGGATATAGTGATAATTATTTTTATTTCTGACCATTTGAAATGATCATACTTCCAGATCTACAATCTATTAAGGTAGCATCAGTAGCTAACTATTGTCTACCTAAGATGATTGGATAACCAGAAACTTTCTTTCTAGCTTTAAGAACCAAAAATTCAACTGGATAATCCCAAGTGTCAATGGTGACCATGATTTCTTCTATGATACTTTCAAGTTTGGTAGTAGATTGGTCAGCTAACTATAAAACAGTTGTTGTTGGCTAAATAATTTTCATTCCTAACATTTCAACAGTATCAGATATGATAACATTTATGGTAGCTCCCAGATCAATGAAAACATTGGATATCTCCATTCCATTAATACTCAAGGTTATTACAGGACTACCAGGATCATTATATTTATGAGGAAGCAATCTTCCTGATAACACATCAGTGAGTTTTGTCCCTATTTGAATTGTGGAAGGTAATTTCTTTTTCCTCCCTAGAGTTTTCATGCAAAGGGATTTAACTAACTAATTTATCTCTAGTATGTCTTTAATGGCCTGTAATAGTGGTATTTCATTGTTAATCTTCTTCAACTCACGAAGAAGTTGAGAATCGAATACATTCATTTAATTGGGTTGAGAGATTTTAGGAGTGAATTTTTCTTCATTCAATCTCTCAGGGTATGGTGCCTAATTGACATTTTGTTCTTCCTCCAAGTTTTTTTTTTTGCTGGATTCTCGTTATCTTCCCCACCTTCTTCAACTTTTTCTATTTGTGTAGATTGAACAATTTGATTTCTCAATTGAATATCATTAGCATCAATAACATTCAAATTAGGGGGATTTGTATCATTATGGGTATTTCTCAGATTTACAATTGGTTGAGATGGCAATTGAGGTTGGTTCACCTAGTCATTAGTAGGATTAGGGGCATTGATTGTTGCAGGAATTTGTCCCCAGAGATGTTTTTTCCCTTGATTTTTCCATGGTTGGAACTGCGTCTGATTTTGTTGTCATGATGGTTGATTTGACTACCATTGTGGTTGTTGATTAGCTTGACATTGTGATAGGATCCATTGAGGATTCATCCATTCAAATTGATCCCAATATGAAAGTGGTGGTTGTGGTTGATATGGAGGGATCCATTGGTTCTAGTTTTTCCAAGGGTTCTGATTCCAGTTAGATGTAGAACCATACTGCCTTTGATTAACATTGTACCCTATGTTTTGAGGTCTTTGGCCAACATAATTAATCTCTTCCTCTACCATAGGTGGTTTCTTCAGATTGCTCCTAATCCCAGCCAAAATATTACATGAACTTGTTGAGTGTTGTTTCTCACAAATCTCACAGATATCAACTTGATTCAATGGAAATTCTCTTAAAAGGTGCTTTCCTCTACACTTGGAACAATAAATAGAAAAAGGTTAAGTGTTCTTCTTATCTCCTTGCATTTTGAGATGAAGAATTAAATTAGTTTTCATGTTTGTTAATTCCTCCATTACTTCTAACACGTCAGTAGTATGAGCCTTGTTTCTTTTGGAGTTTCTAGTCCCTACCCTAGTTCTATAGTAGTTTCTACATATTTCAACAATATCATCCAAGGAAAGCTTGTTAATGTCTCCCTTCCCCATAAGATTCAAATACTCTCTTGATCCATCATCAATTACTCTAAGAAAAAATATTTTATTAATTTCACCATCCAGCCCATTAGTACACCTCTTATGCACAAACTGGAATCTATCAGCATAATCTTCTAAACTTTTGTCCTCCATTTGTCTTATTTGAAGCAATTCCTCCTTCCTATCCCTTGCTCGATAGTAATCTTGGTATTTATCCAAGAACTCAGTTTCCATTTGCTGCCAAGTTCCAATTGTTCCTGCTCCTAAACCCACGAACCATCGTAAAGCTTACTCTTTCAAATTAGAAGGAAAGAACTTCAGCTTCTGATTATCTTTTGTGTAATCATAGGTCTAGCATAAAACTTTGAATTGAAAAAGGAATTGATTAGGATCTTCTGAAGCTTTCCCCCTAAATGTAGGTAAAACTGAGGGTGAAATATTCTTCATAGGGGGCTCACCAATCTGTCTTTCAAGATTTATAGGATATGAAAGGGTCCTATTTGCTGGAGGACGTACTGGTTGGTCACCCATTTCTTCTTCTTGAAATGGATCTCTATTTCCTTCTTGATTTTTGATTCGATGTTCTTGATTATCTTCTTGATTTTTGATATGGTATTGTTGAATGTCTTGTTCATGATCAAAATCAATATTTCTTCAAAAATCAATATTTGGTGGAAGAAACCTCCCCAGATGGTCTCTATTTCGTCTCATCCACAATTTAAATCTATTTTCCCTATCAACACTAAGGCTTCACACTTAATAGCCAAATCTTTTAATCCTTGACAATGGTGCCAAAAATTATGGGCAAGGTCGTTGATGTCACAACTTACATCATTTAGTCAATTAATTATCGAATCGGGTGTGTCTCAGAGCTATATGCGATAAGGATGTTTTTCACAGATTCTTGGGGGGTTTTGCACTATAAACAGTGACTTCAGGTGTCGATTTGGCTCCTTCAAGAGCTCTCAGAAGCTTAACTTCAATGACTAATTCCTAAGGATTAATTCTATCTTATTTCCTAATTTAAGGTTTTTTTGACTTATTTCTGACTTCCTTTGACTTGATTGAGACCGATTCATGGAAAAGACTAACATTTACTTTAATTGTTAATCTAGAATTTGAAATCCAAATTTAATTCTAATTTACTTCAAAAGAAATCTATCTTAAGATTTGTTGGAAAATAAATGCTATTTTATACAACAAAAATAAAGTGGAAGGAAATAATGATTAATGTAGAAAACATAAATACTAATTTCCATGAACAAATTCCAAACAAATTTTAGTTTCATCTTTCCATAAGTTCCCATCCTTGCTTCAATTAAACTAAACAGATAATTACCAAACGTAATCAATATCTAAATCTGATTAACTCAATAAACTTATAACAAACCTAACAAACCATTCTAACCATCATAAACTAAGCTCAAAAGTGATTTAAACACAATTGCTGAAAATGATTCAAACAAACTTACATTCCAGATTTAATATTAATGAACAAAATAAAATAAACTCAAAAAATACCATACAAGATCAATTCTTTTGGTTGAGCGGGCCCTGCTCTTCCTCCGGTGAGATCTCTTAACATAGTGATTCGATTTAATTTCTAATCTTCATTCAAATTGATCATATAGGGACACAGAATAGATTATTGCAACCATTACAAGATTCTAGTCAAAAATTATCTAACTCCTTTCTAAATCCTAAACATGGATATTTATAACTATATCCTTATTGAATTCAAAACATGGCATTAACTGCCAAGATTCAAGGTGTCTAAACTAAAGATTAAAACAAAACTAAAGCAGAACTAAAATAGGACTGAGAATAGAAATAAAGAGAAATGCAAAATCGATGTTGGAAGTAGAAGTTCCTAAACTGACTAAAAAGAAGTTGATTTGAACTTTAGTGATTCATCATCCAGTTGGGCTGATCAATGGTGTGATTGTCTTCATTTTATTAAACAGGGAGTTTAAATTTATCATCATTCATCAGTCTTTTAAATACCCTAAATAAAATCCTTAAGAATAGGATACCAATTATGACAATAAAAGATTAAAATTGTGAAACAAGATGAGAAAGGACGGGATGGCTTGCTCTACTAAAATAACTGTTGCGAACCCTTCAAATTACAATAGGTTCCTTGCCTCTGAAACTACCACACCTTCACATCTACAACGCAAGATGGTATTCCTATAACGGTGAGCCATGATGCAACACGGCAATGTAGTTCTCATTTTCTTGGAAAATCTGCCAGTTCTGTGTGGAAGGAGACTCAACCTAATGTATCTTCGTCCTCAACAATAGACTCTAGTCTTACTGCATCCAAAACTAAATTGCATTCTAACTTTAAGTCTGTGTTGGCTTCTGGGAGTTTGGAGGTCGCTTCTAGTTCGCCCTCTTCTCATGGTGGAACAAATCAAAGCTGTTTTTCAGTCCACCTTTCTTTGAATGCTCCAGAGGTTTTTCTGGACAGTACTGTTGGTGACAAAGAGGTCTATTTACAAACCCATGCTCTTGTTTGTAGATTCACAAAGGTATGGCCAAAATTATCTAATCTTCATTCATGGATAAGCATGAATTGGAAATATTATTTGGAGGAAGAAATTAGTATGTATCCATGCGCAAAAGGTTTTTTATTCTAGAATTTGATTCAGTAGAAGATAGAGAAATGATTCTTAATACTGGGCCTTTGTTTTATCAAGGTGATTTATTATGTATGAAACCCTGGTTCCCTTTGTTTGATCCATGAACAGAGACATTTTCTTCTCCCTTTATGTGGGTTCGTTTACCTTATCTTCCATTGTAGTTCTGGGAAATTAAGTGTCTGAAAGTGATTGGCAATGGGTTGGGCAAGTATCACAGTATCTCAAAGGAAACAATCAATTTTGAAAATTTGACTTTTGCTTGTCTTTGCGTTGAAATGGATGTTACAAAAGGGCTTCCGGCAAAGATTTTTCTCAAAGTTGGAAATAGACGATGGCGCCAACCAATAGACTATGAAATTTTTTTCTTTAGGTGTAGAAGATGTTTCACAACTGAACATGCTACTGCACAATGTGGCAGGGGTCGATCTAAGGATAGCAGGTCGTCTTGGTGGTATGGGGTGGAATCCCATCACTATGTAATTTCTCCCTCTGAGAAAAATGGTGTCGTTCCTTCCCTAATGTTTCAAGAAAAGATTCCTACCTCACCACATCTATCTCAAGAGGTCGTTCCTGAGAAGAGTTTAAAAGAGGAACTCGAGTTGGCTTCTCTAGCCCCCTTAGAGAAAATAGTTTCACAACTCAAGAACATTGAAATTTCTTCTATTTCGTCAATTGCAGGTGTTAATAATGAAAATTTGAAAGTGGAAAATAGTAAGGATCCTCTTGTAACTAAACAAGAATGGACAGAGGTGAAGAGGAAGAAATCACCATCAACAAAAAAAAAGCACCCAATGACATTACGTTCTTCTAAAAAAGAAAAAAATATGTAATATGTTTTGAAATTTGGGGTCAATTGAAAATTTGTCTAAACTAAGTAATTGAAAGAGTGCTATCCTCTCTGATAGCAATTTTTCGAAAAAAGAGAAGAAAAAAAATATATTAAAACTGCATAATTAACTCATCAATATCATCACAAAAGCAATGCATTTAATATAAAGCATTACCTCAAATATATCTACCAAATTAACCAAATATAAAGCAAAGTAAATATATTAGTCTATAGTCTACTGCCAGTCATGTTAATTTAATAAAATAAACAAGTCTTTTAAACATAAAATGACTATATGAAAGTATCTCTGATCCTCTCATCACCCTTTCTCATCCTTCTTACAAAGTTAGCTTCTACTTCATCGAAGTTTTCTTCATTTAGATCTTCAACATTTGTAGCTCTAAAAGTAGTTTCTGATTTTGATCCATTTCTCAAGCTAGGATTTCTCATTTCAAATGATGTTAGAGTACCCAATAATTGATATTTTGTATAAGTTTTGTAATCTACAAATTCCTCAATAGAAGATACCTTTTTACTATATATATCAGGGAGAGTTCTAAGAATCTTCTTCACAGTCCCAGGTTCTTCTACTATAGCACCAAGTCCTCGCATTCCACCTACCAACTCATCCACTCTTTTTACATAGGATTTAATGTTCTCATCTGTAGACATATGCAAGATCTCAAATTGTGCCTCTAAATTCTGTAACTTTGCTTCTTTGACCCTTTCATCTTGTTCATGAATCTTTTCCAATGTATCCTAGACCTCTTTAGCAGTCTTCATATTTTGGACTTTAAATAATTTAGAATGTGAAAGACTATTCTTCATAATGAACTTTACCTTGGTTGTTCACTTCATGCAACTTGATCTCATCAATTGTACTCGGACCATTAGTAGGAGTAGTATATGCAGTCTTATAAGCTTTCTCAACATCATATCCACAGTCTTCTAGTCTTAGAAAGCATCAATAGTGATCTCTTGCCATCCTAGACCTTCCTTAAGTGGTTAAGCTCTTCTCCAAGGAACCAAGCTCTAATACCAATTATTGAACAAGACAACTAAGAGGGGAGGTGAATTAGTTGTAGCGATTAAAACTTCCACTAGAGATTAGATCAATTATCATTCACAAATCCTTTACTCTGCTAATGTGATTAATCATTCAGTGTAAAAGTAGAAATAGAAAGAAGTAAAATTATTCACATAGTAACACCAGATTTACATGGAAAACCCAATGAGGGAAAAACCACGGTGAGGATTATCTCACAATATAGAGAATATCAAAACTGAATACAAAGACTCATTGCCAGAAACAACTCACTGCTAAAACATGAATTATTGTCTAGAACAAGACTCACTATCCAACAAGGGTTAACCACCTGAAGGGCTCACTACCACAAAATTACAAAGAAGATAGAAGAGGTTTGTTACAAAGAGAAAAAAAATCTCAATGCAACAGAGATTTCCACCACAATTCGCTCACACACTTGAAGACATTCTTGAATGATAAAGTACACATTCAGCTCACTACCTTTAGAAAATCACAATTAGATTTCACATTGATCTGCTCAAACTCACATCACACACACATTGTTTCAAATCTATCTTTCTTGCATTCATCTTTTGCAATCATCTCAACTTGTATTTATACCATCTTCAACTTTGAAACTCATCCAAAGTCGGCCACACACCATTTACATTTACAAATTCAAATTAGGTTGGCACCAAAGAATTCTACGGTGGAATTAGAATGAGGGTGACCAAAACACACACTTAATGAGGACCTAAATAACTCTCAACACACTTTAAAATGCTTCCATAAACTTCTTGAGTAGTGTTTAATGCAAGGTCGGCCAATACTCGTGTAAAACACATAAATGAATTAAGTAAATATAACCTTAACTCGATCAAAACCCTCTGGATAACAAAATTAACTCGAACATGATCTTATCAACTTATTTCTAGAACTGCATGTCCTGAAACCAAAAATCAGAGAAATCTAGAGTGACTAGATTTCTCCCAAACCATGGCTAGATACATAGAAAAGCATAGTTCACAACTAGTGAACATAACTCACATTATACAATGATCTAGAAACCAAAAATTTGGATAAAGAAACTTCCAACAACCATGAGAAGTACCTCAAATCCTCACTAGCATAGCAAAAAATCTTAGAGCAAACATTGAATACCTGTAACTTTCCTTTATTACAATTTTCTCAATATCCTCAACATATACAATCAACAACCATCATTCATGACATTGATGACAACAGTAACCAGTTGAAAACTAGTAAACCAGTTGACATCAATGAAAAAACCTTCATACTTGCAACAAACAATACCTAAATAATGCAACCATTTACCCTGGAGGAATTAAAAGGAGTAGTCTTCTCTTTGGCCCTAGAAAAATATCCAAGTCCAGATGACCTTACTACTTTCTTTCAAAATTGTCGGCCATTCATGGGTACCAACATATGGCTTTCTCTAGAGGAATAAAGAAGGAATGGAACAATCCTCAAGTCCTTCAACACAACAAATATTTTCTTTAATTCCCAAAAAAGAAACTTGGTATCCTTTGCGGACTTTAGGCCTATAACCTTATGCAATGTAATCCACAATATTTTTACTAAAGTAATAAGTTTAAGATTATCAAAATTGATACCCAAGCTAATATCATAAGATCAAGGTGGTTTCATCCCCAAAAAAGAAACAGTAGAGGGAGAAATAATAGCACATGAAGCCTTACACTCCAACACTCCATCCACTATGAAAAATAAAAATCAATGATAATCAAACTCAATATGATGAAAGCTTACAATAAGGTATGTTGGGAATTCCTATTAAAATTCTTCTCAAAGTTTGGGTTTTCAAGAAAATGGTGTAGATAGATCCATTTGGTTCTTGTTGGGGCTAAATTTTTAGTCATCATCAATGGTAATCCAATGGGTTTTTTTAGTGCACCACAAGATGTTAGGAAAGGGGATCCCCTATCCCTTTTCTTGTTAATCTTAATGGAAGAATCGTTAAGCAAGTTTATTTCAATGACCCATCAAGAAGGTAATTAGAAAGCTAACAAACTAGCAAATACTTCAATATCAATGACCCATTCTCATTTTACCAACGATACACTCCTCTTTGGTAATTCATCTCTTGTTGAATCTAAGACTATCAAGGCCCTCCAGGTTTACTCCTCTATCTTGTGCCAACTATTCAACCCCTCCAAATCTAAAATTTTCTTTTTTAACATTGCCCCAAACATTATTCCAAAAATATTACCAATTATGGGTTTCAACCTAGCTTCCTTGACTTGTCAATACCTAGGTATCCCATTCTTTGTTGGTGCCCATAAATCCTCATTTTGGGGAAAGATATTATTAGTTATCAAGAAAATATTTGCTTCATGCAAATGTAAATGGCTCACTCTTGAAGGAAAGCTGGTGATGATCAAGAATTTTCTTGTAGTAGTACCAAACTACATAATGTTTGTACTAAAATTTCCAAAAACGGTACATATGACATCGAGAAGGCTATGAAAAAATTCCTTTGGCAATAAAACTTGGAAACAAGTCAAAAATAAAAAATACCTCTTATTTTATGGGATAATCTCTACAAGCAGAAAACTCAAGGTGGTGTAGGAATCCAGGACCTTGAAGCAAAAAATAGGGCACTAGGAGCTAAATTAGCCTGGAACATGTTTGTAAAACCCAACACAAAGTGGTGCAGGATCATGCAAGCCAAATATCTAGATTAAAATGATCTGGAAAGAATCTTCACAATTCAAAACCTGCAACTAGGTTCTAAAATGTAGAATTTTCTAATGGTATGTGGATTTGTAATAACCCCATACCTATCCTAGCTAGTGAATAACAATGGGAAGGCTTGGTTCTAGGAAGACTCATGGATGGTCTTCCTCCAATAGAGAATTTATCAAGAATTCAAGATGCCAAATCTTATCTTAAACACCACTAGGGTCACTTAGTAAAAGACTATATGATACCCTCATCGGGGAAGTACAACTCAAATATGCAATGGAAAGACTTCAAAAATTATGACTTCCCCCAAACAAAAAACCTTACTCCTCAACCACATTGCCAAAAGACCAGTTCACCTTTCTCCTGAAGAAGATAAATTGATATGGGCCCCTTCAAAATCGGGAACATATAATGTTAAGCAAGGTTACAGGTCTCTAGTGGTTGGCACAAACAAAAACAACACAAAGTGGCCACATAGAATGTGTTGGAACAATGTTACCATTCCTAAGGTAGGATATTTGGCATGGATGGTAGTTAAGAATAGGATCTTGACAAGTGATCACCTTGAAAAATTGGGAATCACAAAGCCTTTCTCCTATGTTCTGTGTAACAAATTTGTAGAATCCATGGATCATCTACTCTTGCAATGTGATTTTTCCAAAACATGTTGGAAATGGATTCAAGCCAAGCTATCTCATCAAGCCCCTATTGGTAATACTCTTTTTCATATTTTCAATAGCTAGCCAACCCTCTCCAAAGCATTGTTTTTATCAAGTCTTTGGCTAGTATCTCCATCTCTCTTGATTTAGATTATATGTGTTGCAAGGTTTGCACCTTTGGTCTCCTTATGTTGTGTAGTGTAGCTCTTGATTTCATTACATGGCTTAATCACCTCCTTTGGATTCATTAGCTCTAGCGATTGTATTGAGCATTAACAGGTTGATATTTTGGTGCAATGACAATCATCTTTGCAACATTTGGTATCAAAGCCCAAGCCATGGTTTTGAACCCCTCACTTGCATTGGCGGGATTGTTGCAAGGTGTGTGCCCTTGGTCTCCTTGTGTTGTGCAATGTAGCACTTAGGTTTGTGACATGGATTAACTACCTTCCATGGATTCATTAGCTCTAGCGGTTGTATCAGGCATTAAAAGGTTGATATTTTGGTGCAATCAAAATCATCTTTACAACAATATGGTAGGAAAGAAACAAAAGGATCTTTAGGAACAAAACCAACTCCATAACTATAACTCTTCAAAAATTGGAAAGTCAAATCTTAGAAGCAATGGTAGCACATATTCAAAAATTGTAATTATCTTGCAACAACAAACCTTTCACTTGTTGATACTTCCAAATGTTTGCCTCATGGAAAAATATCTCCTTACCCACACCAAGAGCCATCCCTTCATAAAAGCTTAACCCGATCAATAGATCACTAATTAGTTGGAATCCTCCACAACTGGGTTTATGGAAACTTAATTTTGATGGTGCCTCCCATGATAACTCAAGAATTTTTGGGGTTGGTTTTGTGATAAGAAACCACAAGGGTGTAATTTTGGTTTCCTTGGCAATAAAACTACCAAATGGCACTAAAAACCAAGCTAAAGCCCAAGCCCTCCTAGCTGGCCTAATACTTGCCAAGGAGCATAAAGTCAAAAAAATCCTGATCAAAGGTGATTCACTAAATGTAATAAACTCCTGCATGAAAAGAATATCCCCTTCCTATAACCTAAATTACACTATGCAATGAGTTATCCCTCTTATCCTAAACCTTTCCCACTATTATAGGGAGGCTAACCATCTTGTTGAGGGCTTAACAAACTTGGCTTGCAATTCACCCTATTTGCTCTCCCACATTTCCCATAATGCCCTCCTTTCAAACCATTCCATCCACCTAATTTTCATTTTAGAAATTGTATCCTTGGAAGGGGATTCTAATAACTAATGTGTTAAATTGACTTATAGGTTGCCACATGGGAACCCATATTGGTTGCTTCAACCAATCCCAACATTGATGTGACTTGATTTGTTTCATGCAAAAGATCATACTTAAGCACTCGATTACATTTTTCAAGGGTTGGAGGGACTGGATATTATAGTGAACATTATAACTATTTATGTCGCTCATCATATCCCAACTACCTGAATGATTAAAAGGGAAAGGTGGCACTCTCATAGCACCTGGAGTTGAATCAAGTTAGGAGCATCAAACATGTGGATTTCTTTTTCCAAATCCAAAATTTACTCATCTTGACTACTCATCTTGATTGGATAACTGTCTCTTTTATTAGTCCTACTCTATGCAAACATCTTGTTCCCACTATTTAGCTCTTTTCCTTGGTTTCCTACTATACACATCCAAATTTCACCACTTCCATATAGTCAAATCCACCTCATTTATCTGCCTATTTCAACAATATTAATTAAATAACTTATTTAATTAATATTTCCATTTCCCTAAGGTTCCTAAAGTATTTAATTTTATAATTAAATACTTTACCTTTCATCCTTTCTCTAAATTAAATAAAGACATCAATTTATTTAATTTGGTCATTTAGCCTTTTGGAATTTAAATCAATTTTAAATTCCTCTTTTTCTCTCTCCTTGTCACATCCTCCATAACCTTCTAATCTGTATTAGTCTAATTAATCCATGATTAGGACGTGCACAACTTTAATCAGGATTAATGTTACATCGTCTATATTTGTCCACTTGCCTCTAATCCCTCATTAGTCTTCTTAACCACCTGTTTGCCCAACCTTAACCTAATCACATGCCATCTTTGGCATGTACTCCAAGTCAACCTTTCATAAGTACTTTCCTTTTTAAGCCTTGACCTCTTCCCCATGTGAATTTAAAATTTGCATTTATTCATTCAATGCATTTCTCTCCCCCATGCAAGTTGTTGAAAATTTTTAAATTCTCTCACTTGTCACATCAGTCACATGGGACAAAGGCTTCCTTTATAAGGGTCTTGTCTTATCCACAAGGTACTTTTCACCTTCCTTTATAAGGACCTTGTCTTATCTACAAGGTACTTCTCATCATGTGAATTTAAAATTCATATTTATTTCTCCAACCACTTCTCTCTTCCCCATGATGATGTGTGAGGAATTATAGAATTCCTCACATGTCAACATCCTTCCCACATAGGGACAAGTTCATTTTTGAGTAAATCTTCTCCCCATCCTAAGGTACTTGCAAGTACCTCCACTTCACATGTCATTTTTCCAACTCACTTGTCCTTGTGACATCTCATCCTCCACATGGCAAGATGTGAGGGCTTGTGAGTCCTCAACTCACCACAACCCTTCATCTTGCCCATGTTGGAAAAGTTTTGACCATCCATTTCTCTAGAGATTTTTTCATTAAAATGCAAGATTTTCTCTCAATTGATTCGTTCATTACCTTCAAGCTCAAGCATTCAAGCACTCATACTCAAGCATTTTGCAAGCAATTTCATATCCTCCATTGTTGCATGTTTCAAGCTCTCATCACTTGCATTTGCATTCATCCATCAAAATACCCAAATAGCTCATTGCATTCATTATCTCATCTAAATCATTTTGCATCAATTTTTAGTCCATTTGCCATCAAGGAGCACACATTTATCAACTATCAAAGGGAAAACCAAGGAGCAACTCATACAAGGTATAAATTTGTTTTTCATCTTTATTTTGTTTGAGTTTAACGTAGCCCAATCTTGAAGTGTTGAAGTGTTGTTTGTTTTCTTTGTATTTCTTTCTATTTTGCATCATTTAGGATAGGTAGATAACACTGCTCACATTTTTGGCATGCCCGGTGGGACCCACAAACGGGTCTTTTTTCCTTTCACATTTGTTGTTGTTTGATATCTTGCATGTTTAGGTTACATAGAGGCAGACCTACCCTGAACAGGAGTGACCCTTCCCTAGGATAGGCGAACCTGCCCCAAGATAGGCGACGCCGACCAGAACAGAGGTGACCTTGCCTTGCAGTCACCCATTTGAGCAACAAAAGCAAAATTTCCTCCCTGTTTTTTGCACAGAGGCAACCCTGCCCTGAATAGGGGCGAACCTGCCCTAACAGGGGTGAACCTATCCTAATAGGGGTGAACCTAACCTAAACAAAGGCATCTATGAGGTAAAAAAGTGGTTTAAAATTTATTTCCAAAGTCTATTTTTTGTTGTTTTGGTTAATATTGACCCCCTAACTCGTCTTGTTGGTGATTGTGCTAGATTTTACTAACATTTGCGCAGTTGTCTCATGCTTGTTGAAGATTGGAGGATAAAATTCTAAAGCATTTGTTGCAAGATGAACATGCCATGTTATTAGTTAGATAGCTTGTCTTTCATATTTTTTTACTACTTAGGCACATAGTTTTAATTAGAGGGAGTCAAAAAAATTGTGTGCTTTGCTTTTCAAGTAAGCTATTGACGTATCCAATTCACTTGCACTATTTGGCGATCTTGGGTGAGAAATCCTAGCTTACTTAGTCCTTTTTTTTACCTAAGGGGCACTACATCGTTCAAGCTTTCCCCTTGCATTTCGTGTGAGGCTGGGGAGTAGCCGAAAATGGTTAGTGTTCTCATTTTAGTGGGAACTACTTAGGGATTTTATCACCCCAAGGGATGATCCCAACTAGATGTACCAATGGGGTATATAGAGAGGGGAGAGCCAAAGTTGTACCCCAATCCAGTCACGTCATGTGTGGCAGAGCGTTGAAGCTAGGGTGATACCTAGATAAGACGTGAAGAGTTGGTTTAAGCCTTCCATATCTCATTGGGGTTCCTGACTCATGCTTGTAGATGGGTTGGTGTTCACGGTTGTGCCTCATGTATTGTGTGTATATCGAGGACTCCCTAGTTGTCTTGTTCAACCTAGTTAGAGGATTGTGTTTGCCATACACTTCATACTAATCTTAGGATTGTGCTATTGGAACTATCTTTTTTGTGTGAAACCAGTTAATTTTTGTTTAGTCAAGTTAGCCTTACCTTCTGCTTGTTGTTTGCTATGTTTTTGGTCCTTTTCCATTGTTATTTTTGCCTAAGTCAAGTCCAGGTCTGTTGACAGACGCGACCTTGCCCTAAACAGGGGTGACGCTGCCTTATGTCTTAGCCATTCCTCAACCTATTTCTATTAGAATTGTCTATCTTTTAATAAACAAGCAACCTTTCCCTCAACAGGGGTGACCTTGACCTTAAGTTGGGAAACCTTGCCCCAAGTTGGGTGACCCTGCCCTAATTTGGGCGACCCTGCCCCAAGTTGGGAAATTTTGCACCCTGAACATCCAGTTTCGTCTTTCGTTCAGTCATTCTAAATACCCGTTTCCTCGTTCTGAGCACCTATTTTTCCATTCCAAGTATCTATTTCCCCATTTTGACCATCTGTTTCCCCATTCCAACCATCTGTTTACTTGTTCTGAGTACATGTTTCCCTGTTCTGACCATCCATTTACTCGTTCCAAGTACATGTTTCCCCGTTCTGACCATCCATTTTCCCATTCTGAGTATTTGTTGCCCCATCTTGAATTTCCTTTTACCTATTCCAAGTGTTCGTTTTCTCATTATGATATTTGGTTCCCCTGTTTTGATACTATGTTTGACCTCTTTTTTGATTCAAACAAGTCCTAAAGTTGAGTTTGGTGACCTTGACCAATAGATAGGCAACCTTGCCCAACATATAGGTGACCTTGACTAGTAGATAGGTGACCTTGTCCTCCAGTTGGGTGACCCTGACCTCTAGTTGGGTGAACCTAACCTCTAGTTGGGTGACCCTGACCTCTAGATAGGTGACCTTGACCAGTAGATAGGTGACCTTGTCCTTCAGTTGGGTGAACCTGACCTCCAGTTGGGTGACCCTGACCTCTAGATAGGTGACCTTGACCTCTAGTTGGGCGACCCTGACCTCCAGTTGGGCGACCCTACACCTTGGTTAGATGAGTCTAATCTTTATCCAACCATTCAACATCTTTTGTTCACCCGTAATTTGCATCATCATTCTCTGAAGTTCATTCGTTCATCATCCAAATCATATAGGTAAATCATAAATCATCTCTAGATTACATATCCCCCATCGTTTTCTCAATCTGAATCCTCTAAACTTCGCTTGAAGTTTTTATCCAAATTGACTTAGGTGTTTGAATTGATCATCATCCTACAACATTTGCTTAGGATAGCCATCTATCCTGAGTCATTCATCATCATTCAGTCCAATAATTCCACTTCCATCTCAATTTGGATTTGGTGCCACAATCATCTATCTATCCTTAATCCGATCAATCAGCACCTTAAGTCACCTAGGGTGATTTCTGAACTTGGTTTAGAATCCCTTCTATCATCCAATCTTGCCAATCGTTTCATCAACGAATCCTTATCCAATCATCCAATCTAATCCAATCTTATCCTTATCCAATCATACAATCAACTGATCAATTATCCAATCTAATCAATCCTTCAATCGTCATTCAGGTCATCTCTGCATTACATCTTAAAGTTTAATTGCATCTTAACTCACCTAGTAGTTTTGCACTTTCATGCCCGTTCAGACTCGATCACAAGCCAAGAAAAAAATGGTCGAACAACAAGCCCAAGGTTCCCATCTGAATATCCCTTAGGATCCCAACAACACTACAAGCATCCCACAAGACCCCAACAATGGTGCAAATATCCCTCAAGATCCCAATAACGGTGCTTCGTCACAGTCAAATACTGACATCCAAAACACATCACCGCCCAAAGATGAAAACATGGTCAATCAACCTGAAATCATTGTTGATGAATATCTTAGCAATCCCCCTAATGTTCAAATGATGGATCACCTCCTCAACAAGCGTGGGAATAAGATTCTCGCTACTCTAATCATGAGAGGGGTCAAACCACCACCTGATTTTGACATGTCATAGTATACTGCCACCCAGTCTCTTCCTACATCAAAAGATCTGCAGACCTTGCAAAACATTCCAGGAAATACTTATGTACCTGAAGGTGCACCTATAGACAATTGCTATCATCCTAAGTTCAGAAATGCTTTAATGCATCAAGTTGCCAGTTATCCTCGCCTCCAATCCACAGCCTCTACAACAACACCCAATCCTAATGACCCCTATTCCTATGGCATTCCTCAGAACATTCCGTCTACTCCACCAATTCCACCTCAGCATCTTGGTCAACCACCCATCAACACCGGAGGCACTTCACTTTTTGCATTAATGCCACATCTAGGACCTTCACCTACTGGTAATTTACTATCACCACCTCAAGGTAATATCACTGTGTTTCAGCAGCCTCTCGTTAATCTGCATCAATCCACTATGATGTCGGCACCACTGCAACAGACTGTTATCCCTTCGTAAGCGCCACCACAACATGTTGTTGCTACTATTTCATCTCAACCACCCCATCAACAACCTCCACAACAAAACGTCACAATCCCGCAACAAAACATCACCATTCCATAGCAAAATGTTTCAATTCCTCAACAACACACTACCGTTCCTACACAACCCCACATCAAGTCACGTAAATTGCATCACAACTACTGCAACTGCCCCATAGTGCTTCTGAAATAGTCCCACAACAGCAACATATCCCATCTCACCCACTTTATCAGTAGCCCCCACATCAACAACAACAACCACCCCATCATACACACATTCCCACGCAAATGCAATGGAATCCTCTCACGCAATATCTTTACCACCCGTATAGTACGTACACCGCTTATGCCATTGTGCCCAATCCTAATCAAAACATTCATGTGACCTCTTAGAACCCCTCGTGGACTCAACTGCCTTCTTACACTACTCCTCTGCAATCACACACAAACCCATACCAGCAGCAGTCTAATCCAAAACAACCTCCATATGTCATGCAACAACCCAATGTTGCATACAATTACCAGTCCACTCCATACTGTGCTCAACATCACCCTTCATACCAACAAGGTGCTTCATTCACATCCTATACACATCAACAACCACCTTATCAATAGGGTGCTCAATCCACGTCTTACTATCAGCAACCGTTGCCTTACCAACAAGGGGCTTCCATGTCATCGTACTATCAAGCTGCTACACAATACCAGCAGGGTACTCCATCCACTTCATACTATCAACAACAGCCACCATACCAGCAAGTGGCTTCCACCTCTTACCATCAAAATTTGTCATCCTCCTATCTGCCTTACGTCAATCCTCAATCCACTTACACCAATCAGTACCAACAAACACCTCCATATGCACCTCAACCTGCTTATGATTCAGCTGCTTCAGCACCATCCTCATCATATCAATAGTATCATTCATACAATCAACCTAGTCCATCCAATCTAACTCCCGTAGCGCCTATCAATCAAGATCTGGAAGAAGTCAAAGCTACGTTAAAGGACTTACAAGTTGGGACCACCAAACAATCATTCAAATTTGAAGAAATTTGTCCCTACTATTTGATCCTTTTGTTTCATTAGTTCCTTTCCCAAAGCATTTTGAAATGCTGAAAATTGATAAGTATAAAGGAACCAAAGACCCCAAGGCTCACCTTCAAGAGTTCTACACCCACTGTCAAGAAGTCATGCATAATGACAATTACCTCATGAGATTGTTCCCTAGGAGTTTACAGGGAATAACTCTTGACTGGTTTATGAGTCTTAAGAAAGGATCTATCAATTCCTTTGCTTAGCTTTCATAAGAGTTTGTCTCCCACTTCTCCTTCAATCTAGAGAAGGATATCGATACACTAGACCTCCTGAAGGAAAAACAACATGAGGGAGAAACCTTTGCAAGCTATCTTCAAAGATGGCGAGCCCTAGCAAGTCGCATGAAATCCCCATTACGGGAAAAGGACATGGTCACCCTATTCATCAAAAATTCCCATCTGGATATGGCCCACAACTTCAGGCTCCACTATGTCACGATCTTCACATAAATAGTGGAGAAAGGTCCTATTCTTGAGAGAGCCCTCATTGCCAAAGGGCTAGTCAAAATCTTTAATTTTGATAAGGAGAAATCATTTGGAGACAAGCCTCGTTATTGGAAAAAAAACAAAAATTTCGTCAATGATGGTGTCACTGACACAAAACACATCCAAGTGGCTAACGCTTCCCTGAAGCAACAATATCCTCCTCCGCAGTAGTCAATTCCCAATGCCATATTAGTGCCTGAAGGGGCACCCCGTCCACCCCAAGAATCCAATCAAAACAATCAAGGGGGTAACAAGCATCAATTCACTCCATTAGGAGAACCCCTAAGTGTCATGTTTAATAGGCTCCTACAAGCCAATTAACTGATTGCATATCCTGTGAATAAGCCTCTTGACGAATCCAAACCCAAACCGAACTGGTTTAAAGAAAATGAATATTGTGAGTTCCACAGGATTAAAGGGCATACATTGA
Organism: Sequoia sempervirens; assembly: GCA_007258455.2. Classification (NCBI taxonomy): domain Eukaryota; kingdom Viridiplantae; phylum Streptophyta; class Pinopsida; order Cupressales; family Cupressaceae; genus Sequoia; species Sequoia sempervirens. Next base: position 69,527,144 of record VDFB02000363.1, read on the forward strand.
ATAAGTGTCAAGGTTTGAAAACATACATCTAGGATCTTATAGATCGGGGTGACATACATGTGGATGCCAACATGACACCCTCATCCAATGCTCAATTGCAGATATATCAGAATTCCTTCCCTAAACACAACCAAGGTCCTAATACTTCAAATTCAAATTCAGGGCCTAACAATAGTCATGATCAAAATAACAGCACCAACAACATCAATTACAAAAATGTGCCATTCAATTGTCAAGGTATCATCATGCATATTGAACAAGTGGAACCACGTGTATCTATGATACACGTAAAATGAAAGGATCCACAATGTGTTGTCACCACCTATCGAACCCGCATCACAGTCCCTGGAGCCTCCGCATCCACCCAGCCCCAACCTGTGAGTTCTCAATACAACATTCTTGACCATCTCGGAAAGACTTCGACACAGATATCCATTATGGACTTGCTTAAGTCTTCTCCTGCACACCAAGAAATCCTAAATAAGGCCTTATGGGACACCCAAGTTCCTAATGACATAAACCCTGCACAATTTCAAGCATTGGTAGGGCATCTCTCTGCCACCTATCAACTAGGTTTTAGCCAAAACGACATGCCCTGCATCAACTCTAATCATAACTGTCCCCTCCATCTAGAGGTCTTGGTAATTCATCATAAAGTAAAGAGTGTCTTGGTAGATAATGGTTATGCCCTGAACCTTTGTACATTGAAATTCATAAAACAAGTGGGATACACCCATGCTTATTTAAATAATCAAGTCATCACAATCAAGGCGTATGATAATGCAAAGTGTGATTCTGAAGGAACAATATGTCTTTTGATCCAGGTTGGTCCAATTGTGCAATACACTACTTGTCATGTCCTTGATCTGGAACTCCCCTATAACCTTCTCCTCAGTCTTCCATGGATTCATGCCATGCAAGCTATTCCATCCACATACCATCAATGTCTAAAATTACCATGCAATGGGGTAGAAGTTACCATACATGTGGATCCCCAACCATTTGAATATTGTCGCGCATTAGAAGCTTCTTTTACTCATTCCCATTATTGTCCTAGAGTGGCAATGGGACCACCATAGACGTCATCATCCCACTCATCTACCACCGCATTACCCACCACTTCATCCACTCCATCATCCACATCTGATTCCACCCTTACCAAAGTTTAGATCATTGACAAGGGATGTGGTGAATATGAAATGCGCACAACTTTGAACGTGGCAACTATGCCACCCTCACCACACACATATGGCACCCCTTCTCAGTCTACACCAAAACCAGAAGACAAGACTATAACTTTGAGCTCCAAGAACATGAGAACCAGTACTTACCATTCTCCTTGGTTAAGACAAGATGTTCCAGAAGATGACATAATCCAATGGGTCTACCATGAGGAACCTGATCCCTCCCCTCCTTTGAAAGAATATTTCCAGGAGAACTATCCTTGGCCATCTAAGTTTGTGGAGAAGTACAATTATCAGGGGGGAGGCCTTGGCACCGAAGAGCAAGGAAGGAAACACCATATTGAGGCTACAATAAGACCAAGATACTCGGGATTGGGTCATGACACCAAACAAAAGGGACCTACAAGATCATCTAGCACCTCTAACAACATCAGTGAGAGAAATAGTCTCCTTGAAGACATACCAAAGGAGGAATCCATCATACACGCATACAATGATGTAGATCACACTGACCTCTCTTCCATGTTCGACTGCTTATACATTTGCACCATTCGACTCCTTTCCCTCAGTAGACCAATACGTACATGTTATGGGATTGGGGGAAGATGAACGCCCTAACCGCAAACGTAAAAAGAAGCAAAATAAAAAAGGTTCACCTAGCAAAAACCTCCCCAAGGCGCTTCTTGACCTAGAAAAAGTAAAAACAAAGGGTGTATCTGATAGCGAAAACCTCAATGAGGCGCTAGAAGACGGGGATGTTCATCTTCCCCTTGTAGGAACTCAGCTCTTTGAATGATCACCCATCTTGATAGAAGAAACATAGGAAATAAATTTGGGAACTAAAGAGGATCCCAAAATTACATATGTAGCCAAAGCACTGTCAAAGGAAGAAAATTCTACCATCACCAAGCTTCTCAAAGAAGGAATCATCAACTTCGCATGGACATATTCAGACATGCCAAGACTTGATCCTACTTTAGTAGTACATCATCTGGACGTATGTCCTAATGCTAAGGCTATCAAGTAAAAGCTTCGAAAAATGTACCCTCAAGTAGCCCTCCTGGTTAAGAAAGAATTAGAGAAGCTATTGGATGCTGGATTCATAAGGCCTATTGACTACTTAGATTGGATCTCAAACATAGTGCCTATAGCCAAACCAAATGGCACTATCAGAGTTTGCACAGACTTCCATGACCTCAACAAGGCTTGTCCCAAAGATGATTTTCATTTGTCCAACATCGACATGTTGGTTGACCTCACTACAGGGAACGAAATGCTTTCACTCATGGATGGCTTCTCTAGATACAATTAGATTAGAATTACGCCTGAAGACCAACATAAAATAGCCTTCACTACACCATGGGGCACGTTCTGCTATAATGTCATGCCTTTCGGTCTCAAGAATACAAGGGAAACCCAGCAATGAGCTATGATTGTTATCTTCCATGATCTCATTCACATAATAATGGAAGATTATGTTGATGACCTGCTAGGGAAATCAAGAACAAGGGAAGAACATCCTATAGTACTCAAGAAGATCTTTGAGTGTCTAGAGTAGTATAAGCTAAGGCTAAATCCAAAGAAATGTGTCTTTGGGGTCACATCAGGAAAACTATTGGGTTTCATTGTTTCTTGAAGAGGTATAGAAGTTGATCCAATGAAAGTCAAGGAAATTATGGATATGCCTCCTCCATGCAATAACAAACAATTAAGAAGCCTACAAGGTAAGTTACAATCCATCCGGTGATTCATTGCTCAATTAGCTGACAAGTCTTAGTCGTTCACTCATCTCCTAAAGAAGGATACCACTTTTAAGTGGAATCAACAGTGTCAACTCGACTTCAACAAAATCAAAGAGTATTTTTCTCACCCACCAATCATTATGCCACCAATTCTTGGTAAGCCACTCCTGTTATACATTTCGGCTACTTCAGTGGCACTGTGGGCATTACTAGCACAACATGATGAGTCATCAAAGGAAAGAGCAATCTATTACATCAGTCGAACCCTAGTGGGTTATGAGCTGAACTATTCCCCAATGGAAAAATCTTTCCTAACTGTGGTCTTCAGTTCACAAAAACTTCAACATTACATGCTCAGTCATCAAGTAAAGCTCATCTCCAAGGTCGATCCACTTAAATACCTATTATCCAAGACAATTCTAACTGGTCACATGGCTAAGTGGGTCATGCTTCTGAGTGAATTTGATATAGAATATGTGGATTGAAAATCTATTAAGGGACAAGTGATAGTTGATCAATTGGTAGATGCTCCCCTAGTAGATTCCTATCCTCTAGCAACAGAATTTCCTGATGAAGGGTTCTTTGCAGTAACTAAAGTAGCCACATGGACACTGTACTTTAATGGGTCATACACACACAATGGATCAGGGGTAGGAATCTTACTCATCACCCTCCAAGGGGAATATATACCAAAGTCATTCAAATTGGCCTTCCCGTGTACAAATAATATAGTTGAATATGAAGCTCTTCTTACAAGCCTTAGAATTGCAATCCAATGGCATATTACCCACCCTAAGAGTCTTTGGTGATTCTCAATTAGTTATCAAACAGGTCAACGATGAGTTTCTCACAAAAGATGATAAGCTACTGCCTTACAAACGCATGGTTGAAAACTTCAAAAAGTATTTCACATGCATCCAGTTTGATCAAATTCCATGAGTCCAGAACAAAGCAACAGATGCCATGACTACCATTGGCTCTTTAATTGACATGCCTAAAGACAAAATAGAGTGAGTTTCTCATTGAACAACTGTTAATCCCAGCTTATGATATCCCAGAGAGTGAGATGGTGTGTGACATTGTAGGTCCCATGTCACCATGGTACAATGATATCTACACTTACCTTCGCGACAATATCCTCACTCCCAATCTCACACGCAATCAAAGAAAATCTTTCATCCAACAAACATTCCGTTACATAATCATAGGTGATACACTTTATCGACGTGGGTATGATGGAACCCCTCCTCTAGTGCCTGAACAATACTAAAGCCCATACTGTGTTAACGGAAGTACATAGTGGTGTATGTGGGGCTCACTCAAATGGCATGGCCCTGGCTAAGAGAATTCTCTAAGTAGGATATTACTGGCCTACATTAGAACATGATTCTTGCGATTTCATCAAGAATTACTTACCCTATCAACAACACGCCAATCTAATACATGCCCCAGCACAAGATCTACAGCCTCTTGTAGCACCATGGCCCTTCTCTCAATGGGGTTTCGACCTAATCGGAAAGATCTATCCCCAATCCTCCAATGGCCATACCTTCATCATTACTGCAACTGAGTACTTCACCAAGTGGGTGGAAGCAATGCCACTCTCACAAATCACAAGTACTCAGATTTCAAAATTTATCCTCTTCCATATTCTCTGCAAATATGGAATACCATCTACCATCATCTCTGACAATGGAAATCCTTTCAAAAACCAAGCCATGAAACACCTTTGTGACACCTTCCATATCCAACATCATTGGTCTATGCTAAATTACCCCCAAGGTAATGGTCAGGAGGAAGCCAACATCAAAACCCTCATCAGGATCCTTAAAAAGGTGGTTAGTAATACTGGTCGAGATTGGCACCTTCACATCCATCCTGCCCTTTGGGCCTACTACACTTCCATCTGCACCCCTACTAGCACCACTTTGTATTCTCTTGTCTATGGTGTCGAGGCTATCCTACCGATTGAGGTAGAAATCCCATCACTAAGAATCTCCCTGAAGAATCTTATCAACGATGAAGATACTCAAGTTGCAAGACTCAGCCAGCTGGAACTCCTAGATGAAAGATGGATCAAAGTGTATGACCATCTCCAGGCATATCAAAATAATTTGAAAAGAAGCTACAACAATAAGGTCTGTCCTCACCAATTCAACATTGGTGACCTAGTCCTCAAGGAGAATCAACGCACTCAACAAGACCAAGAAAAGAAGGGAAAATTTGAAGAAAATTGGCTTGGCCCTTATGTCATCACCACAAAATATGGATCAGGGGCCTATAGATTTGCTACACCTGAAGGAGATCCCCTAAAGGATCCCATTAACATCACGCACCTGAAAAGGTTCTACACTTAAATCAGCTAGGGTATCCTCTCCTACAAAATACAAAAAAAGTAAAATATTATCAAAAATACAAAAAAATCAAAAAATCAGAAAAATCCAAAAATAGTAAAGAGAAATAATTCTTCCTATGGTGAAAACCACCCTATGTGGTGCCTTGGATAAGTACGTTTGGTGAAAACCAAGTCACATGCGCCATTTGTACAGGGCTTAATTGTTATCGATCTTGCGTCCCACTTACTTTATGCTTTCATCCACTTTGATCTCGTATTCTATCATCCTTTCGGTCCTTTCCTTTTAGTCACATTCATCATCTGGTCGCTTGGTATATTTTGGTTGAGCATTGGATGATCTTCATCTGCTATCCATCATCCTAAGCTTTTATCCTAATCTAAGCTTGTGTCATCTGTCTTTCCATTTTGTCGATCCTTCGCTCCTATTTCGTATCCTTCATCATGTTCGTCTTCATTTATATCCCATCACGTCACGTCGGTATTTTTGGTCTTTGTTGAACTACATTTCCCCCATGCTTTCACATAGGAAAGGATAATCATTTGATCCACCCCTGAGGCATTTTTTCTATCCTATTTTGGTCATCCATTGTGGTCTCCATTGTCCCCTTTACGCTCTTATCTCTGGTCTGTCTTTTGTCCTTTTTTGAACTATGTTGCCCCTGTGCTTGCACGTAGGCAAGGTCGATCTTTTGATCCATCCCCAAGGCTTTTCTTTTTTTTGCTTTGTTTTTCATTCTTAGTCTTTGTTTTCTATCGCTTGTCTCCATTTGTCCTCTTTCTACTTTTATCTATGGTCTTTTCTTAAACTACGAGGTCTCTACGCTTTCACATAGGCAAGGCTAATATTTGATTAGTCCCCAAGCCCCTAGGTCATTAGGGTGTGTCAGCATTTTGTCTTGTGTCTCATGTCGTGTCATCAAGTATGTCCTTATATGGCTGGTTCTTCACAAATGAGATCCACTAGTATCATGAGATTCAATCGATTTTGGGAATTTCTTGCTTCATAATCAATCTTTTAGTTTAGTATCCATCTTTGGTCTCAACAGGATGCATCCTTCCTAACAAACCTCATCAATCCCATCCATACCCTTGATCCAATGGCAAAGGATGTTTTGAAATTGATTGTGATCTTTTGATACTTTTGGCTTTTATTTATCATTTGAGCTCCCTATCACAACTTGTTAAGGCTGCCATAATCCATCATATTATGGTGTGTTTTGATAGGTTAACATAGGGGCACATCTTGATCTTTTTTTTCTTTGTTGTTGTCTTCCTAGTTGTCCCACGTGGTACCCACCAAAATCCCCGAGGTCTTGTGTTACACTAGGGCATCCTTTTGTGCTTGTGGTTATCTCAATGCCTGGCCCAACCAAGGTCTTCACGACTTTGGGGTGTTGGGATAGCCTTCTTGTCTGTTGTGTTTGTTTTATGCATTAGACGCTAATTTTCCTTGGATTACATACCATGGTACCTAGTGTCTTATGCTATAGCAAAAATTAGTGCTCTAAAAATGGAAAATTACATTAGGATTGCATTTCATAATCATGATTCGTTGCTGACCACCAATCTATGATTTTGGTTGTTCAAACATTCACCTTCCATCTCCTGTTCTTCTTAGGATACCTACGGTTCTTGATAGGTACAAGTTCACACCCATCTTCCCTTCATTTTATAATGATTGCAGGGAAGGTACTTGCCATTAATCCAATAATACACCTACCATCTACCCTCATCATTATGCAAGTCCTTATCGGAACTTATGTTCATGTTGCATTGAATTTCATGTTAGGCCATCACACTCACATATCACACACATTTATTTTATATAAGCTAAAGCAGGCATGATCACAAATAAAGTCCATCAACCATCCACATTGCATTTCATTTATCCATTAGTGTTTGTAGGGAATTTAATTGCATTTCCTCTCACATTATAGGTTCATTGCCTATCATGTGCATTATTATATCATATTTAATTTTTTTTGTTTAGATTAATTATATTTTCTTATTCTAAACTTCTTAGATTCATTGCATTAATCATTAATTTCCATATTAGACCATATCATTAGCACATTGCATACATCGCCAACTTGCATCACAAGTTGTTAGAACCATATCCATGGCATATAAATTCATAAATCATCCATCACATCTTGCATCATACATGTTAGTCGTCATATATATCATACATCTCATCCATATAAACATCAGCATACATCATCATAAGCATATACATATATCACATCATCATGATCATCTATCATAAAAGCATAAACACATACATATGCATAAATAGAATCATCCATCATATGAACATCACATAGTGTCAATAAGGGCTATCGCATATCATATATAAAAATAAAAATACAAAGTTCATCATATAGTCCATAATAATGTCCATCATATAACCAAAATACATATCCATTGCATATATCATCAAATAAAGTACAAATACAAGGCTCTAGATCAACTCTGATCTTTGCTACTCTGTAATGTACATCCATCATACACCTATCAAAAACTGGTATCATGTCACCTGTCCTCTCCCCTCTCTACTGTGAGTTTCCCACATCTGATCTCTGAGGTGATTTTGGCACTCCCCCTCTGTGTGGAGTCTCTCTCCAGCCAATGTATCTATGGGTATGTGTCCCTCCTGACTTGGATGGGGCTGGCATCTGTGGCCTCGATCGAATGTAGGGAGGTACCCACCACTCCTCTAGCACTGATGTATAATAGGCTACCATATAATAGCTAGCCTCTCGCATATACTCATTTCGCTTCGTTGCTTGATATTTGACTGTGTCCTGCTCTCCCTTGTATCTGTCCCAGGATCCACATATGGATCTCTGCTCTTGCACCAATGTGTCCTATGCCAACCTCAACTGATCTATCTTTGCCCCCATCCGTGACACCTGCTCTGTGGCCCTGTCCCTCTCAACTTGCATGGCCTGTATATGTTCCTGCAATCTTTGCATCTTTTCCCCCATCTCACCACCCTCACCCTGCGCTACCTGTGCCTAAGCCTATACTTCATCTCTCTCTCTCTCTGCAACCTGTGTCTGTGCCACCACTGCATCCCTCTTCCTTTGCATGGTATACACCTGTATCTGTGTTGTGTCCCTCTCACTCTGCAGGGTCTACACCTGTGTCTGTCCTACGTCCCTCTCCGCCTGCAAGGTCTACACCTGCGCCCTCATAGCATCCTCCCTCTCCTGCATCAGCCCCATGTCTCCCACTATCTGCTCTGCTACCTCGGCTCTGTCACAGAGCTTGTCTCACTCCCATCTTAGCGTAGTCCTCTCTCTCAATAGCCCCTCCACCTATATCCTCAAATCATCCATGTCCTTCTCCACCTCCACCATGGTCCCTATTGGTCCCTACTCTATCACTCCTCCAGGCTCTCGTTGTCCCCTCGACTGCAGTATAGTCACCACTACCTCTAGCTTGTCTCACTCCCATCTCGCAGCCACCACCTCCTCGTGCTCTCTGGATACCTCTCCCTTGAGCTGAGTCACCTTTGCTTGTACCTAGCTCACCTCAGCTCGCAGACTATCCATCTCTACCTGTATCTCCTCCTCCTACTACGACATCACATTGGCTACATCTCCGAAAAACCCTCTCACCCTCTGCCCGCACGTTGGCCACCTCTGTTCGTAGCATGCTCACCTTGGCCTCTAGTCTACATCTCATAGCCTTTGTATCTGTTAGTCTCTGCTCAGCAATCTGTAATCTCACAATGGCTCCTCTCAACAGTATAGTCAGATCCTTTGTTATAGGTGGCACCATGGCCAATGGGGGAATATCATGAACATCCATATCCATCACCTCCGCCTCTACCTCATCTCTCTCATCCATCATCTCCACATATTCCTCATCTCTCTCATCCTCTGCCTCGATCTCCACCTGGGCTCTCCTCTGTAGTCTCCTCCTCCTCACCCTCTCTTGTTGCTCTATAGCCCCAACCTCCATTTGTCCTCTCTCCTAATACCCTACTGCTCCAACTACCTCCTGCCCTCTCCCATCCATCTCCTCCATCCCTGCCTCATCTCTCCCCTCCTCTACCTCGATCCCCACTTTGGCTCTCCTCCATTGTCTCCTCCTCCTCATCCTCTCATGCTGCCCTGCAAACTCAGCCTAACCCTGTCCTCTATCCTACTATATTGTGTCCCCTACATCCCCCTGTTGCCCTATTGCTCTAGCTTCCTCCTACCCTCTCCTCTGTTGTCCCCTCCTCCCTCTCCTCTTTCCCAACCCCAGTGCCCACAAAATTGGATCCTCTGGAGTAATCAGTGGAGGCCAGTGACGGGTATTCCACGTGGCATATCTAACTATCACTCCTACCTCTACTTCCCCCTAGTCCTACCCAGGTAGGGTGCTAGCAGCAATTTCTCCCAGTGCTCTCTCGCAAACCTTAGAAAAATCGGCTCTCCTCATGGCCGCTCTCACGAAATCCGTTGAAACCTCTCTGATTCGTGCGGAATGTCCTATGTAATCCCAAACTATCTGATCACTCTATTTGGCCTATGTGCCTCCACTGTTTGTGGCTTCCTCCTGACTATGTAGCATATGGTACAAAAATAGCCTTTGTGCCTCTCCTTAGCTCTCCTCCATACCAAAAACTATTGTGTCATGTACGACCTCCACACTATATCCTCCTCCTCAAGGTCATCCAATGTCCTCCATCTGTCTAGATCCCCGAAGCCCTCATAGTGCCACACCCAGTCGTACTCTACCCCGTACCACTAAGCTACTAGTGTTGTCTCATCCTCCAATCCTGCTCTCACCACTCCTAGCCTGGCAACACTAATGTGCTCCCAAGCCCATACCTGTAGCAGCGTCACCTACGTCACACTGAGCGCCTCTCGGTAGCACATGATGTGCATGTCTCTGTACAGCTATGCTAGTACGCATGTACCCCATGTGAACTTCGCCTCTCTCCCCTTGATGATGTGTCATATCACCTCCATGTAGCTTAGGTTGTAGAAGTACCCACTCTAGTCTGGTAACAACAATCCACTAATCAGCCCACATAGGTATAGTGGTAATGGTGGCACTCCCAACACAAGGCATCGGTCCACGTCTAACCTCTGCATTTGTACAGGTAGGTCATCTCGTCCAAAAAACACCCACAAGGTATGATCTAGCACCACCCCCTCTGATATCATCGCACTCACTAGGTGGCCTACTATAGGAAGCCTCAGTATCTGCCATACATCCTCCAGCATCACAGTCATCTCCCCTGTTGGGAGATGAAAGGTCAAGGTCTCCAAAATCTAGCGCTCTATAAGGGCTATCAACATAGCCCGATGAGCTCTAATCCTTGTATATCCCAATAAATGTAGTAGCCCTGCTCATGACAGGGCCTCATGGTCCACTTCATTCATGGATGCTATCATCACCCCCAGCACCTCTGATCGCCTCTCACGCATCCGCAAAATATCGAATTGTTGCATCCATACCGCACCACATGTTAGTCATCCTATCCTTTCACTCATCTATCCCTCTTTTCCATTTCCCAGCCCCAGGCTATCTTTTCACTATTTTTTACCTTCCCCCTTTCTAGCCCAAATTTATCCAATTTGTCCAATCTAGTTTTCTTTTTCTCCACCTCCCCCCCTTATATGCCCCCTGGGTGAGCCTATCCTCCGATGGGCGAACCCGCCCTGGTCGTGGGCGAGCCCGCCCAGCCCATGGGTGAACCCGCCCCAACTACAGACAAGCCCACCTCGGCCGTGGGTGAGCCCTCCCGAGAGGCGGGTGAGCCCGCTTAGAAGGCGAGCGAACCAACCCTCGGATGGGCGGCCACGCCCGAGCAAGGTCACCCCTGTCCTAGGCGGGGTCACCCCTCTTATGGGCAAGGTCACCGCTCTTCGAGGCGGGGTCGCCCCTCTATTGAGCGGAGTCACCCATCCCCCCCCTAACCAATTTTTTTGGGAGGATTTTCCCAATCCTAGGGTAAATCCACCCTCCCATGTTTTCCCCTTCCCCTTTTCGGGCATTTCTTCTTTTTTTTGTAGGTGAATTTACCCTCTAATGGGGAAAATTCACCCCCCTTTCCCTCGCCTCTAACAAGAAATTTTTCCTACCCATTGGGCGAAATCGAAATTTCGTCCCCGACCCATTTTTCTAAACTACCCCAATCGCAAAACCCACTTTTTCAAAAAAGCATTAAACTTCAAAAACATCACAAAAAATACTTAAAATCACAAAGGGGGTTTTCAACCTAACCTGGCATGGAAACGCACACTCGTGGAAGAACCGGCGTACCTCGTCCCCCCGATGGATTATGTCAGAATTGTAATCATCTGACATCCTTGTCTCCTCATCTCCTTCCTCTCCTCTTCTCTCTCTCTCACTCAACTACCAGGTGTGCAAATGAGGAATAGTAATTTCTAAACTTACTATATATAACATTTTGCCTCCTTTTTTTAACTTTTTTAAGTGAAGGGTATTTTTAACCTTTATTTAAACCTCTTTTAATTCAACTAATCCTCTAACTTCTTGAGGCCGCCATATGCAAACCATTTGTTTGTTTCACTTTGTTTAAAATTCAATCTTCATGGTTTTTCAAGCTCTATCCAATGGTACCTTCCATTTGCTCATATCAAGAAGTTTCCCGGGCCCCTTTTTCTTCCTCAACCACCCTCTCAAGGGGGAATACTCTACTATTTTCCTCCATTCCTCTGTCATGATCATTCCCTTAAGAGATTAGGGCATCTCCTTTCATTTCCCTCCATTTGGGCAGCTCACGTAACCTCTCCCATGCTGGGGCATCATTTTTTTGTCGCTTCCTCTATAGAGTCATCTGCATTTTATTTTTCTTCGAGACAATATTATTTTAAGAATATTTTGAAGAGGGGAAAAATGTAGACATCCAAATTTGACCACTCCCATATGGTCAAATCCACCTCTTTTATCCGCCTATTTCATCAATATTAATTAAATAACTTATTTAATTAATATTTCCCATTTCCCTAAGGTTCCTAAAGTATTTAATTTTATAATTAAATACTTTACCTTTCATCCTTTCTCTAAATTAAATAAATACATCAATTTATTTAATTTGGTCATTTAGCCTTTTGGAATTTAAATCAATTTTAAATTCATCTTTTTCTCTCTCCTTGTCACATCCTCCATAACCTTCTTCTAATCTAGATTAGTCTAATTAATTCATGATTACGATGTGCACACCTTTAATTAGGATTAATGTCACATCCTCCATATTTGTCCACTTGCCTCTAATCCCTCATTAATCTTCTTAATCACCTATTTGCACAACCTTAACCTAATCACATACCATCTTTGGCATGTAATCCAAGTCAACATTTCATAAGTGCTTTCCCTTTTAAGCCTTGACCTCTTCCCCATGTCAATTTAAAATTTATATTTATTCATTCAATTCATTTCTCTTCCCCATGCAAGTTGCTAGAAAATTCTAAATTCTCTCACTTGTCACATCAGTCACATGGTACAAAGGCTTCCTTTATAAGGGTCTTGTCTTATCCACAAGGTACTTTTCACCTTCTTTTATAAGGACCTTGTCTTATCCACAAGGTACTTCTCATTATGTGAATTTAAAAATTCACATTTATTTCTCCAACCACTTCTCTCTTCCCCATGATGATGTGTGAGGAATTATAAAATTCCTCACATGTCAACATCCTTCCCACATAGGGACAAGAAGTTCCTTTTTGAGGAAATTTTCTCCCCATCCCAAGGTACTTGCAAGTACCTCCACCTCACATGTCATTTTTCCAACTCACTTATCCTTGTGACATCTCATCTTCCACATGGCAAGATGTGAGGGCTTGTGAGTCCTCAACTCACCACAACTCTTCATCTTTCCCATGTTGGCAAAATGTTGACCATCCATTTCTCTAGAGACTTTTCCCTTAAAATGGACGATTTTCTCTCAATTGATTCATTCATCACATTCAAGCTCAAGCATTCAAGCACTCATACTCAAGCATTTTGCAAGAAATTTCATATCCTCCATTTTTGCATGTTTCAAGCTCTCATCACTTGCATTTGCATTCATCCATCAAAATACCCAAATAGCTCATTGCATTCATTATCTCATCTAGATCATTTTGCATCCATTTTTAGTCCATTTTCCATCAAGGAGCACACATTTATCAACTATCAAAGGGCCAACCAAGGAGCAACTCATACAAGGTATCAATTTATTTGTCATCTTTATTTCATTTGAGTTTAACATAGCCCAATCTTGAGCTGTTGAAGTGTTGTTTGCTTTCTTTTCATTTCTTTCTGTTTTGCATCATTTAGGATAGGTAGATAACACTTCTCACACCTACCTCCATGGAGCTTGATCCATTCAACCAAAAAGTTCTCATTCCAATTCCAAAATGGGAATATCCTAAATCAAGTCCTTACTCAGTTGGGATGTTGAATCAGGTCTTCAAGATCAACTGTGCATGGATGGAACTAGCACTAAGGGTGATTGTAGGGGATAACATTCTACAAATTCATCCTCACCTACTCTACCCATCCCAAGTAGCATCTATATTTTTATCCTATGTTATGGATTTACTTCATACTTAGGGCTTGGTCACTTAGATAGCTATAGATTTTGTACATGATAAATACTTCATGGGCCACTCCATCAACAACAAAATTCATGTTTATGACCTCCAATATGGAAAAACTTTGGTGGGGGGATCTTCAATCATAAGGACCTGAAAAATAATTATGGCTTCATGTGTGTCTATATTGCACTCAAGTGAGCATTGCAAGTCCAAGATGAAATGGAGTTAGATGAGGCTCTTCGACCCCACAAGAAAGAGCTTGACTTAAACCAATGTTAAAAAATATATGAAGTTTGTAGGGCTTTTCTATTCCTACTTTCTTGCATCCCTCACCCTCCCATGCCCCTAGCCACACCAACATAAAAAGCCAATTTTGAGTAATCCTCGGTCTAATATGTGAATCCTCATACAATGTAGTTTTTTGGCCCACTACGTCCACTTTTTTGGCTGGTTAGGAGCTTTCTATCACACCTATTCAAATGCTAGTAGCTCCTCTTTGAAATACCATGTGACTATGGCCATCGACCACTTATGCAGGTGCACTTGGGACTATGTTGTTTTGAAATCATTGTAGTTGGCCACCTAATGCTAGAGCTTGTTGCCTTTTATCTCTGCAATTTGAATGTAACCACTTATTATATATTAATATATCCAAGCTTTTTTCCTTTTTCATGAATCTCTTTACTTCACTCTTAAGCATGCATATATATAAATTGGCACATGAAAATTGGTTTTACACATTGCATGATATTATGTAAAATATAAACATGAGCACTTTAATGTATGGACAAAAATATAAAATATCCAAAATAAAAGAAAACTACTTCAACTTGCAAGGTTGATCCCATCTAAACTATTAAAAATAGGAATTATACAACACTTATCCAAAATCCTCCCAATTTTTTGATACTTTTCAAAAGGGGGCCACACTCTTAACATGTCATTTACTAAGGGAAATTGTGCCCATTGATTTTTGTACCAAGAAAATTTCTTAATATTCACAATTTTTGTCAATGAATTAGCAACATTATTTTTGTATCAAATTTTTCTAATATATTCATTTACTTTCAATGATTTCTCACAAATTGGTATTGTACTCTAATATGCTTTGACCTAGCATGATAAGTAGGATTCTTTGTCAAATTTATTGTGCTTTGACTATCATTGTGAATCCTTACCATCTTTTGTACCAAGCTAATTCTTGAGCACAACCTTTGTAGTTGCAATATTTTGTTACATTCTTGAGGAGCTACCATGTGTTGGAGTATAAGACCACTGAGAGGGGAGGGGGTGAATCAGTGGTCTAATCACAAACCAAAATCCAATACTAAATTCACTTGTCTTATATAATACAACTCATTAAAACATTACAAACTTTATAGATATTGAATGCAGAAGAATCCAAATCTGAATATAATTCTTAAAAAAAAATATCCAATGAGAAACCACAAATAAAAGAAAAAACACCAGGTTTATGAGTGGAAAACCCTAAAAGGATGAAAAACCACTCTGAACATATGCTTCATTAGACTTCACTGGTCAAAATCTTATAGGTTGTACAAGTTGTGTGCCTCACTGGAGAACAACGAGCCTCACTGGCGAACAACAAGCCTCACTAGCGAACAACGAGCCTCAATGGCTACCAACAAGCCTCACTAGCCAATTTCAATCTGTCTCACTGGAAATCTTCAATCTGCCTCTTTGGAAATCTCCAAAGGAAAAGAATAACAATCAAAGGGTTACTCAATTTCCATAAAAACCACTGCAGTATCTCTACATCAACTAAAAAAAATCATCTTTCTTGGACATTTTCGCATTCAAAACATTGCTATACAACTTCAGACTCTGTCCTAACTCTCAACCAAACTCCAAACATCTGTGATTACATTCAAATCTCAATAATCAGCGAAATATAAATACATTTTTACAAACACTTTGATGACCTTCTTTTAATGTATATTAAAATCACTATTTCTGATATCATTTACACACTAATCAATACACACTTCATGTATATAATGATACAAATCCACTACATAACCTCTTTATATTCACCTCTCTATGCTCTTAAGTTTTCCTCTATGTGCTTTATCTTTACAAAAATAGTGTGAAATTTTTCAATCAACTCTAACACATAACCCTTACTTTCTATTACACTCCAATCTTCCGTGACCATGTTTAGTTCATAATAATCTTTGCAATATAAACATGATTCATGGATGTAATGAGAAACAACCTTCATGTCTACATACAGATACACCATAGCTCTTTAATATCCTGCTATTCAAGTCTTCTTCTCTGTTCTTTCACATGCTCTATATACAAGACTCCTTTTTTGTATTTTATCTCAATAAAAACATAGTACCCTTTTTGTTCAAAACTCTTTCCCAAAGTTTAGGCTTTCATCAACGTTGAATTCTCTCAATACACTAATATGAAAACATAGTGTCACAGTCTTTAATTCAATCTCTTGGAGTTCAAAATCTAAATGTAGTGGAACCTCTATTATTCATGTCTTTTTTTTGTTCAGGTAGTAACATGTTGACTATTTATCTTCAAAAGCATATCAATTGAACACTATCCATTAAATTCTTTTTGGCACCAACAAAAAAAACTATTCATTCACCTGATCATGCATTCAAAGAGCAGATTTTAAACTTCACGTCAAGTTTTTTGCCCCTTAAAGTAACTGTTCTCACATTTTAAATGCCAACCCTTGGATCTTAAACTGTCGCCAAGTAAGATTTGAATCGTGACCTTTGATTCCCATACAAATGAAATGAATTCCATTTTATAACCTACCTAACCTATTTCAAAACATGGGAGGGTCGGTTGGTGAATGTTTTAAACCCCTTGAGCAGGTTACTTTTAAAATTATTAACTTACAACACCAAGTCATCAAGCTTTTAGGTCAAAAAACAAACTTGCTAACACTTTTACACAAAAACCTAAATATTAGAGTTTTAGACTCTTTCAATCAAAATAGAAGAACCCTAAGTAAGATCAATCCCAAAAAAAATAGAATGCCTTTGATTAACACTTCAATCCCTACAAAACAATATATAACATTTACAGATGCAAAATAATGTACCATTGACATTGGCACAATAAGCTTTGAAACTTTTATGATTTTGAACCCTTGATACTCTGATACTTTTGCATCAAGAACCTTGTAATAATGAATGCAACCACATCGAAGATCACCAAACAAGTACCTTTAACACCATTGATGATAAGCTTCAAGTCAACTTGCACCAACACCAAGCATCAATTTGTATCAACACCTTTGAAATGACCAACCCATGACATCAACATGTACCTGACATGAACAAGGACATGAACAATCTAACCTTTGACATCAAAGGCCTTTGTCTTCACTTGCATCACTGATATCTGCAACTTTGAAATCAATGACATACATCATGTCAATAAACTACCCCTTTGGCATTGATGTCAACTCCAAATTTTGCACCTTATTACTCCCCCTTTGACAACAATGACAAAAGACTCTTGGTTTAAAAAAAATGTCTTCTCCTACAAAAGAACTCCATAGAGAGACAACTACTAATAATGTTATCAAATAATTGAACATACACCCATACTCCATTATCAAGCATTTTCATCAGTAACAAAGACCCATTCACTATGACTAAAAGCAATAAATTGGCACCTTATACTTAAATTGCAAAATACTTATTCAAATTATTGTTGCAGTAAGAAACCACTATCATCACATTAGGAACACCAAAGCCACTAAAGAAAGAAAGCATTGCAAGTCATTATCTCCGACTATCCCACAACTTGGAGCAAGCATGAAAGATCTTGAAAGAGGCATGAAACACATTGAAGAAAGAATGAACCATCAAAGAGAGACCTAACCTCTACCCTAAGAACTTAAAATACATAGTTATTATGTTTGATATTTGTAAATACAATCATTCTTGCAAAATTAAACACTAAACTGGCCAAAAAATTTCCAACCATATCATTGACACAAATCAAAATTATATGATCATACTCTCCTCTTGTGCCAAACTACCAAACCAACTATGAAGGGCATTGCCATACTAAGATACAAAACAAAAAAAATGCTACTTACTCCCCGTGGAAATAAGATATTCATTGAAAACACCTTGACTTCATACTATCACATCAACATTTTTTAGACCAAAAAACAAGATCATGCACATCAAGACTGGTAACAATATGACTCTGCAATAATGTATGAATAATTAAATGACTGAGAAACAACATCAAAGTACAAGATTGTTGTATCAACTATATACCTACTCTCTAACATTCTTGAGTTCAATGAAATTTCCTTTTGTAGAATTTGCAACCCAAGACAACAGATGTATATATTAACAAAACATGGCATCTATCCCCTTTCAGCAGACTAACATAGTATATTGAAGCTACCACTGTTAGAAGTAGACAAACTAAGTATGCCAATATCCACTATATAATCAATAAGCAAGGTAGCTAAACCTTCAACATATCACTTTGTATGCCAAACCTCTTATAATATGAAATTTTCAAAATGGGATTGATAAAACAAAATATCAGCTCCCCCTATGATTACTCCTTCTGTAACTTGTAAAAGTACTATAAAAGACACCCCTAACTTGAGCACTTGTTCACTATTTTATCCAACTTGTGCTTGTCTTTGGAAAAATTACTATTCACAAAAGTCAAACATGTACTCTTAAAAGACCTCCTTCTTCTAACAGGAGCATTCATAAAGATATACAATTTTCAAGTAAAATTTGTTGTAGTATAAATTTTTCATGAGGATTTCTATGCCCATAAAAGCCTTTTTGGAATACAATGAATCATTTGTTTGAATAGACTTCTTTAATACTTACAAATGTTGATGCCCCTTGTGATTGCAATAAAATGTATATAGAACCCTATCACAAATATCATTACTTAGCAACCATACAAATGAGTATTATTCATGTGCAAGTCTATTGTCATCCACCATAGAAATGAGTGAGTGAACATGATCCAAATTAAAGTATAAAAGAATGATAGCATGATCATAGCATCTTCAACTGACCATAACCTTATCAAAGCACTATAGCATCTTCAAGAACCATGAACAAGTATTCCAAACTGTTACCAAGCAAAGTACAAAGATACTATCATCAAGCAAGGTCACTGTCATTCACTAACTTGTACTACCAAATCATCAAGGTGTACTGTTATTAGTACCACTATACATGTATCACATCAAAGTGTACTAGAATTCCAAGGTGTAATGTCACCTCATCATCATAAAAAAAATAGTGGTAAAGAAACAGACTACTGTTAGGGATAGAACAAAGAACTTATAGTGCAAGACCATCAAGATAAGAAAAATGTGAACCATAAGGTTGGAAAAATCCATATAAATTTCCGTATAAAAATATCATGGCATTTGAAAGCAGGAAATTGATACTAGACATCCACTGTCTCAAGGTTACTATTTTGAATCAAAGTCATTGTCTTGAAATTCACATTCAGGAAGCCACTTTACTATCTAGAAGCTATCAAGGATGCTACTGTCCTAAAAACTTGACAACAAGTGTGTCCACTCATTATCACAACCTTAAAAAAAAATTTCAAGATACAACTAACAAACCAAAAAATACCCATGCAAGAACATCAAGATATGTTATACAAAATCAAGCACTCCAAAAAGAGCATAAATCACTATCACTCCAAGAAAGAAGAGATCTTCAAAGTATCTTCCAACACTATAACCATCATACTTTTGCAGCAAAATTCTCTCAAGCTAAAACAATACTAGAATGAGATTCTCAAGAAAAATAGTGTCTTCTTCAAAACTTTGTATGTTGTATACCTCTATCTTGCACTTGCATGAGATAAAGTTGGTACAATAGTTATCTTAAAAGACCAAAGCTTCACCATGATGACACTGTTCACACTATCAAGGAGGTGGATTCACTGTCAAGACCACTTATCATCCAAATTTCCTTGATACAACTACTTAACATAGGCATAACATACCCTACATATTATGTACATGGCTACCAGGACACTTGCAACTACAACATCTGATAACAACCTTTCCTGAATTATAGATCCAATAAGAGCAAGAATTCCAACAAAGAGCGTAGAGACAACTTCAAACTTTTTCCTACCATTGCAACAACCTCACACCAAGCCATCTCTTGATATTTGACTGACCTTATTTTCATCTTGGGGAAAAAAATATGACATTGAACATCTCCTCTTGACTCCATGCTACTTTTATGCATTTATAGAAGTCTTTTGTGTAGCATGCACAAGATTAGGCTCTTTCATTTTCCAAGCTTTTTCAAACTCTTCTTTTTCTTGTTTGACATGTTTTCCCTCTTATCATGATTAGGTGGACTCACTAAACTTCTTCTACAAAATTGTGCTATATGTCCAAGGTTGGTACATTTATAGCAAACTACATTCATATTTCTATAAAATGCAAATTGACTCCTTCTACAATAAATTTCTTTATGTCCATAATCATTACAAGAGGAACAATAACCATGGAAACATGAATAATTATACCTAATTTTCCTTGTTAATGACCTTCTTCTTAGACTTTTCTTGGGATCATAAAATCTTCTATATCTATCCTCATAAGTGTTCTGATCTATAGGCTTTTTGAAAGTAAAACTTGATTCTCCTTGTTCATATGCTGCTCCTTTTGACAAGCTTGTCAATTTCATTAGTTCCTTTGACATTGTAGTTTCTTTGTTACACATTTATCCTTCAAATCCTGTCCCAGATTTATTTGAAAAAGATATTTGACTTAGCAACATTTTCTCAAACAACTCGGTGCTCTACTCATTTTGTAGACTTCTTTTCAAATCCTGATTTACCTTCTCTAATTGCTCTTTTAGGGACAACATTTCAGCCTCTAACTTTTGGCGATCTTCTAATTTGGATTTCAACTTCTTGTAAGTGGCTTCTTCCCCTTTTCTAGACTCTTCCAATTGCAACTTTAGTTTCTCAATAATCTGATTAGATTCTACACATTTCTTCTTTAGTTCCTCAATAAGTTGATTAGATTCTTTGTACTTCATATTTAGTTCTTTTTCTCTTCTTTCTCTCTTCAATTCATCTAAGGAAACAATCAATTCATCTTCAAGATAAACTTGTGCTTCCTCTTCATCATTTTCATCATATGACTCATTTGCAACTTCAATGAACTGTAAGTCATCTCTTTTTGCATCAGACATTCCTACATGAAATTCTTTAGAGCCGAGAACATTAGAAACATCATCAACTTTTGTAATAGACCTCTCTTTCTTTTGATGCAGATCTTTCCCCATTTTAGAAACTTTATTTCTATACCTCTTTCCCATTGTACTACACCACCAAGATCAACCCAAGTTGAATAAACTTATTTAGGGAACCTGTTGTTCTGATACCACTTGTTGGAGTACAGGACCATTGAGGGGGAGTGAATCAGTGGTCTAATCACAAACCAAATTCCAATACTAAATTCAATTGTCCTATGTAATACAACTCACTGAAACATTACAAACTTCATATCTATATTGAATGTGGTAGAATAAAAATTAGAATATAATGCTTAAACAAAGATATCCAATCAAACACAAAATGAGAAACCATAAATAAAAGACAAAACACCAAGTTTATGAGTGGAAAACACTAAAAGGGTGAAAAACCACTTTGAACATATGCTTCATTAGACCTCATTGGTCAAAACTTTATAGGTTACAAGTTGTGTGCCTCACTAGCTAACAACGATCCTCATTGGCTACCAACAAGCCTCATTGGGAAATTTCAATCTGTCTCACTGACAATCTTCAATCTGCCTCTCTAGAAATCTCCAAAGGAAAAGAATAACAGTCAGAGGGTTACTTTGTTTCTATACAAACCATTGCACTATCTTTGCATCAACTCAGCAAACATCATCTTTCCTGGACATTTTCACATTCAGAACGTTGCTATACAATTTCAGACTCTATCCTAACACTCAACCAAACTCCAAACATATGTGATTGCATTCAAATCTCATTAATTAGAAAAATGTAAATAAATTTATGCAGACACTTTAATGACTTCTTTGAATGTATATTAAAAGAATTGTTTTTTATATCATTTACACACTAATCAATACAAACTTCATGTACATAATGATACAAAGCCACTACATAACCTCTTTATATCCACCTCTTTATGCTCTTAATTTTTCCTCTCTATGCTTTATCTTTACAAAAATAGTGTCAAAGTTTTCATTCAACTCTAACACATAACCCTTACTTTCTATTACACTCCAATCTCTTGTGACCATGTTTAGTTCATAATAATATTTGCAATATAAACATGATTCATGGATGCCATGAGAAACAACATTCATGTCTACATACAAATACACCATAACTCCTTGATATCCTACTATTCAAGTTCTTCTTCTCTATTCTTTCACATGCTCTATATACAAGACTCCTTTTCTATATTTTATCTCAACAAAAACATAGTACCCTTTTTGTTCAAAACTCTTTCCCAAAGTTTAGGCTTTCATCAACGTTGAATTCTCTCAATACAATAATATGAAAACATAGTGTCACAGTCCTCAATTCAATCTCTTGGAGTTCACAATCTGAATGTAGAAGAACCTCTATTATTCATGTCTTTTTGTTGTTCAGGTAGTAACATGTTGAATATTGATATTCAAAAGTATATCAATTGAACAATATCCATTCAAATACTTTTTAGTGCCACCAACAAAAAATATTCATTCACTTGATCATGTGTTCAAAGAGTATTTTTTAAACTTCTCGTCGGGTTATTTTCCCCTGAATGTAATTGTTCTCATAGTTTATATGTTAGCCCTTGGATCTTAAACTGCTGCCAAGCAAGATTTGAATTGTGACCTTTGATTCCCATACAAATTAAATGAATTCCATTTTATAACCTTCCTAACTAGTTTCAAAACATACAAGGGTCAGTTGATGAATGTTTTAAACCCCTTGAGTAGGTTACTTTTAAAAGTATTAACTTACAACACCAAGTCATCGAGCTTTTAGGTCAAAAAACAAAATTGCTAACTCTTTTACACAAAAACCTAAATATTAGAGTTTTAGACTCTTTGAATCAAAAGAGAAGAACCCTAAGCAAGGTCAATCCCCCAAAAAAATAGAATATTTGTGATTAACACTTCAATCCTTGCAAAACAATATATAACATTTGCAGATGTAGAATACTATACCACTAACATTTGCAATATAAGCTTTGAAAATTTTAGGATTTTGAACCCTTGATACTCTAATAATTTTGGATTTTGATTGCTTTGATGAACCTTGCTCTGAACCTTTGAACCTTTGTTAATGCTTGGAATGAATACCTCTAGTCTATCAATACTTGAAACAAACATGAAGACCCTTGAATTAAATATGCATGGATACCTTGAAGCAACATGAGAACATGAGATACCATGAAACAACCACTTCATCATGAGATGAACAACAAGATCTTTATCTGACACGAAGCAACACTTCAATCACCATGATAGGAACTATATCATAAACTAAGTATTGAACGAGCATGTGTCCTGATTAACAAACCTTTTGCATCAAGGACATTGCAATAATGAATGCAACCACATCGAAGATCACCAAACAAGTACCTTTGACACCATTTATGATAAGCTTCAACTCAACTTGCATCAACACCAAGCATCAATTTGTATCAATGCCTTTGAAATGACCAACCCATGACATCAACATGTACCTGACATGAACAAGAACCTTTGACATCAAAGACCTTTGTCTTCACCTACATCACTAATATCTACAACTTTGACTTTAATGACAAACATCATGCCAACACCATGTACTTCTATTGCAAATAATTCAACCATTGTCTATCTTTTACTCATCCAAATTATCGTTCCTCCAAAAATATTAAATACATATCTAGATAGGTAAATATTTGATAATCATGTCCATCTTTACCCCAATAAGAATCCATAAGTCCTTACAATTCAAAGTTTTATTTTTATTCACTCTTCCTTGGTAGAAAATTGCATAATATGAGGTACCACATAGATATATAAAAAACACTTTTCACAACAATCCAATGTTATTGTCCTAGTTTGTTCAAATCTCTACCCACAAATTCAATGGCATGCACAATGTCAAGTATAATACAAACCATTGCATACATGAGTTTTCCAATAACAATAATATAAGGAAATTGACACATATCCTTAATTTATTCTTCTATTTTAAGACACTATTTAGTAGATAATTTTTTATTAATATAAAATGGATTACTCAAAGATTTACTATCCTACATCCTAAATCTCTATAAAATCACCTCAACATATTTTCTCTTATGTAACATTGATTTTCTATTTGCATGATCCCTCTTAATTTTCATGCCAAAATAAATTTTGCAACACCAAGATGTTTCATGTCAAATTGTGAAGTTAAATAAGAATAAACTAAACGAATTATTATCATATTGCTAATAAATAATAAATTTTTAAAGTAAACATATGGTTTATCATCAATAATAATTGAATTCACATTGAAAAATTATGAAAATGACATCCAAATTCCTTTACCAACATGGATGGGACCCACCCAATAAATGCATGATGCTTCTTACTCCCTCCTAGCACTTAGAAGTGGAAAAGTGCTATAAATGGTCTTAAATAAATTTGTAACCACAACTCATATTCATGTCAATATGGAGAATAACCAAATAATAGTATCTCTCGTCCACCTAAGAGGGCATCCATGTACCCTCTCCAAGATGTTTGAAAATATGACATACATTTTACACTAGGATTGCAATTAAATATCACACTTTTCTAGCATCATCTCACTTAATATTCTAAATTGTAATAATATATATCTAAGAAAAATTTAAAAAATTAAGTACAAGATCCAAATCTCATGGCCTTCTTACACTAAGAGAACATATTTGTGCTTACTAGTTTTATGAGAGAATCTACAATATTATTCTAAGTATCAATCTTTTGTAACATAACCTTACTATTTTCTACCATCTTTCAAACAAATTTATAATGTACATCAACATGTTTAGTAAAAGCATGGTACAAGGGATTCTTGGACAAGAAAATAACACTCTAACTATTACAAATTTTAATCACCTTGCAATCAAAACCAATACATGAACATAATCTTTATAATCTACCTCCTTTGATGTATGTTTAGTAGCCATATACTCTACTTTGATGGTGGAAAATGAAACCATGGGCCACCTCTTGCTAATCCAACTAACTATACCACTAAACAAAGAGAACACAATCACTACTAGACCTTTGACACTCCAAGTCACTTGTCCATTTTACATCAATAAATCCTTGTATGTCTAGTCTCTTTCCCATGTCATTGGGACTATGATTTAACATAAGTAATAATTGAAAGTTCCTCACAAATAGATAAACGCCATTTTAACATAATTCTAATGCTCCTTATCATGGTTAGACACAAACCTGCTAAGAACTCCCATTGCTTGGGAAATATCTAGTCTAGTGAAAACCATTGCATTCATCAAGCTACTAATAACACTATCACAAGATATGTTATACATATCCTCAAAATTATTATTTGATTTAGGACACATATCTAAATCTTAAGTAATGTTATACATATTCTCAAAATCATTATTTGATTTAGGTCACATATCTAAAGAAAACTTAGTGGCAACTAGCAAATGAATACTAACTAGTTTGAAACTCAACATAAAAATATATGTAAAATAATATCAACATGCTTACTTTGAATTAGCTATAGGTTTTTATGAATCCGGTCCATGATGATCTCCATACCTAGAATGTACTTTGTAACTCTGAAATCCTTTATATTGAATGTGATAGAAAGTTAATTTTTATCTCTCTAATTATCCCCATGTTGTTACCATTAAACATGTTATTTACATGCAAGATAACGATTATGGTTTTATAATTAATAATTTTAACATAAGCATAGTGATCTTCACTCCCAACAAAATCTAGTCTCAATGCAAATGCATCAAATTTTTTATATCAAATGTAGGGTGATTATTTTAAACCGTACAATAACTCTTTTAACCTACAAACCAAATGTTCCTTTCCTTTTACCATAAAACCATCAAGCTATCACATAGAAAGTTATTTTTTAAGATCCCCATGCAATAAAAAAATGAACATCCATTTGCTCAATCTCAAAATCACAAGGTACAACAATAGTGGACATGAATCCAATGGAAGATAATTTAGAATTATGAGAGAAAGTTTCACCAAAATAAAGTTCATCTCTCTAGGAGTCTTCCTTGGCCACCAATCTGGTCTTGTACCTCTCTAACCATTTATCTAATTTTATTTTATTTCTATACACTCAACTATAGACACCTAAAAATGACTAAAACATTTCGTCTGATCACCTCATCATTTCTCATTGATTCCTCTATCAATATTGATTAAATAATTTTAATTATTTAATTAATACATCAATTTCTCTCATCTACATTAATTAAATATTTTTTAATTATTTAATTAATTCATCAATTTCTCTTCTCCGCATTAATTAAATATTTTTTTAATTATTTAATTGATCCATTCATTTAATTATTCTCATCCATATTAATTAAATATTTTTTTTAATTAATTAATTCTTCTTATCCACTATAATTCAAACATTTCCTCTATAATTAAATAAATCAATATAATTTATTTAATTTCATTTCTATGTTACTTCCTCTAAATAAATTAATTAATATTTTATTTATTTCTTATCATCATGAATTAAATTAAATTATAATAATATCTTCTCATCATGCAGATGAGTTAGATAAATTTATTTATTTAATTATATTAATATTCTTCTCAAATCCCCCAATTAAATGAGTTAATTGAAAAAGTACATTAGTTCACTCAAACTCGCTCTCAGTCCCACTAATAAATCAAATCCACTTCACTCATCCATGCAATCAATTAACTCATCAATTAATCCCTTCACAAGGACACATGCCATTGGTGATCCCACAGTAGTGGTTTACACTTTTTGGGACATCTTGATTTTTGTTGAAATCACATATTTTTAGAAAATATAATGATTTAAGCATTGAAAGGTTCCATTTAAAGGATTCTAATTGAAGACGGTTTGATCAAACCCCCTTGGATATAACCCCACTAGTTTTAAACCATACCTATAATGGAGTCTCTTCTACACCTACCAAAATGTTGATAAAAACCCACTTTTGATTTACTTTTTGGGGGATCAAATGAATTCATTTAAAATTTATATTTTGTATGTAGTCCTTATTATAAGCTTCCCAAAAAGTATAAATTTAAATATATTTAATTTGATTATTATATTTATTTTTTATTTCTTCTGAATGTAGATTTTTCACTAAAAATCAAGCTCTTTGTTCTGCACATGTGGAAAAATAGTATATTATCAAAAAAAAATCTAAAAAATATGTCTTTGCTAGGTATTGATGTCCTTGATGTAGGAAAAAAAATAAAATAAAATTTTGATACATACAAAAAAGGTTATGTTGTATACGGTCTGCCTATTTCTAAACTATAATTGGTTTGACTTCAAAACTTAATTAAGAAAAAAATATTCAATAAAACACTATGAAAGCAAACGAATGTGCTAGATATCATAGTTACAAATCTAAATTCAAAAAAATATATATATATCCTTCATAGAAAAAAAGTTATGTTGTTTACGATGAACATCACTTTTTTAAAATGGTGTTAACTATTAAAAACTAGTATTCGAAGGAGATGGAAAAAGAAATGTAATCTGATTTCAAATATATATATATATATTTAGAATCTAATGAAAAAATGTTACAAATCACTAGTTTGCATCATCTTCAAATTTATCATGGTTTAGCAGCTATAGGTGCCTAAAAGTGAAGCTTTAGTTAAAAAAAACCAGTTCAATGTCAAGTTTGGCCAAAAAGTGTAAACTACTATTGTGGGATCACCCCCACATGCATATTCATCATGTCCTCATAATCAACCTCGACCATTGATTCATCTGGTCATTCTCCACCATTGATCAATGTCATAAAAAAACTTTAAAGCTATCACATTTAAAGCCATCAAATAGACACAATGATTTTGAGAAAATCATGCTATCATCCAATCCATTTGATATCAAAGGTTATGCTAGAAAGGAGCAATCCACATATCAAATCGTTGAAGCATATCCAAGGTAAATGGAGCAAGATGGGGATTTTTGGTGATAATATTTCTTATTATTTTATTTGACTTATTGTTACCATTATTTATTGTAAGTGATTGTTGAATGTGAAATAGGTACCTTCATAGTATTGTCCTTATTTTACAATTTAGCATTTCATCACACACAACAACCAATGCGTTTTCTTCTCTCAAGAAAACTAACCAAATTCTAGGTGTCACACCTTTCTAAGGCCATTATCTTCATCAGACGATCTTGTTGAATGTTACATTGTCGAGTTGGCACGAGCACGAAGAAGATGACTGTCTTAGAGAAGTTAGATGTCTGCATTTACCCCCTGAGAATCAAGGGCGCCCCTCACTGGAAAGGGCTCTTTTTACATCTTGGACTGATTTCTCCTTTGTAACATCTCCAGAGTTAGCCAAATTTTGGCCTTTTTCGGTTTTGAGAATCCCCTTCGTCAAACAACATATTTTTCATCCTTTTTCGCCATGGTTGCACCGTCAAAGCTTTTGAAGTTTAGCTTTCAGCACCTGGTACTGACCAATCTATCATTAATGGTTGTGGAGCTCCTAACTTTTTTCCTGAAAAAAAGAAATAGACCCACCAGAGTAAAACGTGTCTTTTGATGATTTTAACTTGACCAATGTGATTTTGAATTCATTTAATCCTATCAAAATCATTTTCAATCATTTCTGGGAAGGCCCTATTTTCGGGGGTTTCCCTAAGAATAGGGCGTAGAACCTGTTGGGACAATAAAATTCTGAATAATTTCACATGTTTTCATCCCCCTGAGTTCCCAAAATAGTCATCACCATATGCACAGGGTTTGTCTTCGTATCATTCTACTCACATTTTATCCATGTTTGTCCCATGAAATCCATCGGATCATGCATTTTTCACATTTTGGTTCCTTTCGGCATGAGATTTCCAGGGTCTCCCCAAACCATTCTTCTAGTAAACGTCTGTGTTTCCTATCGGCAAGATGTTTCTGATGTCATGGCGATTGATTTTCACTCGCAGGCACCGTTCGGCTGGACTTATTCACAGTCTCGGCGACTGAGGTTGATACACATTTCAGCAAGAGTTGTGGCATCGATATAAGGTCATAGAGAATTCTTTTGGTCTTGCCGACAAGCACATTATGGATTCACTTCGGTCAAATGGGTTGTTTTCGGTGTGAAGTTATAGCGAGGTCTTTTTGTCATACCGATTGGTGGTTGAAGAATTAGCGTATCGGCATGAGTTTGCCCGTCGGGCTGAGGTCTTAGCGATTTCATTATGTCTCACCAACTGAAAACTAAGTGAGCACTTCGGTAAGACTTATGGGCTTCGTTGTAAAGTCTTGGCAAGCCCGTCGGGTCTTGCCGACAAGTCTAATGAATGGTTTTCGGTGAGAGGTTGGCATTATCTTGGCGACCTAAGGATGAAAGGAACATATCGGTAGGAGTTAGTGTTATCGATATGAGGTCTCAGCGAGTGACCTCCGGTCTCACCAATGGAACGCAAAGGGACTTGTCGGTATGAGAATTGTTTGGTCACATCGACTCAAGATGAATGAAGATTTTTGGTGAAACAAGATCTAATCTGCAGGATGTCTCTCTGATATCTCAAGGTTATAATGAAGCAGATGATGTGAGGAGACACGTTTCGATAAGAAAATCTCTTATGTCTCAGCGACTGGGAGATGGCGTTCGGGATGACTCTCGGTATAATGAAGCACTATCGACATGATGTTTCCCCGACTCCATGAGGTCACAGCGAAACATAAAGGAACATGAAGATTCTTCATGACTTCGGTGTAACGAACAGAGTGCTATAGCGATATACAGGTGGATGGACTCTCAGTGAAACATATTGGGGTCAATATAATATCTCTTTGACAATGGAAGGTCACGGCGAAAGTGAATAACACCACGGAGTGACAAACAATTGAATTGCCTTCAGCATAGCTAACAGGATGTCTCAGCGACTGTTTCACTGATGAATAACAGAAATTCAAATATTGTGGCCGACATGTATATGTTTAAAAACCGTTGTAGGCCAACATAATTTGAGCCCGAATTCTGTGGAAGGCGAGCATGAGATTTCAATATGATGTTTTCTTCTTGTGCTGGTGTATAAATTGGCATTTTGTAATTGTAAATTACCACCAACTATTAGATTTCGATACATAGCATGTAGGTACAGTAGAATAAAATCAGGTTAGAGACTATTGTTGCATGATTTTAGAATGGAGGTATTTATGAAAATCAGTTGATGTTGTTGCATTTTTCTGGTGTCAATTGTCTATTGAATTAAATAAAAATACTGCTAAGTTGTCTCCAAGATTGATGCTTTCTAGTTGTTTAAATTGACATAACAAGTTTATGTTCAATTTATCAATGCACATTTGTTGTATCTATGTGATTAATCAATTGGTTCTTTCAAGTAAAGACTAAATCCTTTTAGTTGATAACAGTAATCAGAGAGTTTCTTTTGGATTATTAAAGTAGAGCTTAGTAGTTACAAAATTGCATGTTTATACAAGTTGTAAACAGAATATATGCCAGATAGTTTGAGTTTTCTCCAGAGAAGTGTTGCTCATCTTGATCTCATTTGACTCCGCATACCCTATAAGGCACTGGTCTCTGCACTTCATCATTTTGAATTCATTCAGTTTCTTTATTTCTGTTAATTTAGCATTTTAGGATTTAGATCAGAATATTGCTACTGCTTTCAAGTTTCATTTGTTCACCTCCAATTGCCATTGTGAACAGATTGTTGTAAGAGTATAATCACAAGTTAAGTTTTCTTCATTTAGTTAGGTACACCCACCTAGGTTTAGTAGCACCTGAAGAGTTGAGGGTTGAGTTCTCTTGACCTTGTCTGTTACCCTAAAACGTATCAAGAGATTGGCAACCTTTTGAGGCATTCAGCCTGCATTTTTGAGAGCAAATAGAACCCTAATTTTTATTTTTTTAGATTTTTTCCCATGTGTTCCTTAATAGAAACCCACAAAGCCCCTATGTTTGGTTTGACCTAAAACAGACTTTTGACAACATTTTCACATGATTTAGTTCAATTTATACATAATGCCAAAAAAATATTTTGGGTACAACATTAGGCTCCATCTCGTGACCATGTCAGATACCTACAACATAGGAGAATCGAGAATCTCAAGTTTCGTAGACCAATACTTCTTATCAGTAGGGTAAGGAAGTGAGGACTTTATTTCCTAATACACCTAAGAATTAGAGTTCACCTATTTATTCACCTACAACAAGACTACTAAGAAATCACCTAAAACATGATGATACTTTATTGAATGAGGAAACACATAACAACATAACATTAAAGAAAAAGAAAACTATTTACAAAGAACTCACCCCATCCTCGAAGGGACAAAATGTTTCAAGTATTGCCTACTTCATGGCAGCGTGAAGAGCCTCCCATCGATGTTGCTTCTACCTGAAGGATTTACTTATTTTCTTATGGGAATTGTAGGAGACGATCCCTCTAGGATGAAGATTATCAGGTATTCATATATCCAAGAAAAAGTACTCTAAAAGAAATCAGAATATGGTGCAAATGGGAAAGCTGATACCCCTGAGGCATTAGTTTTGTTGTAGTTCATCCTCGGGATGTTGAACTCTTCAAACCAGTCAATCGAGTTCCAAACTTGATTTTTATAATGTCGTGGGTAATCTTTGTTGATCTAAAAATATCCTTTGACCGACTCATGGATCAGCTTCAGATCACGTTTAATACATAGGAGTTTGATTCCCATGTCTTTGGCATCTTTGAGGCCTAATAAAAGCACATCTTTCTTAGCTTCAGTGAATTCCAATTGCATAGATGGGTGCAACTGTCCTCTACAAGAGATGATCACTTCCCCTACTTTTGAATTTGTATCTAAACAACCTCCATCAAACTATGTTTTCCATGACATTGCATCCTCTGTCAGTCTCTTTTCAGAACAAGCAATGTTCTGATTTTTAGTTTCTATCTCGGATAGAGTCACATAATTACAAGGACCCATTTTAGGCTTTGCTCCTACTAGAACAGATGACCTGAGCACAACTGCTTCTTTACAACATTGAGAATCTGATCTATTTGTTCTAGATGATCCTGAAGATATTCCAGTTGAGATATTTGTACCTTGGTCTTCATCATGCAATCTACGATGTAAATTTTTTTTGAAGACATCTCTTGAGCAACTGGCATAGAATTCTTCTGCGAAGATCTGGGATTGGAAGTGGAAGGCACCTCTTCACCCTTTTTGTTTGATTTCCATCTTTCTTCCTCTTCTTTCTATGCTTTCAAGTGTTGAACATGTGTAGTCACAAGCGTTGAAAATTTTTCATGATTCACCACAAGAGAGTACTAACGGTATGCTTCTTTTTCTTCTTTAATAATGGGTTCAAAGTTTCTCGTTGCGGAGTCGCCATCGAAGTTGTTTGTCTGTGGTAAGAAAGAATTCAAACTTGTTGGTACAAAACTAGAACTGGAAGTAGCTTCAACGTATCCCATGATTTGGGTCATTCTTAGGTTCTCAGGACATGTGGATCCAATATGTTCATCACTATGATGGAAATAGCAAAATACTGCACTGTGTGCAACTTCAATCGTTGGTATTGATGGAGGTGTTGGAAACCGTGGCTAAAGATTGTCTCTCTTTGGTCGGTACAGTTGCTGAGCTAGAGATCTGATAGAATCTATTTTCATCAAGGTGGAAGTGATCATATTATCCTCCAACCTGATGGTGTGTTCTTGTACACTCTTCAACTCTGTTTCTTTTGCCATCTTCAGGAAGAAGGCTATCTTTGATGGAAGAGCATTTATGAAACAACTCATCAGAATCTCCGGTGATGGATTGAACGTAGAAGAAATTCTTCTAACAAGACGATTAAATCTTGATACAAATTCCCTCGTGCATTCGTTGTGTTCCATCTTTGAATTTGCAAGCTGAGCAAACAACATATGATTGTCTTCAACGGGATTGAATCTCGCCAAAAACTTCTCGCTCATAGTTTCCTAGCTTGTAATAACGCCTAGTTGAACCAGTCAATAACATCCCCAATAAGAATCTCCACAAAGAGACACACTACGATGTATTCATGTGGTACATGCAAGATGGCGCAAGCCGTTGTGAATGTAGCAAAATGTTCATTTGGATGTCGACTTCCATCACCGTGAAATTGGGGAAAGTGCTTCCTTGACCCTTTAGGTAACTCATGATTTACCTGAAAATCCAGACGTCCAATACTATTACCCCAAGGCAATGAAGGTGGACGCCTCTTGCCAGTATCATTGTTGTTACCATCCACTGCTTCTTGTATGGATCATGCAATCAGATGCCAAAGGATCATTCCCGTGATATAAAAGCATTAACTTTTTCTTGAATTTTTATGCCTCATTGCCCCATGGTGGGCACCAGAAAATTGTTGGTGTTTAAATTAGCACCTCTAGAGTGTTGATAGTAAACGTCCAGCTATTACAAATTTTTTGCAACACTTCTTTGTTATTTAAACAGAAGTCCCTATCTTCTGATGTAATGCATAAGGAAGGGTAGGGTAAACTAAGGTTCCTATCTTTTTGTCCTCAGCAGTAGGACACAAGGGTGCACAAAAACAATGCACCACAACTAACGTTTTTCTCTAGTTTCAGCAGATCTCAACTATGACTATTCTAACTTTTAATCTATCCTATATCCTCAAGGTAAACAAAACATGAGGGCATAGGAGCGGGAATGGGTTGGTTGGATCACTTGAATCTATCGTCTCCTTAGAATATGGTTGAGGCTCTAAACTCTGGGATATACGTAGGGATAAGCTTTTATACAAGCAAATGCTCTTCATGGTAAGTTGGATCTGAGACCTACCAAGGAGGAGGAACCCCTAACCGAGGTATGGGTTAGGAAATGACTTACAAGAAACAAAAAATTATGATTTCTTGGCCAAAAAACTTGCTAAGGAGGAGGAACCCCTATCCGAAGTATAGGTTGAAAGACAATCCATTAGACAACAACAAACGATAACCATTAATAATAGATATCCAAAGAGGAATAACCCCTATCAGAGGAGGGAAATGAAACAACAAGCTATTAGATACAAAACATAGAAATAACTCAAATATGTAGATCAAAATGCAAGCACCTTGTGATTTTCTTCCTCAAGCTTCATCAACGAATTACAAAGATTGGGACAGCAAAGGCACGAAATCATGCACAATTACGATCAACCAATGAACTCTCATCCAAGAGTGAATTTATAATTTCTTTCAAATATGTTGGAAACAATGGCACAACAATTATGCATAGCAAGTAAAGGTTAAACAAATAATGAACCAATGCTTTGATGATGTGGCATCACTGAAGACAATCAACTGTATCTCGATCCATGTGTTGACTTCTTCCACTTCCAAATTTTCAATGCTTTGATGATGTGGCATATCTTCTCCTTGCGTAAGTTGTTTCTCTTGGTAACTTTGGCGGCTTCATGCTTGGAAGTACCTCTTTGTAGCTGGTAAGCCAGGATGCTTAGTGCCACGCATGAGGTGGTAATACTGGGCTCTCGGCTGTAAGATCAGCCTTTCTTTCTTCTTCATCTAGAGTAATTGTTGCGGCTCTCCACTGAGCGAGTGATGTATTCTTTTCAAAGATAAAAATTCATAGACTGTTGATTGTAAACATGGATATGTTCAGACAACTTCTGAAAAACCCCTAAAAATAGCCACCAGCCGAGAAGTATTTTTTTGGAAAAAATCTAGCACATGGGTTTAGGTTTGTGCTTCAATGTTGAACAAACCCAGTTCCTCATAATTTTGATTCTGAAACTTTTTTGAGAAAAACCCCCAAAAATAGGGGCAACAAGTTGGTTGATTTTGGAAAATTTGACGAGATGGGTTTTACTAGAAAATTATTCTGACTCTACCCAGTTGATCAGATTTGTGGTAGCCTGTTGATTTCTGTGACATGCAAGAATACCTAAGAGAAGAAGAGAATAAGTAGAAAAAAGATGGATTAGAAGCTTTTAATCTGACTCCCTTAGAAAATATTTATCTAGATCCAACCTCTGATTAGAAATCTTCTTCTGCTTCTGATCTTCAAGAAATATCGAAAAAGGGTCAAAAACCTTAGCCAAATCTAAAAATGGCATCCTTGAGAGCTTATTGTTGTTCTTGATCATCAACCTGCAAATAAATGAGCATAATGGACGCCTAGGCTTGATCATATAGAGATTTGTGCTTGAATCCATGAAGTTTGGGAGCCTAACTCATGATCTAAAGCTGATTTGGCTTGATCTGGAGTTCAAAAGGTAGGTTTCCACTGATTGTGGGGTGAATTGGCCAAGTTTGCCTCCAAAATATCTCATTTGGTCAACAAAACATGCCTTTGACCTTTTTGGGCATCCCTTTTGGAGTTTGAGTCATTTTTTTATCATTTTTCATGTTGAATGATCTTTGTTTGATCCCTGCTCTAGATTGATCAAACGATGTTGAGCAGTTGCTCGTACATTCATTGTTGAGTTGGATCTGAGCTGAAGAGAAGTGTCTGGGAGGCACTAAGCTAAAAATTTGAGTTTGTGATGCTAAAAAGAAGGGTACCTTTCTCAATAAAGGGTGCTTTTTCTTTGCCTTAGTCATTTTTTGATATTTGTTCTTTCAATCTCTTCATTCTAACCTCATGTGCCTTGATTCAAAATTCCCGTTGATCAGAGAATCAGATAATGTCATTTGATGTTTCATAAAGTAACCAACTCTTCTCCTCAAAAGATGACTAGAGTTTCAATTTACATAAGTCAGTGAAAGGTCCCTTAATGCAAGGGCACCCCTTACTGAAAAGGGCGCTTTTGCCTTCTTGCTCAGTGATATTTATGCTTGAAACTGCTCCAGTTTGGTCTTCGTAATCAGGCGATTGACTTGTCAAATTCCTGTGCTTACAGTTTTGTTGTTGAGATTGACCCAAATGATGAAGGACATCCTAGGGAACCCTTTGTCATTTGGCATTATCTGGAGGCCCAAAATAAAGGGCGCCTTTCTTTGGAAAGGGATCTTTTTGCATCATGCCTTAGCACATTTTTTAATGCTTTGCTTTCAGTCTCTTTCTGGGGCGTTTACCACTTGATTGCTTCCACCTGCTGCCTAGAAAACTTGATTAGCATGTTGTTGATTTGACTGAGAGGCTGGGACTAAGCTAAACTAGTTCCTTACACACGATAGCTGCTGACGATGTCACCAGTTACCTCAAAAGGAAGGGTGCCCCTGGCCAGCAAGGGTGTTTTTAGCTTGTAACTTACTGATTAAACCTTCATTTGGCATTTTTAGTGAATCAGCCATTGCAATTGCTTGACTCATCCCATAGCTTGACTGATAGATTCGTTATCGCACTAAAACGGAGTCAAAGAGACCTCATGAAGGCATGAATTTCCTAAAACTGACATATGGACCACCCCATTCAAGGGCGCCTTTTCTTGAAAAGGGATCTTTTTTCAATGTTGGATCATCATTTTGTTGTCTTCGTCAACTGCCTCTTTTCACTCTACTAACATTTTTTGGTGATCGCTTCATCATACGATCTTGATGAATGTTACGTTGTTGAGCTAGAACGAGCATGAAGAAGATGATTGTCTTAGAGAAGTCAGATGTCTGCATTTACCCCCTAAGAATCAAGGGCGCCCCTCACTAAAAAGGGCTCTTTTTACATCTTGGACTAATTTGTCCTTCGTAACATTTCCAGAGTTAGCCAAATTTTGGCCTTTTCCAGTTTTGAGAATCCCCTTCATCAAACAACATCTTTTTCATCTTTTTTAGCCATGGTTGTGTCGTCGAAGCTTTTGAAGTTTAGCTTTTAGCACTTGGTACTGGCCAATCTACCATTAATGGTTGCAAAGCTCCTAACTTTGTTCCTGAAAAACAGAAATAGACCCACCAGAGTAAAACGTGTCTTTTAATCATTCTGACTTGACCGATGTGATTGTGAAGTCATTTAATCCTATCAAAATCATTTTTAATCATTTCTAGGAAGGCCCTATTTTTGGAGGTTTCCCTGAAAATAGGGGCGTAAAACCCTAATTTTTTATATTTTAGAATTTTTCCCATGTGTTCCTTAATAGAAACCCACAAAGCCCCTATGTTTAGTTTGACCTAAAATAGACTTTTGACAGCATTTTCACATGATTTAGCTCAATTTATACATAATGCCAAAAATTTATTTTGGGTACAATAGAATTGTTATGAGTGTCTTTTTGTTTGTCATCATAAGAGCAGTGTAGTGATTAGACATATATGACTTAAGGTTTGAATGAAACTAGTGTCAACCTTGTAGTGTTGTTGATATTTCATTCTTATATGGTTGTTATGGTCATTTTCACTTAGTAATAGTCCATGAGAATAATCTACTACCTTCTTAATTAAATTTCAACGCTTCTCTATGAGACTTAAATGCTTCTTAGACTAATGGAAACAAATGTTTAGCCAAGACAATGAATAATATGACATACCTATGGTCTTTAAGCTTTCTTGTCCTTTTACAAAAAAATTTGAAACTATAGTGAAAACTTATAGTCCTTATGA
The DNA here is from genome assembly GCA_007258455.2 of Sequoia sempervirens. NCBI lineage: Eukaryota > Viridiplantae > Streptophyta > Pinopsida > Cupressales > Cupressaceae > Sequoia > Sequoia sempervirens. Next base: position 69,564,710 of record VDFB02000363.1, read on the forward strand.
CAGATTTGAGCACCAATCCTTGGTTTTCATACAACCCTTTTATCATAATTTCCATCTATGCTTTAGTAACATGACTTATCCAAAAGATTTATCCTTAGTGTGGTTGTAAACATATTTTACATATTCGAAATCCCAGAGTACTCGACAAGCCCAAAAATTTTGACTCGACAAATACTCGAAAAATGTGTGTGGATATTTATGTATGTGTATACTCAGGACTGCACTGTGCACACATTCATATCTATAAACATACACATGATTCCAAGTTTACATGCATATACACACACAGACATATTTATACACACACAAACATGCCAAGTTTGTGGGTTTTATGTGAGCTACTGGTTCGATAATTTGATAGGAGAAAATCCATCTACATACTGCCAGTAAGTAAAAGCAGAAATTACTCGGCATGAAATTTTTTTGGAGATTACTCGACTCCTTGGAGAGTAATCGAAGAGTATGTAAACAATGGTTGTCAATACCCAATCAAAATGGGATCTTTTTCTGCCCATCATAGTACTATAGATTACTGATATAAAAAGGTTTTTGGACTATTTTAGGGATCATAATTATCATTATCTATTAGAGTATCTATGACATTTAGAAGACTAGACAGTCCTTATCAATGGAAACCATAGAACAGTTTGACAAGAAATACTCACATGATCTGACTTATTGCAATGTAAATTTTGAACACTTCATCCTAAATGGTTGACATACGTCTGACAGTTATATGAGTTGATTTAATAGTATGATATCTCCAGCTGGCCCTAAGTAAACCCATGATAGTCTTTCAAGGGTTTTGACACTGTCTGCATGAGTTATGGGATAGTCTTATTTGGGGTTGAGGATATGAGTTATCTTTGATTGTCCCTTAGATCTTCATGATGATTTCCCACGTTTCATTCCTCCACCGTACTCAATAACCTTGTGATTGTCCTTGTGAAAAATATGGAAACACTTTGTTTATCACAGTCCTAAAAATTATAGTTTTTGGTTTTGTATAAGATATAATTGTCAGCAATCCTTCTTAAAATATTAAGGGTTATGACTGTGTTAGCCACCACAAAATGATAGCTTTTGGGTTTGCATAAGGTATGACTATCATTAATCCTTCTTAAAATATTAAGGGATATGACTGTGATAGCCACCACAAAATGATAGTTTTTGGGTTTGCATAAGGTATGATTGTCATCAATCCTTCTTAAAATAGTAAGGGTTCTGACTGTCATAGCCACTACAAAATTATCTCCTTTACCACAGAGATAGCATATCATCCAAGTTTTCATCCATATCACAGCCACTCCAAATAATGACCTTCTCATGACTACTATACTGCCTATGATAGTCTTATTGACAATTCTAGAATTAGGGCATCCTTGCTCAATTTTTCCTTTATAAAACATCATAAGATATGTATTTTAGCATGCAAAATGATCTCAAGGGTTAAGTGATCATCTTAGATGAGATGTTGAAATTAGGATGATTAATTCTCCTCCCAATAGGTATTCATTGTCAAAAGAGTGTTCCACGATTGTCCTCTTGTTCTCATTTTTCCTATAACTAATATGGCTACCCTTGAACCATTATCATCATCATCATAGTAAACTTACTATCCATAAGTTTTCTAGAAGTTATATCAATGTCTCTTTCCAAGGTGAATGGTTCATGACAACCCCATATGTGTATATGGACAGTGAAAATGCAATCCTCTTAATAGTTTTAATATCTCCTTGTCATTCTTAAAGGGAACATAATCATCAAGAGTCTACAAAGATTCACAGCACAATAAATTCTTAAGGCATGAAGGCAACTTGTAACCCTCTCTGCAAAAGACTGTTAAAACCAATGAATGATGATGATAATTTTATGACAGTCCTAAGGAAATATTTTAGAAACCCTTGATGGATTTGATGAGTGACCATGGGCCATCAAATCTAAGAAAATTTCCTTATATCCCTTGCAAACCTCATTAATAAGGTTTCATATGACATGATAGCAGTCTCAGCAAAAACTCTAGAAACCCACCTTCATACACAAAGAATATTATCATGTTTGTCCATAGTTTTCAATTACATAAGTACATGATGCAAAAACCTCATTAAAAACTTAATAATTCTCCTTCAATGTTGAGATCCGCCTCCTAGAAGCCCTGAAAAGACAAAAATCAAAGAACTTATAAGCTTATTTGGAATCATGCATAATGTAAATCACAAAAGCTCATGTTAATGGATGAAAAAGTTTCAAAAACCAGACATTTCACCCCATGATCAGCCTTGAGAAGTAAAAATTAGAATTTAAAATGCATACATGTGAATTAAGCCTTAAATTCATGCATCACACATGCATAAATAATAAAACCACAAATTTAGGCACGCAAGTTGCCTTTTTATAGTTGTTTGAAGGATGAAATGGAATTTAATGATAATTAAATAAAAAATCCATTAGCTCACCCTATCCTCACACCTAGACCATGCATTAGCACGTGTGGGCCCATTAGGGAAGTGTATTTCACATTAATTTATCTTTTTTATGAGATTTTATGTAGTAAAAGAGGGTTTGGATAGCCTAATGAGGGTTTTGCCTTTGTTAATCCGGCTGTCAATTTTAAGATCAAAGCTAATGTTAAAATAGAAATTTAAATATTTAGCCTCCTCTATAACTTCATTCAAAAGGTGTTAAAAGGATTTTGAAGGCTGTAATGGCAACTTTAGGACTTGTTAGATGGTTAACAAAAGCTTCGAAAAGGGAAAAAGGTTCTTGAAGACTTAGAAGAGGATTTTAGGATCTTTTACAATAGTTGCAAAGTTTGTGAAGACTTGTGAAAAGAAATTTAGGTTCTCAATCAATCATAACAAAATAATGATCTTAAAGGGGTTACTGAATAGATGAAGCAATTGTGGATTTGGAAACATATCAATCTCAAGACCACATTGATTATGTCCTAAAGAATGAAATCAAATAGTGCAATCAAAGTGTCAAGATTCCAAAAGGCATCAAGTTCAATCATGAGAACATATCATGACAAATGAGTGCATCTAAAACATATGATCCCTTGGTGAAAGAACATAAAAACTTTCATTTCAAAAAGTAGAATTCTTTCCAAAGGATTCCTTGATGAAATTTCTTTCAAAAGGATTCCTTGATGATAGAATCACTTGTGGAAAATATCATTTCTTTCAAAAGGAGTGTCCTTTCAAAAGGGTACCTTGGTGTCTTGATGTCTTATGAAAAGGATCCTGGATGAAAGAACCCCTTTGTGAAAGCCTTATATTTGAAAGGATTCCTTGGTGTCTCATGATTATGTCTTGTGTCTGATATTTGACATCTTGTGCCTTGGTGTATAGACATCTTATATCTTGGTATCTAGCTTGGGGGCAACCTAACTAGACTTTTCTTTTTTGTGATTGTCCCAACATGCAGTTTGCAATAGCCACAGATCCGATCAGAGTGTCTTATTGTGTCTTATAATTGTGTCTATTATTTTTGCTTTTTCACCTAACATGTTTGTCTGCAGCTGACATGGTTTTGGTGAGATTGCAGTTTGCTTTGTAGGATCAAAGACCTGCATCCTCTTCGCATTCTAGTGAAACTCATTCTATGTCGGGTATACCAGATCAAAGGACTGCTTCCTCCACATTTCAATATATTCTCTTCAATATCTTTCTACTTTAGCTTGCACATTATTAGACACATTTGCTCGCTAAAGAGGGAGAAAAATGTAATGGCATAAAATTGCACCCTAGTGAAATTTCCCATTATATACCCCTACCTTAGCTTTATAAACTTGAGAATGCAAAATCCACCCCATTTTCCTTGCTTTTCGTGCATCGATTTTATCATTTTGTGTCGATGAGGGAATTCTTAATGTGGATTCCTAAGTGTCGTGCTAGCGTCCTAACGAGATTCCCACATCAAGAGACATTGGAGACATTTACTTTCTGCCACCTTGTGAATGTAATTCCTCTCTTCGAATCTTGACCACCCGAAAAGGTCTATTTGGCTCCAAAATACCTTTTGAACATATCTCTTGCAACTCCATTCATTCTCTCTACCGTCTTTCACTCTATTCTTGCATTCTCTCAACTTTTTTCACTCTTGCTTCACACTCTACACCATTTTTGTTGCTTCTAAACCACTTTCTATTGTAGGTTTTCAAGCTCTACACTATAAGCACAATTGTCTTGCTCTCTCCCTTCCTCTCTTGGCTTCACCAAGCACATAGGAAGGAGGGTAACATATTTGTTTACTTGCATTTTCTTGTTTATAGAATAGCATCTAGATTGTCTTTACATTCTATAAATTGTGTCTATTTCCTTTCTTTATCATTTTCTCTCTTATGTTGCATATTGGTTGTCCATGGAGGTGGAAACACAAAAATGGGGGCTTGAATTAGGCAAGCTCCAAAAAATAGCCACAACACTTTTTCGTCACCTTATCTGTAGGTTCATTGCATTCACGAGGAGCTTGTGGGAGGCTAGACCTTTGGTAAGTTTGATTTCTTCTTCCTTTCCCTTGTCATTTTGTTATTAAATAATTTATCTTTTAATTTATAGTATTCTTCTTGTTGTTTCCTTTCATTTCATGCACTTCTTCATTCACTGTTAACCTGTTAGATTAAAACTCTTGGGTTGTTAGCATGCCTTGTGAGTTTTAGTCCATGGAACCAGCTCTCTGTTCATACGAGTTCATCCACCAACGCACCTCTAAGATGATAGTGTGATGCACTATCGTCTGACTCACACACTAGCGTCCTCTAGCCAAGAGCCAATTAGTTCATAGTTTGAGACCTTTATGGTCTTCTCACTCATTTCCCAAAAACCTCCATTTGAAAACATAAAGAAAATAGAGCTTAATTTTCCCTTCCTTTTTAGCCTATTTAGTCTTGAGGTACAGTAGAGGGAAATTTTCTCCCTTTAGGCTCTTTTGTGTCCTATACACTTAGGGGTAGCAAATCCCCTCTACAAGTATTTAATACAAACTTTTGGGGATTGAAGTTCAAGGATATTTAGGGAATTTTATTGAGTGAGGCTCAAGTTTGAAACTCTAGTGCATGGAAATTTTCTAATGTATAGGTTCAAGGTTCCAAAGTTCATATGGATGGTATGTCAACATGGGAGGTTTTGTTGGTCTAAAAACATGCATAGAACTAAGAAATTCATCAAAAATACACCAAACTTGGAAATTTTTAGATGTCCTACAATATTTAACATATGAAGGGTATATAGGGGAATGCCACTTAGGAAAATATGACAAGTAAAGACCCATTCAAATATTTCTCAAATTGGTTAATATGTGATGGGAAAAATAAAACCTAAGTACTTAAAGGACTAGGAGTCAAGAAAATTATAGCGTTACAAACTTGAGTCACAACATCCAACACATGTTATGTGACCACATTACATATCCCACAAGATGTTCAATTATGAAAAATTACTCAATGTTATTGATGAAGCAACTTGAAATGTTATAGTGTTAATATGACGTTGTAGTGGAATCAGGATTCATGTCATTTGACTACACTACTCATTCTACAAGATGTCCACATTAGACATTTGAAAAGTAGTGATTGGTGAACCTAATAGAGGTGTTGGAATACTAATGCATGTTGAATGAATACACTAAACATTCCATAAACTACTCACATCAATGATGTGACTATGAATGACTATAGATGGGAATCAAGAGGATAAATTATTTTAGTTTTATCCCCATGGGAATCAAGGGTTTTTTCTCCAAGGGAACATCACAAGTTGTTGAAGGTTCAAGGTCTCTATACAATTGCCTAATTATGGTCATGGCAGTGATATGGCAATCATTGTACTCTATGTGATATAGGATGCCCTCATAAACTATAAAAAAGATATTAATTTGTAGACCATGTCATTATAGTTTAACCAAACACTTTTTTTTTTTATGGTTGTTCAAATTAAAAACAAGTCCATGGATATAGGAAAGAAGAATGCTTAAGATCTGAAAAAATAATAAAATATTTTGATGCTTATTATTTTTTATTTTTTCAACTTTGCTTTTATTTTTTAATAACAAATATCACAAAGTGTACTAAAAAGATTATTTAAAAATAATTGCATTAGACTTGTGCAGAGAGGCCATACAAAATTTTGAGCTATTTTTCTTTCCTTTTTTCAATTAATTCAAATTCAACAAATCTTATGTCAATCCATAAGTTTTTGGCCCTTCTAAATGCAATGACAGTCAATTTTTTAGCAACTTTCTTCTCACAAAAGACCCCTATAAAAATAAAAATAAACCCTTTCTCTAGTTGGTAAGTCTCTAATTATCATATCTACATGAAACAACATCTAATCCTAGCTAATTCAATTGTTCTAGAGATGGCTGTGACACAAAATATCTCTACCATTCACTAGATATGTTGGAAGCTAAGATTTTCATGCTCCCAAACTTTAAAAAGGATGAAGTTTATAATTTTGCATAAACATTAACTCTACCTAGGACTTAATATCTATGAGATAATCATAAAATCAAGAAATGAATAAAAATATCTATATTTACTATTATATAGCATAATTACAAAGACAAATTACAAATATATAGACCACTTGGATACATGAATCAAGGAGATGACATGGTCAAGAGGTAATATTTTAAATCTTAATCACTCCCAATTAAGAGGTGATTTAACTCAATCTAATTGGGATAGAGGTGGCCTTGACTAAACAAAGATGACCCATGTCTATCAGTAATCAAGGATTGATGAGGTATTCATGACACTTCAATACCTCAAGTCAAGGTGAACATATGTAATTATTAGCTACCTACATGAGAATAATTAAATATTCCTATTAATATCCCAAGTAAACATAATAACTAGGTGCAATATTACACTTATGATCAACACTATCCTAAGTGAAATAAAATATTTACACCAACAAATACTAAATAACTTGCATGGAATATCAACATTATCAAATGCAATATTATGATAGGTTTAGGACCCAATTGATGTAATCAAAGAAGTCATTGATTATGGAGAATATCATAATGCGGTTGTATAATTTATAAATCTCCTTATATAGAGGTGATGTACATAAATTAAATCCAAAAGTTTTATCTTAACTTGTGTATTTCATAACTAATCAATAATATGATATTCCTTGTGTTTCTTGGATGTAATCTTAGATGAATTAAGTAGTAATAGAGTAATAGAAGGGGAAAATGGTTGATTAGATGTGACATTTTGACCCATATCTATTCTTTGGTAGGTATATGACCTACTATATGGTAATCCAATGGAGTAGTCACTATATAAAATATAAATGGAGATGGAGAGCAATTGAATATCCCCTTAATAAAAACATTTTAGATCTCATAGGAGCATATATAATATCATTTGTATGGATATTAGATGAAGAAGATAGACAAGGATCAAAAGATATGTCAATAGGACTAGAGAAGCCCAAACTATCCTTATGCAAACTATCCATATTATCCTAATACAAACTAGGAAAGATAAAATATAGTAAAAAATCATGTTCCAATGTCATGAATGATATAAAATCTAGCAAGAGGAATCAAACCAATGGAATACTCTATGGACCTTGAAAATTAAGTCTAAATTCACTTATTAACAAGTTATAATAATCTAAAACTCACAATTAGAAAGTAAGGATGACTTGACACATAATGAAGCATCATGCGAACCATCAAATTCATCATGCAATAATTTTTTATCTAAACCAATAATATCATTATGTAATGTACCATGAGATATGGATAATCATGGATATCTATCATACAAGGTATATCAACACCATAACCTTAAGAATGTAAAGGGAAAGTGCTTATAGTTAATATATTAGCATGCCCATCACTAGCACTAATCATAGGACAGGTAGGATCATGGAACCCATGGGTAAGTGAGGTGCAGGTACATCTAAAAGAGAAGGATGAGAAATCGCCAACTTTGTGAAGGAGAAAATATCATAAACATGGCTAAACAATAACTCCATAGACAATAATGTAAGGAAAATTAGATGCGGAAACAATTCTCCTAACGTCAATACCTTAGGGAAGAATGCAGATACACTTTAATATTTACACTTACAGTTCAATTAAGATGCACTGTGAAGCAGATAACAAAAACAGAGTATTTGACAATCACACATGAACACCAAATATACATGGGAAAACCCTTATAGGAGAAAAACCCACCACACCAAGAGAAATCACTTTGTACTACAGTAATAAAGATTGCATACAATTGTCAGACTTATCTTTCTGGTGTCTGTTTACAGCAGCATTCACCATGAACAATCTTGTACAGGAACCTCCAAATTATAGTCGTTAAAGAATAGAAAACATCTATTGATCATACAATCATCCGTCGATTCAACCAACCATCGAACCCCCAAGCATCTGTAACTACAAACTATATCCATGGTGTTCCCTGACTGTCGAGCTTCTTCACAGAACCGTCACAACGAACAATCTTCCAACTATTCAGATTCGGCTTCTCCTATTGGTCCACGAGACTCCACATAGGACGGTCAAAACGGTCAAAAGAATTCACACTATGTTGGCATCTCGGTGAGACACTAACAGTGTCTCACCGATGCCACATAACCTTCATATTGATATCGGCAAGAGTTATCCTTTTCGCCAAGATGTTACGTCGAGTTCAGAAGACTATCGCTCAGCTTTTTCCATGTCGCCAAGACATATCACTTTCGCTAGGACGTTACTCCGAAACTCCACAAGTCACATAGACGTGAGCATTTCATTCGGCAAGAGTATCGTGCTTCGGTGAGACTTCATATCGATAATCAAAGTCATAGTGATCTCAACATTCCTATCGACAAGACTTATCGTTCGCCAAGAGGTTTCATTGAGTAACATTAGGTTATACCGAAAGCATACAACTATCGGCAAGACCTATCACCTTTGCCAAGATGTTATGCCAAATACACACAAGTCATACCAAGCACCAAGTCACAGTCGGCAAGACAAAAGCTTATCGTTGAGACATCTTCACGAGATCTTTATTGTCACCCCGAAGCTATCATCAGTCGCCAAGACATAATCCCTTTGCTAAGAGAACATACCAAACTCCAAGACTTACCCTGAAGGCTCCAACATAAAGCGTTGTCGGTGAGACATGTTAGTTTCGCTAAGACTTCTCACCAAGCCATTGTGTTACACCAATGACTAACACTTGAGCCTTCATCGATGAGACATTAACTTTCACGGAGACTTCTCACCAAGCAATCATGGGTTATCCCGAAGCTCGTGGTCGCCAAGAGTCTCCCCGACACCCGATTGAATGGCCTCTCGGCTAGAGATGTTCATATGGTGAAAGGTTACAATGGCTGCTCTATGTCACAGCGATATGATTCCAAAGTGCAACCATTCGGTGAGACTCATCCAAGGTCACAACGACCTAAGAAAAACATGATGTTACCAATCTGCTAGTCGGCCAAACATTTAGAATATCACACCGACTTGGCTTCTAAAGAGGTTTCAGCCTGTATTTATTTAGGCATATTTCCAACAAATAAATCCCCATTCATATGATTAAAAGATATTAAATTGTCAAGGATAAAATAATCAAATGCTGATAAATAAAGGAATACATCAAATTTGGTGAGACATACATGGATAAAAGCTAAATTCAATTGTCTATGAGAGTTTGTAAGAAACAGTCAATGAATAAGGAATAGTCCAAAGGGTAGGTGGGTATGAACTAAATAGGTATCAACAATGAAAACCTAGATCCTAATTAAACTATAGTAATGGAACACAATAAAGGTTGGATCCAAAACTTGATCATATCAATAATTAATTATGCATAATCACAAATATCAAATAATAAGTAATTTACAATCACAAATAGTAGATTTGTAACCAATGTATAGAAGGAACAAACCCTAGGGGATGTAAGAATTTGGATTCACCAAATATGTAAAATATAAATAAATCTTACATAAATTTCCTAGGATAAATTAATTAATTGTCACTGAGAAATAAATAGCCCTAAGATCAATATTTGGGGTAGTAATTATTTAAACTAATGTACTAAACTTTAATAATAAATAAATGTACTAAGCTCTTGATTTGAACTTGACTTGACTTTGCCAAATATTTTCAATTGATTCACGCCTACACTACAAGATTATCATTTGAATAACACATAAATTAGTGAAAATTTTACCTAATGATAAGGGCAACTTCTACAATTATGGAATTACCTTACAAAACTATGAAAATGATAACGTGATTGCAAATCTAACCCTAACTCTAGCTTGGTATATGAAGTCCTTAAGTTTTAGATTTGAAACGTACTCACCTTGATTTTCAGGAGTTGCACAAAATAAGAGTAGAAATATTTATATCTGTTTTAAACTCCTAATATACCAATTTAATGATTTTGTGCAAATTGAAATTAACAAGCAGTAATACTATATGATCTAGTTTATTCCTCAATTTCTACTCCCAAAACATTTTTTTTATCAACATAACTAGTGCACTTCCTTACCATGCTAATTTCACTTATTACGTTGAGAGGCGTTTACAATGACATTCTTATTATGACTAATTCATGTACAATAAACAACACATTAAATCTCATATTAATAACAAATTGGGGACGTTCAAGTTAAATAAGATGCTTTGATGGGAATATAGGAGTTTAGTTTTATATTTAAAGGCATGAAAAACTATTTATCATAGTTCATTGTACATTTGAAATGAAATAATCTTCTCTAGAGAGGTTTTCATCTTCCATTCTAACCAAGAAAGTATATTGGGTGGTCACAGAGCAAGGATAAGTTTTCACACAAGCAAGGTTGGGAGATAGAGAAGAGCATGGAAAATATGTGCTTGTCCCCTTCCTTGATGAAATGGAAGGTCTTATATCCCAGAACCATGACCAGTAAGGTTATTATTAAAGAGGTCAAGTCTTATGTTTAAATTGAGAATATCATTCAAACTCAAGAATTACCCAAATTTGAAATTGTCTTTAAAGAGTCAAATCCATTTTGGCCCATTTTGGTCTATTAATACTCATCTTAAGACCAACTCAAAGAGCGACAAGACCATGCTTTTTAACCCAATACACTTACTTTGGTCATCTAAAGATATGATATAAACTTGGTAATCACCAACTTTCAGCCTAGCATGTAAGAGAGTCACAATCAAACAAAAGCACACTCAGTAATGGCTTTACCATTTGCAGAGTTGGGATCATTCATAATGCCATTAGGCGTATTACCTGGGAATCACCAACATTGACTTGCCCAAAATAATTTTTGTATAAACCTTACTGTGGTATTTATCTGCATGGAAGTTTAGAACCCAGACTCCTTAATAAGTGTGAATCAGCTTTTAAACCTAGGCTTCATCAGATTAAAATAAAAATATATATAACAATAAGGCAAAGTGAACACTGTCCTAAATACATAGGTTCAATTCTTTAAGCCCTGACATAACCTTCCCATAACAAAAGGGCTATGTAAATGAATGTAAAAACCTCAAAAGACTCTATGCAAGTTTTGCAAAAAAAATTGAGATTATGCATATCATTGAAGACATGATATTTCTACATTGTATGAGAAAGTTATACACAATTGTTTCAAAAAGTGGGGGAAAGACAACAAGTGAGCGTGCACTAATTTGTCATTAAGTGAATTTTAAAAAGAGAAAGAAAAAATCAGCTATATCACAATAGATTTGTTATTGATAATAAATTAATTAACTAAAAATCTTGAAATGAAAAATGAATGCTTGAAAAGGATATAGCTCTACCGTTTTTTATATAGATTATTGAATAAAATAGATAAACTAGTTAATAAGTGCAATTAAAAATACTAAAGAAGACTAGGTAGTCAGAAGTCTGAAATTATTTAATTAGCCGATAGGCTATTTATTGTGGGAATAGCCCACTTATTTTGTCTCATGCTTGAATAATTTTCACGAGAAAAAATTTCCTGAATAAATCTCACGGGAAAAAATTCCACGAGAAATTAATTTGACCGCCTACAAAAGAGTTTTCACTATAAATGGTTCCTGTAACAAGCAAAATTGAGTCAAACTAGGGTTCCTATAACTAGGGTTTAAAATCACTTCAAAGAGGTCAAACTTGTTGCTGTAATTTCTTCAATTTCTCTAGGTGAGTAACTTTTCTACTTAAATTTAATAGAGGATTTAGAGGCATGCAAATGCACAATCTTTTAGCAACTTTTCTACTTAAATTTAATAGAGGATTTAGAGGCATGCAAATGCCCAATCTTTTAGCGTGTTACTAAGTTTCTTTGATTGTATGGATTCAATTCATGGATTACGTATTTAGACCTATAGCTAATCTGATTAATCTCACTTTTTGAGATGTGTTATAGATAATTGTTTTCTACACATTCAATGTTTACTGAACTTCCTAAAAATATCACTCCAATTTTGGGACAAATTTGTTTTTAAAATTTGTGGAATTGAGTGTTCGATTTGTGACTGTATGGCTTAGATGGGTGAGTTAGTAATTGAAGACTGTAAATAGTTTGAAAAACATGAAAGTTTAATTTCACTTGGGTGTGAAAAACTACAACTTATTTAAAAAGAGACAAACTAAACAAATTCCCTTAAAATACCCTTACTTTATTCTCAACTATAACTTCCATCTTTGCCATTGTTATCATCAATTTTGTTTCTGCATTCCTCTACAATGCCCATAGTTTTATCTCAAGTATGAATTCCATCTTTAGCTTTGACTTAATCCAAACACCTTGTATATTGATGTGATAATAAAATCAAACCTATATAGTGACAATCCAAGGGAGTCCATATCATTTAGACCCATACCACCTGCATATTGCAACACATGCCTTTGCACCCTTCTCCCTTGTAGTTCTTGCCATTTAGTTAATTGATTCACGTTCATAGTCATACATAGTTAGCAGATAATGCAGACAAGCCAAATGATGAAATTCCCCATTGCTGAAACTACTGCAATTCCTCCTTTCACTTCAATGGAATTTTACAAGGAAAGGATAACTAAACCATACAAATATATAGTTAACTGAATAATAGAGTTTGAAATTTGTTTTACTATCCATACATTGATGTTTGAAATTTTTTACAAGGAAAGGATAACTAAACCATATAAATATATAATTAACTGAATAAATGAGTTTGAATTTCATTTTACTATCTATACATTGAAGTTTGAAAAATAAAAGAAAAATAGTACAAATTGAAAACTAGTATGAAATATAGTTCTATTTGATAACTTGTATATAGTTCTAATACAAATACAAAATAAACTAAATTTTATACATTGAATTTCATATATCCAATTGTTAACCACTATATACATCTAATCCAATAATATTTTATAGGAATACTGAAGCTATGTCTACATTATTATCAACAAATGCAATCAAGCTTGTCAATGATGGGAATCTAGGCTTGGATGCTCATCTCCAAGTAATAACAACCTCAAACTTTGGCCATGGTCCAGAGAAAAAAAATTGATATAGAATTGATGTTTCTGACGGAGAGCATAAACAAAGAGCATCATTGCCCAAAAAGTACAACCACTATATAACTTCTAAGCAAATTCGAGAGGGAAGTATAATACAACTGAAAGAATATAGTTGCCCCATAATTACGACTTCAAGGTCAGTATGCAAATTCAATACTAATTGTTTACCTTATTATAAACTTTCCAAATTTTAAAATATATTACTAATGAAGTTTTTACTTACAATTACATAGGTGGATTATCATTTCACAACTAGACCTTACATGTACAGAACATGCCATCATTGGTGAACCTATTTTCCTATTTCCAGAGCAAGAAGAACAACTAGAAAAGAATGCTACAGATACATCAACATCAGCTTTAGCTTTAGCTTGACTTGTATCACCCACAACTCCAAAATCAAAAAGAATGTTGTTTGGAATAGACCCGACTCAATCTAGGAAGGAAGTATCTACTAGCCTCAGTCCTATCAAAAGTTTGAATCCATTTCAATCAAGATGGACTATCAAAAGTCGTGTAAGTATGAAAAAAGAAGTCCACCAGTACACTAATCAAAAAGGAAGTGGACAAGTTTTTGGCTTTGATATTATAGACAGTAAACACATTGAAACATGTGTCACTTGCTTTAATGAAGCTATAAATTTTCATTATGGAAAGATTGTTATTGGATCAATATATACAATTTCTGGAGGGACCATTAAATCTGCTAATAAACTTTACAACAAGTTAAATAGTGGAATAGAAATCACCTTAATGATTGAATCAAAGGTGTGTCTATGTGAAGATGACCTTACTATTCCAAAACATCAATTCACTTTCACATCCATCAAGGAAATTATGGATAAAAGAAATAATTCATTTGTTGATGTAATTGGAATAGTTGTTTGTGTAGACCCAAGCTCAACAATAAGGAGGGATGGTATAGAGGTTTTAAGGCGAAGCATCAAACTATTAGATATGTCTGAATCAACAATTGATGTAACTCTATGGGGATCAACAACTCAAAAAGAAGGCAAAGAACTTCAACATAAATACCACTTAGAGCAAACCATTGTTCTGGCTATTAAAAATGGACGTGTTAGTGACTATAATGGAAAAGTATTAAGCACATTAGTCACTACACACCTATCAATAGACCCTAATATAGAAGAAGTAGCACAGCTTAAAGCATGGTTTGCACAGAATGGCGCTAATGTTGTACCGTCCTCCACAAAGCTTGATGATATGTCTGCTATTATTACAAGAAATACAATCAGCAACATTCGAGAGCAATCAGCAAAAATAATAGAACCAATTCAATTCAGTGCAAAGGCAACAATACTATATATCAAATCTGATTCCTTATGTTATCCAGCTTGTCTTCTCCAATCAAATGGAAAGCAATGTAAGAAAAAAGTAGTTCAAAATTAAGAGGGTAAATGGTATTGTTCAAAGTGTGCATCCTCAATTGAAGACTACAATTATAGGTATATACTTCAAGTCAAATTGGAGGATCATACAGATATAATATGGGCAGTTGCTTTTGATGAGATAGCAACAAAAGTTATGGGTATGACAGCACAAACACTATATAACCTGCAATTCAATCATGAGGCAGAAACAAGTACTAAAGATGTAATAAACAGTGTTATTCTTACGTAGTTCATATTCACACTATCATGCAAACATGAAACATACAATAATGAAGAACGCTTAAAAGCGAGAATCATTAAAGCTGAGAAGATAGACTTTACAACAGACAGAAATTTCTTGCTTTCTAAAATCAAAGAAATGTGGAATGATACAAACAACTAAAAATACATTACTTATTTTGCATGATACAGTTAATGTATTCTTCTATTTGTAAATATTCAAAAAAAAAGAGAGCAATTTCTTGCCTTCTAAAATCAAAGAAATGTGGAATGATACAAACAACTAAAAATACATTACTTATTAGGCATGATACAGTTAATGTATCCTTCTATTTGTAAATATTAAAAAAAAAGACAGATTGAATAAAACATGCTTCACCCTATTTTATAAGCAGGTATTTGAATTATTATATAAGGCTATTTCTTACTTTGTTTACATCTACAAATTACAAATTTGATGAATTATTATTTAAGGCTATTTCTTACTGTATTTACATCTACAGTTTACAAATTTGAAATCTTCAGTTGCTATGTATATAAACATAAAATATGGTATTTATCTTCTATTCTTTTTCTCTATTGTTGTGCAAATAAAAAAATTGGTTGTTTGAATTATTAATTAAGGAAAAATCTTACTATAATAACATCTTCATTTTACGAACATCAAAACTACTAAAGTCCACTCAACAAATTCCCCTGAGATACTATACATCTATAAATTGAAATATTAAACCAATGTTTGCAAGTATTGTCAAAAAGCACATATCACCAAATGTCTAAGGTTAACTTTAATCAATAATGTCATCAAGGATAAGATCATAGTGATAATGAGAAATATGGATCACTATAAACATCATTAAGCTTGGATGACTGTCAAACCTACATTAGTGTTTCAAGACAATTAAAGGTACTCATTGTAATTGACAAGAACAGATGAAGTTCAAGGCAGTACAATCAAACACTATGAAAATAAAATCTTCAATACCTATAGTTTATAGATTTCAAATCTTTAGTTATAATGTATATAAAATAATCTGTGTGCAAATGAAAATACTGGTTGTTTGAATTATTATTAAGGCAAAATCTTACTAAATTACATCTATAAATTGAGATACTATTCCACTGTTTGCAAATACTGTCAACAAGCACGTATCACCAAATGTTTGAGGTCATTTGTCATCAATAATGTCTTCAGCAATCAAATCACATTGATACCGAGAGATAGAGATCACTATAATCAACACTAAGCTTGGATCACTGTGAATCTTGCATCATTATTTCAAGACCATTAAAAGATTCTATAGCCCCTCATAGGGTTTTATTTCTACATGCTTTTGCATAACAGATACTATGTTCTTCCACATAAACTGACCACTAAAAATGAACAAAAGCCCAAATAATAATTTCATCAAAACTAAAACATAAAATCAACAAAGTTTGAGGAAACCACGAATTATCAAAGTACAACAAAGTCATATATCCAGACCATGATAGAAAAAGAAGCCTTACTGATTAAGTCTACCGAATAGTATTCCTAAAAGAACTTAGTTCCATTCAAGCTTGTTGGAGTAGAGATGAACAACAAAAATATTTTAAATAAACTGCATGGATCTTGAGGAGAAAGCCCAAGGATCTCGAGGAGGAGAGCCATCTCCTCCCCTGTGAGTATTGCCAGTGGGTTATCTCCTCCCCCTCTGAGAAAAATGGAACGGAAGTTTACGCGATAGAGCTCCGAATGGAGAGATGTGTGGATGTTAAAAAAGTGAAACCTAGGTTTGATTAAACCGACAATTCTATTGTCTATGTTTTCCCAACCACATTATAATGGAGGAAATTTTAGAAGAAAGAATCATGTACTATCAGTTTCGAGCAACTTTAAAGAATATATGAATGAACTTCCTTTTCCCTCTTTGCTGGTTTGGGCTGCCACCTATATATAATCAAATAGACATTGTCATTAGCAATAACATGTCACAATCAAATATATATCCAAACTTGTTTTTTATAAAAGAAGCAACTTTATAATTCAGACCAAATGTTGCCATAAATATAATAACAATCAACTAGGAAAGCATTGACAAAAGCTATGTAATCCAATCAGATTTACCCAAAAACATTTTCAATGCAAAAATTGCTTTCTTCTGATCATTTGGACCAAATTTCACATACAGAAACAGAAAATCCAGGAAAAAATTAGAATCTGGACTAAAGCAATGGACTAGAAATGCATGGGTAGGGTAATTTAGATTTCAAGAGATTAATGCAGCCATATAATGTTTTCGGTACACACACTTCCATTACTTTATGAAGATCGTTGCTAAGAAAAGAGTTACAGTCAAATAGACATTGCCATCATCTTTTAAGCTTCTCTCAGAACCCTTTATCATGAAGGTAGTATCTATTTACTGTCAAGTACCTTGCTTTATTGTTGTTATTCATTCTTATACTTATTTCCATCAGGGCATTTGCATAAGGTATACACCCACTTCATGGTCTTTGCTCCTTTCATATTTTTCACAAGCCACAACAAAGAATGACTCCATATGCATTATCCATCAAGGGTACATCTATCGAAATTGCTTGGATCAGTTGCAAGTGCTAGCTATAGGGCTACAAACAATCTTGCACTATATGTCTTGAATCCATTGATTTATTGTTGCCCCTGATCTATTGTCAATGTTACCAAAGGTTTTAACTAGCACCTTGACAAAATTTCACAACACTTGGCAATGAGATATAAACCAAGAATAGTCGTGCACTACTCAATCATTGTTTGTTTCTTACCATCACCATAAATGAAAACATTCATGTTTGTTACAAAATTCATATATTAAATGATCATGAAGCTTTTGTATATCTGAGCATTATGTCATGTCAGACCTGTAGCTTATAAGTTTGTTTTATTTTACTTCATTCTCAATATAGACTTGACTACACCTTTCATACTCACAATATAGGTATATGTACTCTAAACTTCATTGCTTTATTGTTGTCCTTGAATTCTCTTCACTATGTGATTCATGCTATTATCATGAAGGTATTATCTATTTACCGCCAACTTCCTTGCCTTAATGTTCTCCTTGAAGACTGTTGACAAGCCACAACAAAGAATGACACCATATGCATTATCCATCAAGGGTACATCTATCACTACCTTGGGTGGTCTTTATATCACTGTGACTTTTTAAGTCCATGGATGATCAAAAGGACAATTGCTACCGTTTGATATGATTTTTATTTATTTCAAATAGTCATCATAATATTCCAGCTTCATTGCATATATTATATTTTGTATGGATAGTGCATAAAACATATTTTTAACAATTTAGAAATGTTTTTAAAACAAGACTAACATTTTCAACCATATATTTTGTATGTTTGTTAATTATTATTAAAAACTTATAAAATGTGATTAAATTTTTTTATTTTGTATGTAAGTTTTAATTTTACTTCTGAAAAAACCAACATTCAATATTTCAGTAGTACTTTTGTTCTATGTTTTTACTTTCACAAGGTTTTATGGTATATGTGGGATTAAAAAAGAAACTATATTATCTATCTAGAGTTCATTTTTTCATAGTTAGCAAAAACAGTTGCATGAAAATTGAAACAACATAAGAAATAGATATGGCATTTATAATCGAAAGAACATTAATTTAAAATATATATTTAACAATGTCTGTGTTTTTCTGTACAATTTTTGTTTTGAATTACAGATAATGGCCAATAGCAATGGAACTGAAACCCATCAAATAGAACTTCAATGAATACAAAGTTGTAAAAGAAGTCGAGATTACTACTCTAGTCATAAAGAGGAAATAAGTGCTCATCATCATCTGCAAAAATACAAAAAAAAAAACACTACTTGAAACACAAGCTACAACATCATTAAACGACAACAATAAATTCATGAACGCATCTACAAAATTTCAAAATAGAATAGACACACTATCAAACTTGCGAACATGCACTATATGTAAGGAATGCTACCCAGGAATGCTTGTTCACATATCAAACACAAATTGTATTTGTAAACGTTGTTTCAATGAAAAAGGCGTACATCGGTTTTCATCCCTTAATAATATGGACCCAGGAGAACAACCAACTATGTTACAAAATCTCACTCAAGTAGAGGAGATGCTCATTGCAAGAGTAAACCCAATATTGCAAGTCACCCATGCTCGTGGAGGTTAGTATAAATACAATGGCCACACTATAAGCTTCCCACAAGATATAATAAACATAGCAAAAGAACTCCCACATAAAATTACTAACCTAGATGTACTAATAGTTCGAAGATTAAATACAAAAGGAAACTATTATGATTGCTATGTAAGCAAAATTCGTATAAGAAATGCCCTACAATACAAGCTCAAACATGACCCATACTATAGCGATGTTCAAATAAATACAACCAACCTAGAACAACTCCCAGAAACAAGTACAGATATATCAAACATGCTACATACAATTGAAATTGAAGAAGAAACACTAGCCCCAAACATTGAACCTGACAATAATGAAGAACAAACTCAAAATTCAACAACATACGCATCATCATTTATGGTTAGGCCACCTAATAGACCACGTGAATTAGAAATTATTAAAGAAGCCCTACAAAATGAACAACCAAAAAATAACACTATTAATTGGCCTGAAATAAGCACTTCTCCAATAAATGAATACAATACTGAAGGCGTTCTTGATATGGCCTTTCCCACACTTTTTCCAAATGGAAATGCACTTCAAAAGCAAGCGCGAATAAGGGAAGTACAAATGCATGAATATGCATTACATTTAATGCAATTTCATGACCAAAGATTTGGAAGACATCCAAGATTTTGATATTTCATCTCCAATCTTATGATGTGTCATCGTAGCCAAGAAATTGCAAAAGTTTTCCTTAAAAAAAATGCAGAAGACAACATACCAACAACTATTGAAAACCTTCATACACACCTAAAAAAACTACCAGATGAACAACTAGCTGAACAACTAATGCATTTCGGATCTTCAATGAGAGGAACAAGACCATATTGGAACAAGTGTCGTGCTGAACTATCAAATATGATCAACCAAATAGGATCACCAACTCTATTCTTCACATTAAGTGCAGCAGATACAAAATGGCTAGATTTACAATTACTAATCTCAAAAGACATAAGATTAACAATGCAATCAAATAAAATTCATACAGATAACATAATCAATAACCCCCATACTACATCCCTATATCTACATCAACGATTCACAATATTCCATCAAGAAGTCATTGAAAAGTTGCTACACACAAAAGAATATTGGTATAGGTATGAGTGGCAACATCGTGGAACTGCACATGTCCATGGATTTCTTTGGCTTCAAAATGCTCCAGACATGGACAAGCTTGATTGGGAAGATAACTTAGAATTTGAAAGAGCATGAAATTTTTTTGACAAATATGTGACTGCTTGGAACCCTCGTATTATATCTCAAACCAACAACACAACACATCGCTCACCACTCAATGATCCATGTTTGTTAAACACAAATGAAATATTTAATACAAATGAAAGTAACGACTATGAAGAACTAATTAACCGTGTCCAAAGGCACACAAAATGCACCAAAGGAACATGCCTACGTAAGAAAGGGAATAAAATAGAACATCGATACAAAGCACCTTGGAAAGAGCAACTTATCTCAACATTATCAATTGACATTAATGGGAAAAAAAATATGAACCCAAAAGAAATGATGATAGATTAAAAATTCATAACCCACAAATGATATCAATATGGAGAGCTAATATAGATTGCCAACCGGTCATCTCAGAAACACTTGTTCTCAAATACATTGCCAAGTATGCTTCAAAATCAGAAAGAACATCAGAGAGTTGTCTTAATATGCTAACAAGAATTGCTGCAAATCAAAAACCTGAAGATGAAGCTTTAATAGCATATCAAAAATTCATGACCGAACTTGTGGTTGACCGTGATATAGGAGCACAAGAAACATGTCATATGCTCCAGAAATTTCCCCTTGTCATCTGTAATCGATCATTTATGGCATTGAACGTTGGGCGAAAAGTATTTCATTGCTTCAAAAGAACCCCAAATCAAAACGAACTCAAAACTAGCTACATACATTCCTATATGCAACGCCCTCCCCAACTAGAAACAATAACATTGCTTGAATCTGCAAGATCCTTCACATACTCATCATGTCGCAAAGGATGTAAATGGAAAGAGAGGAACACAAAAGCAATCATCAATGTCTTCCCAAAGTTCTATACTATTCCAAACGAGGAATCAGAACAATATGAAACTTTTTGTTAGAGTGAATTACTATTATACAAGAACTTTCGTGACATATAAATTGACATAGGACTTACAAAAGACACAATAATAAAAAATTGGAAAAACATGAATACAAATAAATACGATGTATGGCACATAAATTGCACAATTGAAATGGAAGCTAATAGTGATGACGAAGAAGATACTTGTAATGAGGTAAACACAACAGATACATCAGAATTGTATGAATGGGAATTGTTATCACAAATGGGACTTACTAATAATGTAAATGTTGATGAACTCCAAATGCTTGGTAAGCGTGATTTTGATAACAACAACAACTGGGATCAACACAGTGTACACCCCGATTTACATGCCACTGCAAATCACTTTATAAACATCAACAAAATGTCCAACCACAATGAAAACATGGCCACAAGTAACGATGTCCTAAATTATGAATTATCACCAAAACAAAACCTAGCACTTACAATAATTACAAACCACTACAAAAATCAATCCTTAAACAAACCATTGCATATGATTATTCAAGGAACTATAAGAACTGGAAAATCATGTCTTATCGCTTGCATAAGGAATGCACTTCAAAGTAACCAACCACAAGAAAAGAACCCATTGATTGCATTAGCTCCCACGGGAATTGTAGCATTTAACATACGAGCAACAACTATACATTCAAAGCTTAGAATTCCAATAAAACAAATAAAGCCATTGTAAGGACAAACACTAACAACATACCAAGAAGAAATGAAACACATAAGATACATCCTCATAGATGAAATGAGTTTCATAGGCCCAAAGCTATTATTAAAAATAGATAGTAGACTACGTGAAGCATTTCCTCAAAAACAAAACAAGTGCTTTGGTGGTTTATCTATAATTCTAATAGGAGACCTCGCACAACTGTCACCTGTCATGGACAAACCCATCTATGCATCACATTCCAATGCCAAACTATTATGGGAACAATTTACTACAGTAGTTACATTACAAACAATGTTTCGCCAACAAGGTGCCGATCAAACTCAAACACAATTTCGTGAAACACTAAAAAACATACCTAATGCAGAACCAAAAGAACAAGATTGGGAGATATTAATGACACGCACAAACAAAGTACTTACAACTATTGAAAAAAAAGAATTTGACAACTCAATTCACCTATTTGCAACAAATGATTTGGTCAAACTACACAACAAAACAATGTTAAAACAACTGAACCTACCAGTTGCATTAAGTATTGCAATAAACACGAAATCCAAATCAGACATTGACGCACAAGATGAGCAGCTTGAAAAACAACTTCTATTATGCAAAGGTCAACAAATCATGCTGACAACAAACTTATGGACTCAAGCAGGACTTGTAAATGGATCACTTGGGGAGGTAATTGACATTGTTTACAATGTAGGCTCTAAACCGCCAGATATTTCAATGTATGTATTCGTAAGAATCAATAACTATAGTGGCCCACCATGGGACCAAAATGATCCAAAAACCATACCTATAATACCTATATCACTAGGTAATCATAGGCAAATACCATTATCCATGGCATGGGCAATTACTATTCATAAATCACAAGGCCTAACCATACAAAAAGCAACAATTGATATTGGTAAAGTTGAAAGACAAGGTCGAACATTTACAGCACTATCAAGAGTAAAATCATTAAATGGACTACGAATCCAACCAACATTCTCCTTTGAGTGATACTCAAGAATGCAAAACAATCCATACACAATGATCAGAAAAAAAGAGGAGAATCACCTACAATTAATCGCACTATGAAAAAATGAGGTATGTACTTACTAATCCAATCTCTTCACATAATTAGTAGTTCAAACTATATGTCTTAAACAATATCTATTTTTGATGCTCATTTTGCAAACATTAACATTCAAAAAAAATTCTTATGCAGGTACACACAAAAATAATACGTATAATACCACTTATCAACCAAATTATACTTTGAAAGAGGAATTTATTGACCAATGAAATGCAAGTCAACCACAATAAAAAAAAAAGGTATGCAATGCCAAACTCAAGCTATTTTTGATGTTCATTTAGCCCAATATTTTTTAAATCAAAAGCTACAATTGCAAATGAATACAATAAATCAATTAGATTCATCATTTGCCAAGAATGCATCAATATATAACGAAGATGGAAGTTTTCAACCATACCATGGATATAAATAAATAACAATGTACAAAATCATCACAAGATTGAAGAAAAATCAATAGAAGAAGAAGTCATAGAATTTCAAATATTTTTATCAAAATTTGGATTAAACCGAAAGTTACATATGTTTTCAAGATAAACTTACAAAAAATGTAATTGTCAGTAAATAAATCTATCATAATGTTCAAACCAAGGTACAAACCACTCTTTACACTTGAAAAAAACACACAAAAATAAATAACAATCGGCATAATCATTGCACCTACTTCCAACTGCTAGTATTATTTTTTAAAATAAATATAAATGGACGTCAAATTTCAATTAGCGGTAGGAAACTTGTACGGATTTGCGGGCAAATGGGAGGTTGCGGGTCCAACTCGCCAAAAGCAAAACACAACTGGAAATTGTTTGTGGCGATAAAACCCGAAACGAATTGGAATTGAGATGAATGTAATTTAATAATCTGTTCATTAAAGGAAAGAAAAAACAGTATAAAATCTCCTTCAGAATGGTAATTGTCATGCACTGATAAGAGAGAGCTTTAAGTAATTTAATAATCTGTTTCATTAAAAGAAAGACCAATCCAAAATTGGGGCTTGGCTGGATTCGAATCTGGTATGGTAATTGGCATACCCTTACACTTCCAGATTGGTAATTGTTATGCAGTGATAGGAGAGAGCTTTAAGAAAATTCCTTAAAGGTTGCGTGTTCGATCCACACCATCAATGAAAACATATCTGCAAATTATATGAGCCGATAAAAACTAAAACGAATTGGAATTGAGATGGATGTAATCTGATAACCTCTTCATTAAAAGAAAGAAAAACATGTACAAAATTAGGGCCGGCTGGATTGGAATGTGGCAATTGGTATGCCCCTGCATCTCCTTCCAGCAGGTAGTGAAAAGAATAATTTACAATTATGGAGGTGTGTACATAATAAACATTTATGAAGGAGACCAACAGCTGAGATACATCACACGCCTTAACGATTCTTCACCGTCTGACAGCTGCTTCTTCATTCTTCTCGCCCTCTCATCGGAGTGGTGAAGGGCTAAAACAGAGGAAGCGGCAGCAGCAGCACCAAATGAAAGCTTTAGATGTTTGAAATGAATGCCCCGATCTCTAAATCCGTGAATGGAAGCAACACTCACAGCTACCAATGCCTTTGAAATACTCATTTTTCCAGCGATTGAAAAATCAGGAGAGAATGTGTAATCTGAATGGAGATAATGCGAACAAGGGAGAAATATAAAGATAAAAGGTGTGGAATTCAGCGTTCCAGGCAGACATTAAAACCAGAGGCAGGCAATACCAGTAGCGAACATTATTATGGGCGAACGGAATGGGATTGATATGTCCAAAGTGGGCCCCTGCCCACCACTTGCCATTGCAACCACCGCGGTTTCCATCTCCCCTTCTGTCCTAGATGTCAACGGAGAAAATATCTACATCCTCTGATTACTCATTAAAAACGACAACTATAGATAAATGTTGTAAGCCTATGACTAGGATATTAAGGTTGGGCCAATGGATGGAAAGTAGGATCCTATTGTTTTGGAGGATATATTTTGATAGATAAAAACTTGCATATATCACATGGAGATCATATAGGTGACTATTGATGGGATCAAAGGACATATGATAATTAAGAAGAACTCGGAGATCCTAGTGGTAATGTGGAATCCATCCCATAGTCTTCAAGATATTTTATTATAAGAGGATGCTACAACAATACAAACTTTGAGAAGATGTGACACATAACCCCTCATTTATAGGAACCACCAACATTGATTGTTAAGATCTAAAGAGATAGATAGTCTAACATTTTCTAAACAAAATTTGATAGATGACTAGGAGGAAAAGGTTATGGAGGTAGCAAAGATAGATGATGTAGGAGCGATAGATGCATATATAGATTTTTTGGAAGAGATCACGCCCCCACCATTATATCCACTAGATGATGGGAGCTCAAGAGGTAGGAGCAACAATCAAGGAACCACCCTAGGTAGAGAGAGTAAAAGGAACTATGGGTATATGGGAGGGATAGGCCGCACTATGGGAGGTGGTAGGTGATGACAACTAGAAATTTAATGATCCAAGTGTACAATCTATCATATTCTAAATTGATTATGCTTTTAATAGAATACAATAGAATATTCATGTGATGTACAATCTAATATTCATAACATATATGTGATGTGTAGATATAGTAGTTGAGTGGATAGGTGTAATATTGACTAGATTAGTGTACCTGATTGTTGATGTGCTAGTAGTAACAATAGATCAAATCAATAGATATTATCAATATTTGGGTTGTGTTGCTCCATTATTTGATCCATTGAGTTAGGCATGGATAGCCTTGGTAATGGGCACAACTAAGTGTGCCATGTGTACTAGGCTAAGAGAGATAATACCTAATATAGGTGGATGTAATATGATTGGAGGAGATTAAGGCTAACTAGAGATGGTGAGACTATAAGAAGAGAGGATGCATTGTGCATAGCACTAGCTCGACTACATGTAGGTTGATAGAGATATTTCAAATAGAGCTAACATAGACACATACCAAAGTTATTATGCCCCCAATTGTAGGAGATATCATGAGTAGTGTAATATTTTAGGGGTGCAATTCCTCACAAGCATGTATTGTCTATGAGATGATATCTAATGTTGTTGAGGGATTATGATGGTGATGATCTAATCTAGATTGGGCTCTAGATCTAGGACTCACTCTCCTAGTAGTATGTCTTTGAAGAGTGAGATAGGCGAGGGATCCTCAAGGCAACCTCCCCTAGCTTAGAAGTATTGATACTTGTGCTTGCTAATTATATTTACTATTGGAACATTTAATTATAATATATGACTTTTATGCTATCGCATGACCTCAATGATTAGATGTTTGTATGTTCTTGTATTCTTTTATATTTGTTGTGTGCTTATGTAAGTGTGGAAATAATGTGGCACTATTAATAAGTAATACACATGTATTGCATGATGAATCAATGAACACAATAAACCATAATGAAATAACTATGAAATAGATCATGTAAATCACTCAACAATCAAAAAATCATGTATACAAATTAATTGAACCACCAATAACTAAATTGTAATCTCTTGTAATGTCTATAAGTAATGATGATAAATATATCATGTGAATATCAAATCTATATAAATATAGATATGCCAAGTTTTTTTCCTTTTTTTCATTCTTCTAACCATTTCACCCATGATAATTGTCAAGTATATGTTTGTTGGATCTCTCAATGGCAAGAATAAAATGGAATACACAGTAGGATTTTGATGTATAAGGTAGTTTCTAATACTTGGTTATGACATTCATTTATTGACCACCCTTTTTAGAGGTGTGATTTAGATTAAAAAAAAAATCATTTTCCAACAAGTAATATGATAGTCACACTATAGGATGTGTGGTTTATTCTTCAATTTGTTGTATGGGGTAGATAGGTGGTGGTAGACAACTAGACCATCTCATAGTAGGATCTAGAGTATTATTGTATTAACAAAATAAGGAATGTGTAGGGTGGTGTATCAATAACAAATATTGCATTAGGACTTGCATCCATAGGATGAAATTTGCTAATAATTCTTCTAATTTAGATATAGATGGAATGGGATTCTCCATTAGTTATATCATGATCCATATGATGCATGACATGGAGGAGCATTAAATAAGGTTTTTTCCTTGGGAAGGATGACACCAACAAAAAATGTAGAGTTAAATAGACAAGCATAGGAGTTGTTGAGCAAAGGAATTATTAGAGAAAGTTTAAGCCCATGTGAGGTACCAAAAATTTTAGCTCCAAAGAAAGATGAAGAATGGAGGGTATACACAGAATCAAGAGCTATCAACAAGATCACTATCAAGTACCAATTCCCATTGCCAAGGATGGATTACATTATGGATTAACATTTCACATCATTCAAGTTGTGTTGGAAGATACGATTTCCAATGCATTTATCACGACAATTAACATATAGTGGCAACGAAAATGCAGTGGGGAAAGCAGCGCGACAAACAGCCGGAAAAGATTGTGATCTTGAACGCTGGCTTGCTTGACGTATGTACTCTTAGAAACTTTAGGCAATTTTCAGTGAAAAAGTTGCCCATTTTCAATCAATGGCTGAAAAAATATATATGGTCGGGAGAGGATAATAGCCATTTGATTCTACTTTTTAGCTTTGTCTTTCTAAAATAGAATACGCCTTCGGCGTAAATTATTTAATGTAGAAGTTGAAAGAGGATTAAATGAAAAGTTAACTAAATAGATTATTTAGTTAACTAAAAGAAGAATTAGTCCATGTGGAGAAGATAATTAATTAACTAAATAAAGAAATTAATATTAAGAGGAATGCACATGATGAATTGTTTTTAATAAATAAAAGATTATTTATTAAAGGGGTGATGTTGATGAATTAAATAATTTATTTAATTATTTAATTTGGAAAAAGGTAATGTAGAAGTTGAAAGAGGATTAAATAATATTTAATATTATTTAATTTATGAGGGGGGATTGATTTTTTTAATTAATTAATTGATAACCATTTGATTAAAATAGAAGAATAAGTTAAGTTAGTGACGTAATTAAATAAATATGATTTATTTATTTAATCAAGGAGACTAAAGAATTAAGATATAATTAAATAAATTTGATTTATTTATTTAATTAAGAAGATTAATTGAATTAAAAGATATTAGTTTATATTGTATTAATCATAATTTTAATGTTTAACCCTTACAAATGTGATATATTTACATATTTATAGGTTTCATTGGTAAGGAATATGAAGATTTTTCCCTTTGATAGACCATATAGTAAAATGTACAAGAGAACATAAATATGACTTACACGCTCTTTAGATTATATTTTTAATTTAATTACTATTAAGCTATAAATGTATATCATCTTTCCTTCTACATACAAGAGCCACTCTATTCTAGAGACAAATTAAAGATATAATTATCATACTTGAAGATGGAAAATACATATTCCATATTTGTAGCCACATTAGAGTGTTCAGATTGATTACACAAAATAATTTACAATCAACAAATCCTCGAAAAAAATTGTAATTTAATTAAATACCATGAATTAAATGTATAGAGGACAAGACTGTAAACTTAGAAATTAAAAAAATAAAAATAAGAAAAGAAGGGAGAAAATAAAGAAATTAATTTATTTTGTATTAATCATAATTTTAATGTTTAACCCTAACAAATATGATATATTTACATATTTATTTGGTCAACAAGAGCTAAACAAGAAGATTGATTTGCTAAGTAGCAACTAGTACTTGTAGCCTCTACCCAAAAGTACCAATCAAATTGAGTACCACTCAACATAGTTTTAGTTCATTCTCTCAATAACCCCATTTTTTCATGGTGTGTAAGGGGTGGCCTTATGTCTAACAATATCTACATGCTTACAAAAATAGTTAAATTCCTTGGGATAATTCCCTCTTATTATTAAGTATCCACACCTTTATTTTATTATTAGTTTATTTCTTAAACTTGGAGAAAGTCTTAGAGTAGAACATAGAAAATACATATACATGTATCTAGAATAATCATCAATAAAAATGACATAGTATTGAGATGTACCCATTGTACCCACATCCACTAGACCAAACACATCTAAATGAATGATTTTTAATATTCTCTTTTCAATATAACTTCTAGAGGAAAAATATGCTCCATAATGTTTCCCAAACACATAATGTTGATAGATTTATCAGTGTTCATTAGAGTAAAAACAAAAACCATCAACCATGCCAAAGACCGTTTTCACCCACGTGATAAACATTTTGGTGCTACAACATACATTCATTTTTAGAATTATCAATTATATTGATAGAGTTACAAAATGTGAAGGCATTCAACCTAAACAAAGTCCCAACCTAAGATACTTTAACAACCACCAAATTTCCTCTCACCAAATCTATAGCTAGACTTGTCAAATGTTAAATGCAATTGAAAATAATTCAACTTAAATACAAAAATCAAAATTCTCACAAGTCCTATAATATAAAAAACACTAGTAAGGATTTTCACCAAACCCTCCCATCACTAAAACATAGCTATATCTTCCCATTTCGAGCAATTAATGTGAATTGTTGTTACCTAGATACACTTCTCATCTGCATTGTAAGATGAGAAGCAATTTTTGTGAGGAGTCATATGAGTCATATGATATGAGAAATTTAATTCAATCAATTAAGATTCATCAAAAACAATATTAACAAAAATAAACAAAAAAAATCCAGTTCACCACCATTAGAGAATTTTTAGTAGAAGAGATAAATCTTCTTATTTCTCACTCCTTGATATGCCCCCATTTTCTACAATGTCATCAATCTACTCTTTCCTATGGTCTTAGAACCCTCTTTATGGTTGTACAACCCTCTTTTTTTTCCTATTTTTCTATTTTTATCATTTTAATAATGATATATCTAGAATAGATTTTGATGTTAATCATTTAAAGAAACTAAAACCCTTTATACTCATCATTACTTGACCATTCTAGGCAAAAATCCATAGGAATATCATAGCTGATTTGGAACTGTTAAGTGTCTTTTTGTTTCTCATCATAAAATCAGTGTAGTGATTAGACATATATGACTTAAGGTTTGAGTGAAGCTAGCGTCAACCTTGTAGTGTTGTTGATATCCTTTCATTCTGTTATGGTTGTTATGGCCATTTTCACTTAGTAATAGTCCATGAGAATAATCTACTACCTTCTTAATTGCATTTCAACGTTCCTCTATATGACTTGAATGCTTCTTAGACTGATGGCAACAAAGGTTTAGCCATGACAATGAATAACATGACATACCTACGGTCTTTAAGCGTTCTTGTCCATTTACGAAAGTTTTTACAACTATAGTGAAAACTTATAGTCCTTATGACAGATTTGAGCATCAATCCTTGGTTTTCATACAACCCTTTTATCATAATTTACATCCATGCTTTAGTAACATGACTTATCCAAACATTCTATCCTTAGTGTGATTGTCAATACCCAATCAAAATGGGGTCTTTTTCTGCCCATCATAGTACTATAGATTACTGATATAAACAGGGTTTTGGACTATTTTAGGGATCATAATTATCATTATCTATTAGCGTATCTGTGACATTTAGAAGACTAGACAGTCCTTATCGATGGAAATCATAGAACAGTTCGATAGGCATTACTCACATGACCTGACTTACTGCAATGTAAATTTTCAACACTTCATCCTAAATGGCTGTCGTACGTCTGACAGTTATATGAGTGGATTTAATAGTATGATATCTCCAACTGGCCCTTAGTAAACCCATGACAGTCTTTCAAGGGTTTTGACACTGTCTGCATGAGTTATGAGATAGTCTTATTTGGGGTTGACGATATGAGTTATCTTTGAGTGTCCCTTAGATCTTCATGATGATTGCCCATGTTTCATTCCTCCACCGCACTCAATAACCTTGTGATTGTCCTTGTGAAAAATATGGAAACACTTTGTTTATGGCAGTTCTAAAAATGATAGTTTTTAGGTTTGCATAAGATATAACTGTCAGCAATCTTTCTTAAAATATTAAGGGTTATGACTGTGATTGCCACCGCAAAATGATAGTTTTTGGGTTTGCATAAGGTATGACTGTCATCAATCCTTCTTAAAATATTAAGGGTTATGACTGTCATAGCCACCACAAAATGATAGTTTTTGGGTCTGCATAAGGTATGACTGTCATCAATCCTTCTTAAAATATTAAGGGTTATGACTGTCATAGCCACCACAAAATGATAGTTTTTGGGTTTGCATAAGGTATGACTGTCATCAATCCTTAAAATATTAAGGGTTATGACTGTCATAGCCACCACAAAATGATAGTTTTTGGGTTTGCATAAGGTGTGACTGTCATCAATCCTTCTTAAAATATTAAGCGTTCTGACTGTCATAACCACCACAAAGTGATCTCCTTTACCACAGAGATAACATATCATCCAAGTTTTCATCCATATCACAGCCACTCCAAATAATGACCTTCTCATGACTACTATACTGCCTATTGACAATTCTGGAATTAGGGCATACTTGCTCAATTTTTCCTTTATAAAACATCATAAGATATGTATTTTAGCATCCAAAATGACCTCAAGGGTTAAGTGATCATCTTAGACGAGATCTTGAAATTAGGATGATTAATTCTCCTCCCAATAGGTATTCACTGTCAAAAGAGTGTTCCACGACTGTCCTCTTGTTCTCATTTCGCCTCTAACTGATATGGCTACCCTTGCACCATTATAATCATCTTCATGATAGTAAACTTACCATCCATAAGTTTTCTAGAAGTTATATCAATGGCTCTTTCCAAGGTGAATGGTTCATGATAGCCCCATATGTGTATATGGACAGCGAAAATGCAGTCCTCTTAATAGTTTTAATATCTCCTTGTCATTCCTAAAGGGAACATAATCATCAAGGGTCTACAAAGATTCACAGCACAATAAATTCTTAAGGTATGAAGGCAGCTTGTAATCCTCTCTGCAAAAGACTGTTAAAACCAATGAATGCTGATGATAATTTTATGACAGTCCTAACGAAATATTTTAGAAGCCCTTGATGGATTTGATGAGTGACCATGGGTCATCAAATCTAAGAAAATTTCCTTATATCCCTTGCAAACCTCATTAACAAGGTTTCATATGACATGATAACAGTCTCAGCAAAAACTCTTGAAACCCACCTTCATACACAAAGAATATTATCATGTTTGTCCATAGTTTTCAATTACATAAGTACATCCATGATTAGATCAATAAAATCATTAAAACAATAATTGAAAAACCTCATTTAAAACTTAATAATTCTCTTTCAATGTTGAGATCCGCCTCCTAGAAGCCCTGAAAGGACAAAAATCAAAAAAATTATAAGCTTATCTGGAATCATGCATAATGTAAATCACAAAAGCTCATGGTAATGGATGAAAAATTCCAAAAACCAGACATTTCACCCCATGATCAGCCTTGAGAAGTAAAAATCAGAATTTAAAATACATACATGTGAATTAAGCCTTAAATCCGTACATCTCACATGCATAAATAATAAAACCACAAATTTAGGCACCCAAGTTGCCTTTTTACAGTTGTTTGAAGGATGAAATGGCATTTAATGATAATTCAATAAAAGAACCATTAGCCCACCCTATCCTCACGCCTAGACTATGCATTAGCACGTGTGGGCCCATTAGGGAAGTGTATTTCACATTAATTTATCTTTTTTATGGGTTTTTATGTAGTAAAAGAGGGTTTGGACAGCCTAATGAGGGTTTTGCCTTTGTTAATCCGGCCGTCAATTTTAAGATAAAAGTTGATGTTAAAATAGAAATTTAAATATTTAGCCTCCTCTATAACTTCATCCAAAATGATTTGAATGATTTTCAAAAGGTGTTAAAAGGATTTTGAAGGTTGTAATGGCAGTTTTAGGACTGTTTAGATGGCTGACCAAAGCTTTGAAGAGGGAAAAAGGTTCTTGAAGACTTAGAAGAGGATTTTAGGATCATTTAAGATAGTTGCAAAGTTTGTGAAGACTTGTGAAAAGAAATTTAGGTTCTCAATCAATCATAACAAAACAATGACCTTGAAGGGGTTATCGAATAGATGAAGCAATTGTGGATTTGGAAACATATCAATCTCAAGACCACATTGATTATGTCCTAAAGAAAGAAATCAAATAGCATAATCAAAGCGTCAAGATTCCAAAAGACATCAAGTTCAATCATGAGAACATATCATGACAAATGAGTGCATCTAAAACATATGATCCCTTGGTGAAAGAATCTGAAAACTTTCATTTCAAAAGTAGAATTATTTCCAAGGGATTCCTTGACGAAAGTTCTTTCAAAAGGATTCCTTGATGACATAATCACTTGTGGAAAATCTCGTTTCTTTCAAAAGGCTTGTGTCCTTTCAAAAGGGTTCCTTGGTGTCTTGATGTCTTATGAAAAGGATCCCAGATGAAAGAACCCCTTTGTGAAAGCCTTATTTTCGAAAGGATTCCTTGGTGTCTCATGCTTTTGTCTTGTGTCTGATATATGACATCTTGTGTCCTGGTGTCTAGATGTCTTATATCTCGGTGTCTAGCTTGGGGGCAACCTGACTAGACTTGTCTTTTTTGTGACTATCCTACAATGCAGTTTGCAACAGCCACATATCTGATCAGAGTGTCTTATTGTGTCTATTATTTTCGCTTTTTTGCCTAACATGTTTTTCTATAGCTGACATAGTTTTGGTGAGATTGCAGCTTGCTTTGTAGGATCAAAGACCTGTGTCCTCTTTGCATTCTGGTGAAGCTTGTTCTATGTCAAGTATACCAGATCGAAGGACTATTTCCTCCACATTTCGGTATATTATCTTCAATCTCTTTCTACTTTAGCTTGCACATTATTAGACACATATGCTCGCTAAAGAGGGAGAAAAATGTAATGGCATAAAATTGCACCCTAGTGCAATTTCCCATTATATACCCCTACCTTAGCCTTATAAACTTGACAATGCAAAATCCACCACCTTTTCCTTGCTTTTTGCGCATGCATTTTATCGTTTTGCATCGATGAGGGAATTTTTAACGTGGATGCCAACATGTCGTGCTAGCACCCTGATGAGATTCCCACATCAAGAGACATTGGAGACGTTTACTTTTTGCCACCTTGTGAATGTAACGCCTCTCTTTGAATCTTGACCACCCGAAAAGGTCTATTTGGCTCCAAAATACCTTTTGGACATATCTCTTGCAACTCCATTCATTCTCTCTACCTTCTTTCACTCTATTCTTGCATTCTCTCAACTTGCTTCACTCTTGCTTCACACTCTACACCATTTTTGTTGCTTCTACACCACTTTCTATTGTAGGTTGTCAAGCTCTACAATATAAGCACAATTGTCTTGCTCTCTCCCTTCCTCTTTCGGCTTCACCAAGCACATAGAAAGGAGGGTAACATATTTGTTTACTTGCATTTTCTTGTTTATAGAATAGCATATAGATTTTCTTTGCATTCTATAAACTGTCTATTTCCTTTCTTTATCATTTTCTCCCTATTGTTGCATATTGGTTGTCCATGGAGGTGGAAACACCAAAATGGGGGCTTGACTTAGGCAAGCTCCAAAACACAGCCACAACACTTTTTCGTCATCGTGTGTGTAGGTTCATTGTGTTCATAAGGAGCTTGCGAGAGGCTAGACCCTTGGTAAGTTTGATTTCTTCTTCCTTTCCCTTGTCATTTTTCTATTAAATAATTTATCTTTTAAGTTATAGTAGTCTTCTTGTTGTTTCATTTCATTTCATGCACTTCTTCATTCACTGTTAAATTGTTAGATTAAAATTCTTGGGTTGTTAGCATGCCTTGCGAGTTTCAATCTATGGACCTAGCTCTTTGTTCGTATGAGATGCCAACACACCTCTAAGATGACAGGGAAAAGCACTATCGTCCAACTCACGCACTAGCGTCCTCTAGCCAAGAGCTAGTTAGTTCATAGTTTGAGACCTTTGTGGTCTTCTCACTCATTTCAAAAAACATAAAGAAAATAGAGCTTAATTTTCCCTTCCTTTTCAGCCTATTTAGTCTTGAGGTAGTCTTGAGGTAGTTGAGGGAAATTTGCTCCCTTTAGGCTCTTTTGTGTCCTGTACAATTAGTGGTAGCAAATCCCCTCCTCTACAAGTATTTAATACAAACTTTTGGGGATTGAAGTTCAAGGATATTGAAGGAATTTTATCGAGTGAGGCTCAAGTTTGAAACTCTAGTGCATGAAAATTTTCTAAGGCATAGGTTCAAGGTTCCAAAGTTCATATGGATGGTATGTCAACATGGGAGGTTTTGTTGGTCTAAAAACACACATAGAACTAAGAAATTCATCAAAAAATATACCAAACTTAGAAATTTTTAGATGTCCTACAATATTTAGCATATGAAGGGTATATAGGGGAACGCCACTTAGGAAAAAATGACAAGTAAAGACCCATTCAAATATTTTTCAAATTGGTTATATGTGATGGGAAAAATAAAACCTAAGTACTTAAAGGACTAGGAGTCAATAAAATTATAGCAAATGTTACAAACTTGAGTCCCAAGATCCAACGCATGTTATGTGACCACATTGCATATCCCACAAGATGTTCAATTATGAAGAATTACTCAATACTATTGATGAAGCATATTGAAATGTTAGAGTGTTAATATGAGGTGGTAGTGGAATCATGATTCATGCCATTTGACTACACTACTCATTCTACAAGATGTCCACATTAGACATTTGAAAAGTAGTGATTGGTGAACTTAATAGAGGTGTTGGAATATTAATGCATGTTGAATGAGTACACTAAACATTCCATAAACAACTCACATCAATGATGTGAGTATGAATGACTATAGATGGGTATCAAGAGGATAAATTATTTTATTTTTATCCCCATGTGCAAGGTTCTCTAAGGGAACATCACAAGTTGTTGAAGGTTCAAGGTATCTATACAATTTCCTAATTATGGTCATGGTAGTGATATGGTAATCATTGTACTCTATGTGATATAGGATGCCCTCAAAAAATTATAAAACATATTAATTTGTAGACCATGTCATTGTAGTTTAACCAAACACTTTTTTGTTTTATGGTTGTTCAAATTAAAAACAAGTCCATGGAGATAGAAAATAAGAATGCTTAAGATCTTAAAAAAAAATATATATTTTGATACTTATTATTTATTAGATATGCTAGAAGCTAAGATCTACATGCTCCCAAACCTTAAAAAGGATGAAGTTTATAATTTTGCATAAACATTAACTCTACCTAGGACTTAATACCTATGAGATAATCATATAATGAGGAGATGAATAATAATATCTATATTTATTATTATATAACATAATTATAAAGAGAAATTACAAATATATAGATCACTTGGATACATGAATCAAGGAGATGACATGTTCAAGAGGTAAGAGTTTAAATCTTAATCACTCCCAATTAAGAGGTGATTTGACTCAATCTAATTGAGATGGAGGTGGCCTTGACTAAACAAAGGTGACCCATGTCTACCATTAATCAAGGATTGATAAGGTATTCATGGCACTTTAGTACCTCAATTCAAGGTGACCATATGTAATTATTAGATACCTACGTGAGAATAATTAAATATTCCTATTAATATCCCAAGTAAGCTTAATAACTAGGTGCAATATTACTTATGATCAACACTATCCTAAGTGAAATAAAATATTTACACCAACAAATACTAAATAACTTGCATGGAATATCAACATTATCAAATGCAATATTATGATTGGGTTAGGACCCAGTGGATGTAATCAAAGAAGTCATTGATTATGGAGAATATCATAATTTGAATGTATAATTTATAAATCTCTCTATATGACCTTCTTATATAGAGGTGATGTACATAAATTAAATCCAAATGTTTTATCTTAACTTGTGTATTTCATAACTAATCAATAATATGATATTCCTTGTGTGGATTGGATGTAATCTTAGATGAATTAAGTAATAATAGAGTAATAGAAGGGGAAAATGGTTGATTTGATGTGATATTTTGACCCATATCTATTCTTTGGTAGGTATATGACCTACTATATGGTAATCCAATGAAATAGGCACCATATAAAATATAAATGGAGATGGAGAGCAATTAAATCTCCCCTTAATAATAACATTTTAGATCTCATAGGAGCATATATAATATCATTTCTATGGATATTAGATGAAGAAGATAGACAAGGATCAAAAGATATGTCAATGGGACTAGAGAAGCCCAAACTATCCTTATGCAAACTATCCATATTATCCTAATACAAACTAGGCAAGAGAAAATATAGTAAAAAATCATGTTCCAATGTCATAAATGATATAAAATCTAGCAAGAGGAATCAAACCAATGGAATACCCTATCCCTTGAAAATTAAGTCTAAATTCACTTATCAACAAGTTATAATAATCTAAAACTCATAATTAGAAAGTAAGGATGACTTGAAACATAATGAAGCATCATGCGAACCATCAAAGTCATCATGCAATAAATTTTTACCTAAACCAATAATATCATTATGTAATGTACCATGAGATATGGATAATCATGGATATCTGTCATACAAGGTTTATCAACACCATAACCTTAAGAATGTAAAGGGAAAGTGCTTATAGTTAATATATTAGCATGCTCATCACTAGCACTAATCATGGGATAGGTAGGATCATGGAACCCATGGATAAGTGAGGTGAGGGTACATCCAAAAGAGAAGGATGAGAAATCGCCAACTTTGTGAAGGAGAAAACATCATAAACATGGCTAAACAATAACTCCATAGACAATAAATCCCCATTCATCTGATTAAAAGATATTAAATTGTCAAGGATAAAATAATCAAATGCTGATAAATAAAGGAATACATCAAATTTGGTGAGACATACATGGATAAAAGCTAAATTCAATTGTCTATGAGAGTTCATAAGAAACAATTAATGAATAAGGAATAGTCCAAAGGGTAGGTGGGTATGAACTAAATAGGTATCAACAATGAAAACCTAGACACTAATTAAGCTATAGTAATCGAACACAATAAAGGTTGGATCCAAAACTTGATCATATCAATAATTAATTATGAATAATCACAAATATCAAATAATAAATAATTTACAATCACAAATAATAGATTTGTAACCAATGTATAGAAGGAACAAACCCTAGGGTATGTAAGAATTTTGGATTCACCAAATATGTAAAATATAAATAAATCTTACATAAATGTCCTAGGATAAATTAATTAATTGTCACTGAGAAATAAATAGCCCTAAGATCAATATTTGGGGTAGTAATTATACAAAATAATGTATTAAACTTTAATAATAAATAAATGTACTAAGTTCTTGATTTGAACTTGACTTGACTTTGCCAAATATTTTCAATCAATTCACCCTTACACTACAAGATTATCATTTGAATAACACATAAATTAGTGAAAATTTTACCTGATGATAAGGGTGACTTCTACAATTGTGGAATTACCTTACAAAACTATGAAAATGATAATGTGATTGCAAATATAACCCTAACTCTAGCTTGATATATGAAGTCCTTAAGTTTTAGATTTGAAACCTACTCACCTTGATTTTCAGGAGTTGCACAAAATAAGAGTAGAAATATTTATTTCTATTTTAAACTCCTATAATACCAATTTAATGATTTTGTGCAAACTGAAATTAACAGGCATTCATGTACTATATGATCTATTTCATTCCTCAATTTCTACTCCCAAAACATTTTTTTTATCAACATAACTAGTGCACTTCCTTACTATGCTAATTTCACTTATTACGTTGAGAGGTGTTTACAATGACATCCTTATTATGATGAATTCATATACAAAATCCAACACAGTAAATCTCAAATTAATAACAAATCAGGAACGTTCAAGTTAAATAAGATGCTTTGATGGGAATATAGGAGTTTAGTTTTATATTTGAAGGCATGAAAAACTATTTATCATAATTCATTGTACATTTGAAATGAAATAATCTTCTCTAGAGAGGTTTTCATCTTCCATTCTAACAAAGAAAGTATATTGGGTGGTCACAAAGCAAGGATAAGTTTTCACACAAGAAAGGTTGGGAGATAGAGAAGAGCATGGAAAATATTTGCTCGCCCCCTTCCTTGATGAAATGGAAGGTCTTATATCCAAGAACCATGACCAGTAATGGTATTTCTTCCATAGAGGTGGATAACTTCAACACAAATTTCTTATGCATGTTACAAAAAATAATGATGACCAAAAATGTAAACCTCATTTTCTCTATGACTAGCATAACAACACTAAGGTATTGGATGGAACGTGTTGCTTTTATTTCTTGTTAACTTTAGATTTAGAAACTTTAAGGGATATACTTAGATTTAGATTTAGCTTATAGCTTTAGCTGCATAAAAATTTAGATACTTTGTCTCTATTAATTGGGGTTCCTTTCAACACTTCTAATTGGTTGTCATTTGTTTTACTACTATGTTTGGTAGTCAGCCTCAAAATCATCTCGGCCTTGTCAAGACAACATGCCAATCTAACTTGAAAATGGCAAAAAAAAAAAACTGGATCAAAACTCAAGCTAATCCAAATGAGGCCTTTGAGCTATAAATGGAGGATTCCATGTATTATTAAAGAGGTCAAATCTTATGTTTAAATTGAGAATATCATTCAAACTCAAGAATTACCCAAATCTAAAATTGTCTTTAATGAGTCAATCCTTTAATACTCATCTTAAGACCAACTCAAAGAGTCACAAGGCCATGATTTTTAGCCCAATACACTTTCTTTGGTCATCTAAAGATATGATATAAACTTGGTAATCACCAACTTTCAGCCTAGCATGTAAGAGAGTCTCAATCAAACAAAAGCAGAGTTAGTAATGGCTTTACCATTTGTAGAGTTGGGATCATTCAAAAATTGTTACATGGGAATCACTAGCATTGACTTGCCCAAAATAATTGTTGTATAAACCTTACCGGGGTATGTATTTATCTGCATGGAAGTTTAGAAGTCAGACTCCCTAATAAGTGTGAATCAACTTTTAAACATAGGCTTCATCAGATTAAAATAAAATATATATAACAATAAGGCAAAGTGAACACTATCATAAATACATAGGTTCAATTCTTTACTAACATAACCTTCCCATAACAAAAGGGTTACGTAAATGCATGTAAAAACCTCAAAAGACTCGATGCAAGTTTTGAAAAAGAAATTGAGATTATGCATATCATTGAAGACCTGATATTTCTACATTGTATGAGAAAGTCATACACAATTGTTTCAAAAAGTGGGGGAAAGACAACAAGCGAGCGTGCACTAATTTGTCATTAAGTGAATTTTAAAAAGAGAAAGAAAAAATCAATCGTATCATGATAGATTTGCTATTGATAATAAATTAATTAACTTTAAATCATGAAATGAAAAATAAATGCTTGAAAATGGATATAACTCGACCTTTTTTTATAGATTATTGAATAGTATAAATAAGCTAGTTAATAAGTACAATTAGAAATACTAAAAAATACAAGGTAATCAGAAGTCTGAAATTATTTTAATATTATTTTTTAAAATAAATATATAAATAGACGTCAAATTTCAATTGTTGGTAGGAAACTTTTACGGATTTGGGTGCAAATGGGAGGTTGCGGGTTCAACTCGCCAAAAAGCAAAGCACAACTGGAAATTGTTTGTGGCCATAAAACCCCAAACGAATTGGAATTGAGATTAATGTAATTTAATAATCTGTTCGTTAAAGGAAAGAAAAAACAGTATAAAATCTCCTTCAGAATGGTAATTGTCATGCACTGATAAGAGAGAGCTTTAAGTAATTTAATAATCTGTTCATTAAAGGAAAGAAGGACCAGTCCAAAATTGGGGCTTGGCTGGATTGGAATCCGGTATGGTAATTGGCATACCCTTACACTTTCAGATTGGTAATTGTAATATAGTGATAGGAGAGAGCTTTAAGTAAATTCCTTAAAGGTTGCGTGTTCGATCCACACCATCAATGAAAACATATCTGCAAATTATATGAACCGATGAAAACCAAAACGACTTGGAATTGATATGGATGTACTCTGACACCCTGTTCATTAAAAGAAAGAATAACATATACAAAATTGCGGCCGGCTGGATTGGAATATGGTAATTGGTATGCCCCTGCATCTCCTTCCAGCAGGTAGTGAAAAGAATAATTTACAATTATGGAGGTGTGTACATAATAAACATTTATGAAGGAGACCAACAGCTGAGATACATCACACGCCTTAAAGATTCTTCAGCGTCTGACAGCTGCTTCTTCATTCTACTCGCCCTCTCATCGGAGTGGTGAAGGGCTAAAACAGAGGAAGCGGCAGCAGCAGCACCAAATGAAAGCTTTAGATGTTTGAAATGAATGCCCCGATCTCTAAATCCGTGAATGGAAGCAACACTCACAGCTACCAATGCCTTTGAAATACTCATTTTTCGAGCGATTGAAAAATCAGGAGAGAATGTGTAATCTTAACGGAGATAGGGCGAACAAGAGAGCAATATAAAGATAAAAGGTGTGGATCAACATTCAGCGTTCCAGGCAGGCATTAAAACCAGAGGCAGGCAATACCAGCAGCGAACATTATTATGGGCGAATGGAATGAGATTGATATGTCCAAAGTGGGCCCCTGCCCACCGCTTGCCATTGCAACCACCGTGGTTTCCATCTCCCCTTCTGTCCTAGATGTTTTAGTGATATTTATATTACATTAGTTTTTTTTTTTTTTTATTGTTTTTTAAATATTTTTAATTTGGTATGAATTGATTATAAATATAATTTTATTTGAAATAATATATATATTAGAGAGAGAGAGAAAAATTATTAAAATAATCGAAAACAATTATGAAATAGAAGTAGAAATTGATAAAATTCAAATAAAAAAAATGTTTTTTTTTGTTTTCATGTCTTCATTCATATACAATCAAAACATTTCCAAGCCATCCTTCTACATTAACGTTGTGGAATTGTCATGTGTTTGACATAAATCTAGGTGCATCATGTGTTTGAAAAGATGCTATACATGAACTCATCATAGACGAGAAGTATTTTTTAAGGAATTGAAGTATAGGTGAGAAGTATTAGGAAATTTTTTTAATGTTTAGTTATGAATTTAAGTGTTTTTCAATTTGCAAGTTTTTCTAGCATCATTGAGTCTGAGTCAAAATTGGGTCTCTAGAATTTTGCTAAGTTGTGAGTTTTCAAACTATGCTTAAATATTGTTTTCCAAACTCATGTCGGTTCAAATGGTGCGAAATGATAACTCAATTTGTGATTGATTTTTATCAAATAATTAGAGGAGTGGAGATTGTCAAAAGGATCATCGAGAGAGAAAATGTCACAATTTTGAAAGTGTTGAGGCAAAAAATGCCTGCGATTATAGGTTCAAATTGTTGTCCTTGCTTCCTTAATTTGGCTTTATGCTAGAATTGGGTATGAGTATATTGTATACCTAAAGGTATGTAGGGGATTTAAGTTCCTTGCAACTAATGACATATATTATCTGCTTGACTTAATCATATATGGGAATGCTCCTATATCAATGGCATAGAGAGCCTCCTTAGAGAATGGCATGGATGGAAAGCAGGGAGATAGATAAGGAATCAAAATTTCATAGCAAAGGCATTATATCTTTTTGGACAAACCAGTTATAGACTCTGACATAGCTAGCTTGAATTTTACATATGCCACCATCTTAAATTTGTAAATTCCTCAACTGTAACCATGATTTGGGTCTTTAAGGTTTCATTTGTACTTGCAATGAATGCAATATCTATGTATAACCATCCATAAATGTATAGCATGAGGAAGATAAATCATATACCAGAAATAAATTACATGATTACAGATGTATTATGGCAAGTGTACTGAACCAAAGAATGATTATGCAGGACAATCCTCATCTAGGGATGCTTTCTAATTGAAAACACAACCCCACCCCATTTATTTTGCACAAAAAGTATAATGACAATCTATTTGTTTCCAAATGCGTGCTATTAAAAAGTCTCAGATTTTGACAAAACCTACCTACACTATTACAAAGTCTATGTTGTGTTGTTTGTCACAAGAAAATGGTAATCACTAATGATTTGGGCGTGGTTGCTTGCCATGCTTTTATATGTGATGGATTATTCAGCTCTTGAAGCTCTTTCTTGATCTGTTAATTACATTCTTCACAGTTGTGTTGCTTCTGTTGACCTAGTGTTCCTTTCATTAATACAATTGAGGTAGGAGTGCCAATGCAATAACTAATTGTCATTTTTGGATTGTAACTTGTAACACATTAGTTAAGAATCTTTTGTAAATGCATGCCTGATTTAGCACATTTTGTTTAGAAGGATTTTTACTTTTTTAGTTTAATATTTTGCTTGTTTTGACTCTCTGAGTGATCATATCCATTTCATCTATCCAAACTTACAGAGACATATTGTAACATTTCCATCTTTTAAAAAAATTTATTCAACCCGCCAGTTGCAATCATGGATTGGCAAGCATTAGTGAATTTTTTAAAAATCTCTCTTTTAATACATAGTCCATTTTGAGTGTCCTATGTGTTGATAGTTTTTCCTTGGGAATAT
Organism: Sequoia sempervirens; assembly: GCA_007258455.2. NCBI lineage: Eukaryota > Viridiplantae > Streptophyta > Pinopsida > Cupressales > Cupressaceae > Sequoia > Sequoia sempervirens. The sequence continues at coordinate 69,608,530 of VDFB02000363.1, forward strand.
TTGTTGCTAATGACTATTGTTAAAACTTATTGTTCATAATTTATTTAGCTTGAAAATTGTAAGTAATATATTATACAATTACATTTGATTTCTATTTGAAGAAAAATTCATTTTGAATGTTGATTAGATTCTTGTTATTAGAATAATGAGATTGTTATTGAATTGAAAATAAAAGCCATTCCATAGTTTACAAATGGATCACGGTAGCAGATATTTTTTTTTATGTCATTGATGAAGTTATAGATTTGTTATTTAATATTTTGTATGATGATTTCATCATTGTACATATATCAACAAATCTTGAGAGATAGAAAGGTAGGGAAACTTAAAATGTGTTGGATGACAAGACATGAATTTTCACTTATGATCCTATATTTAATTTTTGTTTGTTCTGCTATAAAGTTTGATCTTGGCATTTTCATCTAGCTCGTGTTAAGTTTTTGCATCTCAAATATATAGTCTGAGGAGCAATGTTATGTTGTCAATGAAAAGAACTCTTTGTGAATTGTATGAAATTTCACTGTAGATTTTAGAAGAAGTTGTCAATCTCAAATGACAATATCTTTGTCAATTGTATGAAATGTTACCAACTCCTCTTATATATTGAGAGCTCTCTAGGTAATTGAGGATCCACTCTACATATTTCAGAAGTTGTTAATCTTATATGCTATAAATATGCAGATTAAAGTATTCCATTAGTGATTGAGGCTATATTTAATTTATTCAATGTAGATTTTACTATGGGATTTGAGCCCATATTGCATGTGCACATGCTGCTCCATTGATATGCAAAAATATAAGGGTGATTGCTTAATATATTCTTAAGATAGTTCCACATAACTTCACTCCTAAATGCCTTTCCACACCCTATAACACAACATTGAAAATTATTTAATCATGCACTTACTTGAATATGATTAATCAATCTACAAAATGGGATACATGTTTAATTTGATCCTCACTCCCAATTTCTTACTGAGAACTCTTTAACTATCTAAATTCAATCTTGACGACTCACTTGGCACCATGATAGTCCTTGATTAGCTAGCTTTGTGAGTAAAGTCAACAGCTTTTGATCAGATAAATTTTATAATGGTTCAAGGCAAAGGTTATATGGACCAAAAGGATCTCCCTATCTCAAAATATTAGAAAAATCATTTTTCTTCCATTCTCTCAGGGATTTGAATTCCTTCCATGACAAGGATGGATGAGATGAAGTGGAACACAGACACTTTAGGTGACTAAAGATTCAACTCAGTTTACTCAAGGATGTAAAAGCAAGATTTCCCACCTTTAGAAAAGTGGCCTAGGAAGCTTTTGGTTTGAATGAAATTCCTACCTTTGACAATTTCAAAAAGCATTGCTTTGCTTGTCCTCCTAGATACTGTCTTTGCCTAAAGGATGAAGAATTTGTGGATAGTCTTCTGTTGTATTGTGAATCTTTCAAAAATTTAGCAAACTGTGATGAGTAGATTAGAATGCAATGGGCCATCTTTGCTAGCTTCAAGCAACACTTGTGCAATTGGCCATGTGGGAATAGGAGATTTAATTATTTGTGGAGGATAGCCTTTTGGAGTGCCATCTAGGGTGTCTCTAGAAAGAATTTAGAAATAATCAAGTCTCATGGAAGAAAAAACCATTGTGAAAATTGTTGGGCTAACATTGAAGCCATCATTACCCCTTATGGGTTTACAGCCTTGCAAGCAAGCAGTTCCCACTTCTTGCCATTACAATGGCAAGAGCTGAGAAATTAGAAGATGATGGTCCCTTCCCCTTTTAGTATGTATGTTGGTAGAAAATCAGATAGATCTCAAAAGGTTTGAATGAGACATCGAGCAAGGTTCTTCAAGCTTAACGTTTATGATTCATTGAACGGAACAAGGATTGGTTGGTGTTGATTTCCCCTTGATGAGAATCGTTTCTTCACAACAGGGATTTTTTTGGAATAGAGAGCTCATAATGAAGGTTAATTGGAAACACTTTTAGAAGGTTTGACAATGGCAACTAAAATGCATCTCAAGTAGTTGATTGTGGAAAATAATTCACAGGCAATTATTTTGGGGCTTTCCACGAGTGCAACTCCTAGCATCAAACCTAATAATGGGATAGTGTAAGCTTTTTCTACATGTAGACAAAGGAGTATTTTTTGTTCATTGCTATAGAGTAGAGAGAGGCTAATGGATATGAAGACTTCCTACCATAGGACTTGAGTTTCCTATGATCCCTTTCTATTGTTTTTGACTTGGATACTTGTTTCTGGACAAATGATTAGATCTAATTGTGAGTTTTATCATGTTATTTGGGCTTTTCATGACTTAATTACTACCACACTAGCTTGCAGGAAGAGTAAGTGTCTCAAACAAGTGCAAAAGTGGATTAGGTTCAGAGGGAAGATTAGTCGCACACTTAAGATTAAAGATATTTAGATTGACATTGGATAGCTAGATAGAGGAATCTCGGTGATTATCAAAAAGATGTTTGAACTCTTATGTATCAAATTTTCAAAACACAAGAAAAGTACTAAGTAACACTTTTCAGTCCATATCAAAAAAGTTCACACAAATCATTCACACAACATTTTCAAACACTTTAAACCTACAAGTATATAAATTTCAGACCTCTGCTATCGCTAAAACCCTAAAACCACAATCATTGTGAAAAACAAGTTGAGGAATGGAGATTGGTCCCAACAACCATACCCACACCATCTCCTGGTAATTGTATTTAAATCTAATATAATCAATACCTTTATTTATAAACTCTCATATCCTAGCGATCACTTCTGCACAATAAAATCATTAGAAACCCCACAATAAAACCCTAATAAATCTAAAGACTTTTATAAAACCCAAATTATGCCAACAAGTGTCATATGAGACAAAATCTGAAGAAAAACCTCTAATTAACGTTTTAAAAAAAATATAGAAATGCATCCATTTGGAATCTTGTCACCAACAGCAATAGGATTTGTTACAGGATTCAATCTCTTCACTTGAATCATTAAGTAGTTCCATCATAAAGCTCATATGCTAGTAAAATTTGTGTATGCCTAGTAGTTCTTGAAATTACTTGCAAATTCTAGAGGAAAAAGCATTGAGAAGAAATTGTTAATCATAGATGAAATTATGTGAGAGATGAAAAACAGTTTAAAAAATAATGACTTGCAGACAATAGCTGGAGTGGTTATAACGGTGAGGTGGTGGAACAACAGCCGGAGAGGTTATCAACGGTGAGACGGTCGAACGTGAAAGTTGGTTGTCAGCCAGTAAAAAGTGTTTTTCGATGGACATTTTTCTATACACGGAAATTCACAGTGAAATGGAAATGTAGTGGAATGCCTCTCGGCGTAAAAATGACAACTATAGATAAATGCCTTAAGCCTATGACTAGGATATTAACAGGTTGGGCCAATGGATGGAAAGTAAGATCCTATTGTTTTGGATCATATATTTTGATAGATAAAAACTTACATATATCACACTTAGACCATATAGGGGGTTATTGATGGGATCAAAGAACATTTGATAACTAAGAACTAGGAGATCCTACTAGCAATGTGGGATGTATCCCATACTCCTCAAGATATTTTATCATGAAGGGTGTTACAAAAATACAAACTCTCATAAGATGTGACTCATTTATAGAAAACACCAACATTGATTTTTTAAACTTAGAGAGATAGATAATCTCGCATTTTCTACACAAGCTTTGATAGATGAAAAGGAGGAAAAGATAGAGAGGTAGCAAAGATAGATGATGTAAGAGTGACATATGCCTATATAGATTTTTTTTGGAAGAGATCATGTCCCCACCATTATATCCACTAGATGATGGGGAGCCCAAGAGATAGGGGCAACAATCAAGAAACCACTAGAACTATGGGCATATGGGATAGAGATGCCCTACTATGGTAGATGGTAGGTAATGATGACTAGAAAATCAATGATCCAAGTGTACAATACAACATATTCAAAATTGATTATGCTTCTAATAACATACAATAGGATGTTCATGTGATATATAAAATAATATTCATAACATATATGTGATGTGTAGGTATAGTAGTTGAGTGGGTAGGTGTAATCTTGACCACAATACTTTACCTGATTGGTTATGTGCTAGTAGTAACAACATATCAAATAAAGAGAGATTATCAATATTTTGGTTGCATTTCTCCATTATTTGTTCCATTAAGTTTGACATGTATATCCTTGGTAATGTCCACAACTAATTGCATCATGTGTAGTATGGTAAGAGAGATAATATCTAATAGAGGTGGATGTAATATGGTTAGAGAAGATTAAGGCTAACTAGAGATGGTGATACTATAAGAAGAGAGGATACATTGTGCATAGCGGTAGAGACTATATAGGTTGATAGAGATATTTAAAATAGAGCTAACATAGGTACATACCAAAGTTGTTATGCCCCCAATTATAGGAGATATCATGAGTAATGTCATATTTTAGGAGTACAAATCCTCACAAGCATGTATTGTCTATCTATGAGATGATATCTAATGTTGTTGAGGGATTACGGTGGTGATGATCTAGTCTAGATTGGGATCTAGATCTAGGACTCACTCTCCTAGTAGTAGGTCTATGAAGAGTGAGATAGGCGAGCGATCCTCAAGGCAACCTCCCCTAGCTTAAAAGTATTGATACTTGTGTTTGCTAATTGTATTTACTATTGGAACATTTGATTATAATATATCATTTTTTTATGCTATCTCATGACTTCAATGATTAGATTTTTGTATGTTCTTGTATTCTTTTATATTTTTTGTGTGCTTATGTATGTGTGGAAATATTGTAACACTATTAAGAAGTAATACGCATGTATTTCATGATGAATCAATGAGCACAATAAATCATAATGAAATCACTATAAAAGAGATCATGTATACAAATTAATTGAACCACCTATAATTAAATTGTAACCTCTTGTAATGTCTATAAGTAATGATGATAAATATATGTATCATGTGAATATCAAATCTATATAAATATAGATATGCCAAATTATTTTCCCTTTTTTCATTATAACCATTTCATCCATGATAATTTTCGAGTATATGTTTGTTGGATTTCTCAATGGCCAAGTATAAAATGGAATACAAGGTAGGATTTTTATGTATAAGGTAGTTTCTAATACTTGGTTATGACATTCATTTATTGACCAACCTTTTTAGAGGTGTGATTTAGATAAATAGTTTTCATTTTCCAACAAGTAATGTGAGTTACACTATAGGATGTGTGGTTTATTCTTCAATTTGTTGTATGGGGTAGATAGGTGGTGGTAGACTACTAGATCGTCTAGTAATAGGATCTAGAGTATTATTGTACTAACAAAATAAGGAGTGTGTAGGGTGGTGTATCATTACAAAATATTGCATTGGGACTTGCATCCATATGATGAAAATTTATTTTTGATTCTTATAATTTTGATATTATGAGATGGAATGGGATTCTCCATTAGCTATAGCATGATCCATATGATGCATGACATGGAGGAGCATTAAATAAGGTATTTTCATTGGGAAGGATGACACCAACAGAAAATGTGGAGTTAAATAGACGTGTGGGAGTTGCTAAGGAAGGGAATTTGATTAGAGAAAGTTTAAGCCCATGTGACAAACAATTTTAGCTCCAAAGAATGATGGAGAATGGAGGATATGCACAAAATCAAGAGTTATCGACAAGATCACTATCAAGTACCAATTCCCATTGCCAAGGATGGATTACATTATGGATTATTTGAGTGGCACAAAATATTTCACAAAGATTCAATTGAAGAGTGGCTATCATCATATTAGGATCAGAGAGGGTGATGAATGGAAAAATCGTATTCAAGATAAATGAGGTTTTGTATGAGTGGTTATTAATGCCTTTTGGGTTAACTAATGTGCCATGCACATTCATGATACTGATGAATGAGGTATTGAATTTTGGGTTTTTTATTGTTTACTTAGGTGACATTATGTTTTTTAGTAGGACCAAAGAAGATTTGCAGCACATTAGACAAGTATTTCAAAGGCTAAGAGAATAGAATTTAATAGAAATAATGCTCAAGAATGGTTTCACAAAATGTCTAAATAGTTATATGGTAAATATTATTTTGGAGGTTTCATTTTTCACTATGGGGTAACTTTTAGGTTGGAAGAAATATTGAGTGTATGGGTCAATTAAGGATCAATGTAGACAAGTAGATTTTTATCCGTTTTGTGACATAAATTAATTATAAACTTTGGTTGAGCTATAACAAAACTATTTTTTGAGTAAGAGATGGTGTCTGAAATTTAGGGTAAGCCTTTTTTTAACTCTCCTATTATTTTTTTCCTTCATTTTCTATCAAATATTTCAAGGGATCTTGAAAATTTCTAAGTGCACAATTTTCACATTTGTATTAGAACCTAGATAGTTTGCGCTAAAGGATTGTTGTAAAATCTTTTATAAGTATTTTCCAAGTTGTAGGATCACTTTCTAGTCAAATATGTGGTGTATTTTAACAAAAAATGGATAAATAAGAATGATTTACATCATTGGCGGTATAAAAGTGATGAAGGATCCAAGCTTTACAAGACAAAACCAAGTACATTAGGTTTATCTAAAACTATGAGACACTTCTATGGTGCTAGTATCTTTCTCTTTTGTGACTTGGTTGTTGCAAGATTAGGTATTAGTCTTTAGTAATTGTAGCTTATCCATCTCTTTGAAATTAAATGTAAATCATTCACCTATTTTGCATAAATTATTTATTATTTATGCTTCACTAATATGCATACATCTATCATTAGAAGTTTGTGTGAAATATTTTGTAAGCTTTAAATTTAGTCAACAATTCTTAAGAGGATTATGCATGCTATTCAAATTTAGATTATGGATAAAGTAAATGATTGTAACGAAACATAATTATGGAATATTTATTTTGTTGTGCATCTAATACTACACCATAACATGCCATAAGCCTACCTTATCATTTGTGGCCTACAACTCTAGTAAACTAATGTGAGGACATGGTGTGATAACCTATTTTAGGAATGTTTTAATGCATAGGGATTGGTTGAAACATATGGTTATCAACTTTCATTCATTTTAAGAAGGTATCTAGGAATACCATCTTGAGCTTGGTAGGGCTCAAAGTGTAGAGGATTTATCCCACAAATTGTGTAATTGATTAAACTGAGGTGACACCTAGATGTTATAAATAAAATATTAATGAGGCACTAGTGGAAATAAGTACCTCAATTCAAGGTGAACACATCATTAGTAGCTACCTAGGTAAGAAAAATTAAATATTCCTAACATCCTAAGTAAATTTAATAACTAGGTGCAATATTACATTTAGGATGAACACTAGATCCTAGATGAAGTGAAATTTTATACCAACATCCTACCTCAAGAGTAACTTCTAGGAAGAAATTTAAATTGGTTCCAACATCAAGGCCATATTAGGTACCCATGTATAATGATACCCCCAAGAAAGTGAGAGAAAGCTCCATATAAGAGATATAAATGTGAAGAGTTGGGCTAGGTAGCCCCCAAGATGTGATGTCTCTTACATAATGAAGGATGATTGACTTTGAATGTTGAATATGATTCATGATTATTGAAAATATTTATCCCCTTTGGAAAGAAATACAAAAGTGAATGTAGAATATCTTCTCATTCTAAAAAGGAATATGAGATAAGAAAACATTAAAATACATGTCTCTAGAAGCTATGCAATGGTCTCGATGTTAGTGCTAAGTGCTTTCATGATTAGATTAGGAGTCTTAGGCTTAACTAAAGAATATGATTACTCAAAACTATATGGAGATGGATGTGAAACATATGCCAAAGAATTAGTGTATTGATGAGGAATCTCAATGTATGTCAACTCATCCCATATGATTTCTTACTATGAAGAACCATTGGAATCCATTAGTGATGCATCTCTAAACTTTGTAGGAGTAAAAGGTGAAGGTGGAATCCTAGTGTTAGGTCTAAAGACCAAATTTCTACAATCCTAGAACATTTCTTACCTTTAAGACTAGGGCTATTTCATCAATAAGGTAAAAATGGGGTTCATCAACATATTGAGGATTGTCAAAGGCCTACAATGAGATTGGGTGATCTCTTTCGCACTTTGGGCCTAGCTTAAACATAGAAGGGTATTCCCATAGGTTCCCTTAATTTTTTTTTTTTGTCAAATAAAATATAACATTATAATAACAATCAAAAAATACACTCGTTGTACACTTGACCCCACCTATTGTCACTAGGTCAAAGATAAACTAGCAAGACAAGAACTCTTTTATAGTTGGTATAATATTACTATTGTCAATAAATTTGCACCCTGCTGAATGCAATATTCAACAATCTACTGAAACATGGAAACCTTCTTCAGATGTGGGTGATCTGAACGAAGAAGGAATCTCTAGAGTGAGTTGGTTCTCCGAATGATAAATTTTACTCTAAGATGTTCTGAGGGAAAAGGGATAAAAGGATGGACTGATAAAACTTAAACCAACTGATGATTAACTTATTACTTCTGACAAAAATTAGATCTTGCCACTCACAACAATTCCTTGATTTACAATAGTTCCTACAATCTCACCAATGCATGATTTCATCAATAATTCATATGAAGATTCATAGACATCGAATACATCATATAACCTGAAAAACATGAAACTCTGTGTAGAAAACTCATAAAAGCAGGACACTAAGGCTCCAAAATGAAAATACAAAGCATCAAACTGTTGTTACCAGTCTTGAGACAAGAAAATGGAAAGGAGAACTCTGTTGTATTGCTGAAACTGAAGAGTGTCAATCTGCCAAAATTGAGTACAAAGGGTTCACAAGCTCAAAAATGCATCAGAGCAGGAACTGAAATCTGAACTACTGAGAAGGAGAGCTAAAACTAATTCTTTCAAAGACATAACTCTCAAGAAACCCTAATCCGAGCTCAGGAAAAATCTCAAGGAAAAAGGATTCAAACTGTCTCAAAAACTGCATAAAAGCATAAAAAAGCATATTGCTTTTATGATGAACCTGTCAAGCCTCTAAAAATAGGCTGAATTTGCTTTAAAAGCTCAAAAACACCTTATCTCTTCAAGATAAGTCACAAATCCGACCAAGAGAAGAAGTCAATAAAAAATCTGCTAAAAATAGCAAGAAATCATAAAACAATTTATAGGATATTGCTTTATGATTCTGCTTTACAGGACTGCAGGTTTTCACAATTTGTCTATTTTTTGCAATTAAAGATTAAAAATATTTTGCAAAAAAAGAAAAGCTTCTTATCTCTCCATTACAATATTTTGATTTTCTCACAAAATCATAAAAATATTACATATCATTATCTTCTCATCAAGACTTCAATTGACTTCTCTAAAATCAATTAAAACACAAAGAGCCCTAAGTGGATAATCATCAAAACCTAACCCTAAATCATAAGGTTTTCACTATTACATTTACATTGATAATCCATATTCAAGCCCTCATATTTCACTAAGGCAAAAGAATAAATCAAGGCTTAACCATTGTCCTAGACACATAAAATAAGTCTTAAAAGACTTAACATATCGACCTAGTATAGGAATTTTTGGCCTCCCACCACATACATTAGACCTAGACTTTGATAAAAATATGATGTAAAAGACCACTTATTCGAATTTCTCCATATGTTTTGACCGAATATTCTAGATGATCATGATGTTGCTCAAATTAGGGCATGAGAAAAGAAGGTCAAACCCTAAAATCATTCATTTGCACTCCATCATTTTGAGGAAAATGAGCTCAGCCAGTGAACATGCCACCATGATGGTTGAATCTGTAGCTCGTGTGCTCTGAGAATCCTCGCTACTCCTCTGATAGTTGAAACTCCATCCGGGTAAGCTTGTTTTGCTTTGTATCATCATTCTCCTCCATTATTGAAAGAACAAAAGGAACACAAAAGGCCGTAGCCTATTCATCTTCTTTGACTTTATCTACTCTTGTGCTTTGCTATGCTTTGGCCGTCATGAGCTCGAACTCAGCCTCTGTCGAGAGACTCCATGAGAGAGCTCGCTTGTTTTTTTTTGCTTCCTTCTACTGTGACAGGGGTAAGCTATCTGCTCATTGCTTATATGGCTTCGCATTTTGTTCACTTCTGGCCTTATGGCCGCGACTTGCTCATAGCCTCTAATGCATTTACTTTGTATTTCCTATGCTTACATCTATTATTTCTCTGCTCCATTCCCACTATGAGACCTCGGTTATCATTCAAAAGCTTGAACTCTTGGTTTCTTGAAAGCATTGCAGAGCTCTTGGCCACGGCTTGACTACTCTCCCACAGAAATGTATTGGTAAGCTTCATTTAAAATACACATTTTCCTCCTTAAAAGCTCAATCCTTTACTTAAGACTCAACGGCCATTAGAGGCCGCCATATATGCATTATAGAGAGCATGTCTGGAGATTTGGGGCTCGACCGAAAATAGGAAATCCATCTTCTTGTGTATTAGAAGACAAATCTGCATATGGGTATTTAAAACTTCTAAATAAAAATGCATTTTCTCCATTTTGAAGCTTGGCTCAACACAGGAAATTCGCATTTTGTATTCTACTGCTGTCTCATGCAAAATCTTCACATGGGTTATCGTGATTATTGCATTTTTTGTACTTTAAATGTAACCCTAAAAATGGGTACTTGAGATTCAAAACTGCAAATTTATTTGTATGATTCTATTCATATGGGCTTGACCCAAAACAACTAGTGGTTTATTTCAAACTCCTGAAACAAAAGAATGACATGGGTATTTGTATATTTTGCAGAAAACGTACCTATTCCGATTTCTTTTAAGAGCTAGATCACCAGTTCTTTGCATTTATTCTTGTTATTTACTTAACAAACCCTCTCATGGGTATCACTGGAAATATAAAACTTCATGGCTTTATGTATTTTGAACCTTGACCCAAGAATAAAATTCCACCAGTACCTGTTAATTCACACAAATGTACTCAGCTGGGTTGATAGAACAAATTGTTTTGTTGCTGAGGTAATAATACCCACATGAATGATTGGAAATAGTGAAAAAATTTGTATTTTTGTTGTACTTAGTTCATGGCTCGACCCATTGCAAGTGATTTCTTACTTTGATATTCTATTTTTGAAAGAAGACTCAAATGATGATTTGGAAACACACCTGTTATCTTTAACATTCTCATGCAACCTAGCTCATCTACCATGGTCTCTTTTGCACTTTCAGTTGCAAAAACCCATACCCGACATTTGTTATTAAAACTGATTTTGACCTCTCTCCAATTTCTGCATTCTCAACTAATCATGTAAAACTAGGCTTCTAAAGCACTTGAATTTCTTACTTTCAGCATGATTCTGTGTTTGTCTCTTCATGGAAAAAATGAACCACAGACTTATAAAATTCTGGAAATGTAACCCTTGTTTGAACTACAGCCATATGAGTTCATGTTGTCTCCTTTTCCACACAGAAATTACTTTTGACTGAATTTGTACATTATTTATCCCATGCATAATCTGCTCATTCTGAAAATAACCCTTAAGTGTTTAAATTCTTGTCAAAACTATGTACACAACATTGTTCCTTTGGATTCCTTAACTCTAACACAACAACTTTCGCCTTTTGCTCTTGAACTTCATAGAGATTTTAGATTAAAACATTGCAACACTATGGACTACCTCTACTCATCAGTTCCTATGCATAACTAACACTTCAGAACACCTTTTGAAAAGAAATTACCATCATTTCTTTGTCATTCTGGAACAAACATTTCTCACCTTGTGATCTTAAAGCTGTATTTGCTTATCGGTCAACTGGAACTGGTAATTCATTTAACACTTGATCATTTAACACTTGAATGCACTGACTGTCTTTTGTACTCTTGAGCAACATGGTACTCTTCATGCATTTTTATGTCCCACTTCACAACCTGTTCTTTAAATCTACTCTCTTTTATGATGAAAATCAAAACAAAATTCTTTATTAAGGCATAATGTATGCCTGTTCACTATCCTTGACTGTGAAAAGAATACTAATGAATAGAACCTTGCATGACATATATGGTTATGATCAACAAGTAACACAGAATATGAATTATGCAGCAATGTTTGATGTAAATGTACTCAGCTGAAATAATTGAGTGAAGTAAACTCATTGTTCACCTGTAGCCTTCAAAAAACATTAACCTGATCGTTATGAATGCACAGTTGGTTTAGTTGCTCGATAGATAACTTTGTTTACTCTTTCAGTTGTATTTCATTTCCTTTAATGAACATGATGATGTAATCTTTAAATTAGCCCATTTAATGAATAGTGCAGCATGTCGAGCTCTACCCTTGTGGGAGCGCGTTTTTCTCCACATGCTTGGTCTTCAAATAATGTTCAGCTTCATGAATTTACCTATACCTCCACAAGGAAACAAACAATGTTAGCATAAAAAATAGAACATGATGATCATGATATTGTTATTTCTCCTTCGGCTCATTTTTTCCGTATTGCACTTGATTGATTGTTTCAATGCATAATTAATAGTAGGTTGCACTATTGTGGGTGCGTCGTATAGGTTTCTTCATAATCGGAGCCACTGACACCCCCTCTTTTCTCTTACAGGTCGACGGAGCACAAGAAGACAAAGGTGAACCATTCAGCGTCAACCATCGATATCAGGCAATGATGATTATGTCGTCACTTATATGTCTTATTTTCTACATCTTCAGTAGTGTAATGTGCTATTAGTGATATGTTGCAACAGTCACATCCACGGCTTGTGTGGATCTCTAATTTCATCTTTTATGCTTTTCATTTGAAAAGAAAATGCATTTAAATGCAAATGTTGTAATATCATTCTGATTCTTGCAATCAAATGAAGCTTTGTAAAATATGAGTCTTTTCATGAAATGAATGAAAGCATTTGAAATGCTTTGCTGTTTAAATGCTCAATTCTGTATTTCACTTAATTCTGGAACATCTGAATTGGAATATTTGAATGGCACTCTGAAATTCTGATTTTTCTTTTAAATGCACAACTGTCACTTGATGAATAATGATAACAATGCAAAACCGCACTTAAACTCAAACTACAATTTCATCTTAAGATAAATTAATGTTCAGCCAGCTCCACCAATAGAGCTGAGGCGAAGATTTGTTAACATTTTGGCGATTTACGCTATATGCTTGCCTGCTAAGCATAGATCAGTGGCCTTTAAACAATTCATTGGGCGCAAAGTCAATTCTGCCCCTTCTTGACAACTTAGAACTTGAACAGCAACACTCCAAACAGCAACAAGGAAAACAAAACAAAACTGAAAGCAAACTAACAGGCCCTGATGGCCAACAGAACAATGTGCAGTAGCACTTAGGGAAAACAAAACTACTGAAAGTAAATGTGCGAAACACACTTATTTGCAAACTACTCTACTTAACTGCGAGATAACTTATCTCAAAGGAAGTGCTTGAGGTGGATCCCATTAACTGGGATAGACAATACCTCGCCAGTCATTTTGGAAAGTTGGAATGCGTTGTGCTCCTTGCATTCCATGATCACATAAGGCACGTCCCACATTGCATCGAACTTGGAATGTTATCCAGGTTTGCTCTTAAACTCATTCCACTTGAAAACTAGATCTCCAACAATGAAATCACGAGGCCTCGCCCTCTTGTCGAAAGAATTCTTCATTTGAGCTTGATGTATTTCTAGCTGCCTGAGAGCTTCCATTTTGGTTTCTTCTAGCTCTACCAGCTGTGCAAACCTCACCTCAAGAGGTTGTTCATTTAGAAAATCCAATTCCTTAACATAACTCATAGTTGGTAACTCAACTGAAACAGGTAATTTAGCCTCTTTACCATAAGTCAGAACAAAAGGTGAACAACCAGTGGCCCTTTTAGGAGTTATCCTGTCAGCCCAAAGGGCTAGCTTCAACTTTTTGTGCCATGTCCTTTGATTATCTTCGACAGTCTTCTTGATTATCCGAATCAGATTCTTATTTGTAGATTCCGCCTGTCCATTGCCCTGCGGATAGTAATTTGAAGATGTGTTCAAATAGATGTTATTTCTAACAGACCAATTAGAAATCCTCAAGCCAATAAAATCCAAACCATTATTTGAAATGATTGAATCTGGAACACCAAATATCGATATGAGATCTTGATAGAAATTAAGCACTGAAGTCTCGTTCGCTTCCTTTAAAGCAACGACTTCAGTCTATTTTGTAAAATAATCTGTGGCAGTAAGAATCCATTTATGACCCGCACTTGAAGGCGGATTGATAGGGCCAATAGAATCCAAGCCCCACTTAGCAAAGGGTTGTTCTACCTGAATCGGATGCAAGGGCAGCGGTGCAAGCCTCTGTTTACCGACAAATAAAGTACATTTCTCACACTTTCTGACCCAAGCAATAGCATCTTTAAACAAATCTATCCAGTAATAACTAGCTCGCATAACTTTCAAAGCTGTTGTTCTTGCAGCAAAGTGACCTCCTGAAGGTCCATCATGAAATTCTGCTAACAGCTTGTCAACTTGATCAGGCTGAATACATTTCAGCAAAACACCTTTGAAGTCTCTCCTATAAAGAATGCCATCAATGATTGCATAAGGGATGGCTTGTAGTCTATAATACCTTTGTTTTGCTCTATCTAAGCCTTCGGGGCACTCACTAGTTTGTAGATAATGCATCATTTACTACAACCAAGTAGTAGGAGGTGTTGGAACAACACCTGCAATGTCATTATTTAATAATGTTTCTGTATTTGCAGCCTCATTTAAGCTGTTGTTCTCATTTCCAGCAATCTGTTCACACAAACCCTTGCCTCTGACAAGCTTGGTTACTTTTATATCAACATTGAACTCCATTACTTTGGTAATCCAACCAACACGCTTATCATTAATATCCTTGTTAAGCAGAAAATCTTTAACAGTTGAATGAGCCACTAATAAATGAATCTTGTTGTTGGACAGCATATGCCTGAGCTTCTTCAAACTTCTTACAACATCAAAAACATGTTTCTCAACAAAAGAATATTTTACCTCGTAATCATGCAATACTTGGTTGAAAAACGCTATAGGCTACTCCAAGCCTTCATCGTTTTGCTGGCATAACATGGCTGAAAGTGTATCCACTCCTCCAAAAGCATACAAAATAAAGTCTTTGTCAAATTTTGGATTAATGAGAGTAGGAGCGGCTGCGAGTGCTTCCTTAATTTTCTCGAAGCTCCTTTTACCTTCTTTGGTCCATCTGAATGGCATATTCTTCTTCAACATAGAAGTGAGAGGTTGCAGCAAGGCTACGATATTTGGTATGAACCTCCTCACGAAATTTATTCTCCCAAGAAAGCTTTGCAAGCCTTTCCTGTGAGCAGGTAATGGCAATTCAATAATCACGAAAACTCTTTCAGGATCAATTGAAATACCTTGTTATGAAACAATGTGTCCAAGCAGTTTGCTTTCGTGCACTGAAAATAAACACTTCTTTGGATTGAGAGATACTCTGAACTCTCTGCACCTCTAAAAAATCTAATCCAAATGATCCAGGTGTTCATTAGCATTTCTGGAAAAAGCAATAATATCATCTAAGTATACCAGAACAAACTTTCTCATGAGGCCATGAAAGGCCATATCCATAGCACGCTGAAAAGTTGCTCCAGCATTTGATAAGCTGAAAGGCATCTTCTTGTAGGCCATCATGCCCCATTTGGTTGTAAACGCTATTTTGAACTGATCTTCTTGCTTAACCAGAATCTGGGTGTAATTTGAGTAGCCATCTAACAAATAAAATCTGTAAGAACCAAAAACTACTTGTAAAATTTGTTCCATGGACGAGAGTGGGTAATGGTCTTTCAATGAAGCTTTATTTAAATCTCGTAAATCAACACATAGTCTGATTTCCCCACTTTTCTTCCTGACAGGCACTAAATTTGACACCTAGGAGGTGTGCTTGATAGGAAAAATAATACCGCTCTCAACTAGCTTATTCAGTTCAGCCTTCATAAGGTGCTCTAACTTGGAATTGAGCGGTCTTTGCTTCTGCCTTACAGATTTTGCATCGGGTTCAAGCTCGATGGTATGTTGGGCTAGTTCGGGGTTAAAACCTCTCAAATCCTTGTACTCCCAAGCAAAAACGTCACTAAATTTCTGACATAATAGAATAAAGGCTTGTTGTTCGTCTTGACTACATAGCTTTCCCAGCTTGAGAAGCTTTCCTTTGCATATTTCGATGGCTGCATAATGTTCCTCCTCAACTGTCAAACTACATTTATCTTTTCGTACTTGATCATCTGAGTTAAACATAGATTCCAATGTCACCAAACCTTTTGGCAGCTTATTAGTCTTTAATTGCACAATTTGATCCTCATATTATTGCTGCCATTTTTGCCGATTTCCATCTACAAACTCAGCTTCAACAATCAGAAAATTCACAATTTTCTCATCGCTGTCAAAAACTTGCTAGCTCACATTATTGTCAGGTACAGAAGGTCTGACCACTATTTTCACGTATTGACGTGCTTCTACCTTATGAATCTCCTTGGGAATATCAAACTGGGCTCCTATGGCAACGAGCCTATCAACATGCTTATTTGGATTTTGAGGAATAGCCATGATGTTAAAAGCATTAAAATCTTCCATTAAATCATATACACGATGCTTATATTTCTTAAGCAAATCATTCTTGGAAGCATTTAAATTTCTAACCTGATTCACAATCAATTATGAATCACCAAAAACCTGCAAGCATTTAATACCCCGTTTGCGGGCCCATTCAAGGCCATGCACCAACGCTTTGTACTCGGCTGTATTATTTGAATAGTTGAAAGCAAATCTGCAAGCAGAAAAATATTTATCTCCTTCGGGTGATATCAACATAGCTCCACCCCCGACACCAACACTGCTCCTCGAACCATCGAAGTAAAGCTTCCAAAGCTCACTATCCTTTTCTGCAAACAGTTCATCCTCTTTACAAAGATTAAGCATATCACAATCGGGCTCTCGAATCATATAGACTCCTAATCCTATCTCATCTATGTTCTGGAACGGATCAAGCTCATGATCTTCGGCTGCCCATTCATCTAGACTGATATTGTCTATATGGGTGCTACAGTCTGAGGTCATGGTTTGCTCCTCCATTGCAGAGGTGGCGTAGAGGTTAGCATTTATAGGATTTGGCGAGTATGGTTCGATATGGTCTTTTTCGAGAGGCTCGGACTTTATGGTCACTTTCGTACCATACCTAGTTCTAAAAAATAGATGAGACCAATTAGAAAACAAAAACCCACCCAATTTGGCTGTAAAATCCCTTGAGAGATAAATGGCAAAGTGTGGTGGTAAGTCTATGACATGAATATCCTAATGAATAGCAAAACTCAGGGATGCATGCAAGGTAAGGGCTAAATTCTTGATGATACCAGCGGTTTTAACAATAGACCCATCTAATTGTACTACGCCTTTTTCAAGATTAGGCTTGTAAACAAGACCTAACTTATCAGCTAAACTCTTAGGCATGACTGAACTACTGGCACTAGAATCAACCATACAATTATGAACAATTTTATCTCCAATAATTAGACTTAAGTAAAACGGAGGGGGCTTTACCTCTTTTTCTTTCTGCCCACCTTTATCCTCCCGGTCATTAGCCATCACAATCTTCGCAACTCCTCGATTAGCGTTGTCAAAAATAGACAACTCAGCCAAAGCGTTCTGCAGTAAACTTTTCTTCCCTGGAAGTTGTAGATCATCTAATATCGACATGCTAACAGTTGTTTTCTTAAGATGCTCAACTATATTGAAAAATGAAGAGTTTACCATCTGCTATTTTTTTGTGACAGCAGCATCGCTTTGCCTCTACAAAGGCTGCGAATGCATTCCTAGTTGCTCCTTACTGGGTACCTCCTGCCCTCTTTGCAATATTTTCATTTTAGGCTACATGGCAGCGTTAACCTCTGATAAAATAGGTTGTTTACTGATTATAGGCTGCTGCTATGAACTTCCAGCTTGCTGTCCTGAATCCATAGCTCGCTTTTTAGATCTGGTATTAGCCGAAATAGGAGAAATTTTCTAATTTTGGCCATTCATGCCACATAATTCAGAACTCTGCCAATTCGGCAAGGCAACTTCCACATTATCTTGTTGTTCTTGATTCTGATTTGCAACACTTTCTGGAACAACATAGCTATTTTGAACCATTAATGCCTGATTTCTCATTCCATTGGCGCATGTTGATTGGCTATGGGGCTGATTGCACAGATAACACCAATCGCAATTTTGGGCAACATTATTTTGCGGCACAAGTTCCTTTGACGAACTGGCTGCGTTCGGATTGTATGGCTGGAATGGCCTGGGGTTAAAATTCCTTCTTTGGGCTTGATAATCATTTTGAAAAGCAGGCCTATTTTGTTGGTTTTGCTGATAGGGAGTTTGATAAGGCTTACTTTCTTGGCCAACGTGCTTTTTAATAGTCACGAGATCGTTCCCAAAGGTCTTTAATATGCTTTTAAGCTCTTGCATCTCTAGATTTGGGGCTGGGGTAGCAACCTCTTGGGCTGTATTATGGTAACCTATCGGTGGAACAGGTGGGACATTAGCCAAAGGAGGTATAGCAGCGGGAATAGGTGGTTGTATTTCTGGAAATAAAGGCATAGGGGGTCTAGGAGCTATGTCTTCAACTTGGATGAGGCAATTTTCAGCGTTAATGGCTATATTGTATGCGTTGGGAAGCGTTAGACCACCCATAGACTGAGTCATAACAGCGATTTACTGTTCAAAGCTTTTAAATAAAATAGAAATGCATGTGCTGGTAAGGGGTTTACCGTTGCAGGAATCTTGTCCCAGGTTCTTTGGAATTAGTAATTGAAGTCAGCCAAATGCTTGTGTGGCACCCTCTAAATGGTGTTGAGCTACTCTAATAAGGATAAATTATCGGATTTATCAGCAAAATGTTGGTATAAGCCATTACCTAACACATCCCGCATTGCAATCGAGTTGGCTGCGAGGCCTTTGAACCACTGTAAAGCCTTGCATGTGCTGGTAAGGGGTTTACCGTTGCAGGAATCCTGTCCCAGGTTCTTTGGAATCAGTAATTGAAGTCATCCAAATGCTCGTGTGGCACCCTCTAAATGGTGCTGAGCTACTCTAATAAGGATAAATTATCGGATTTATCAGCAAAATGTTGGTATAAGCCATTACCTAACACATCCCGCGTTGCAATCGAGTTGGCTGCGAGGCCTTTGAACCACTGTAAAGCCTTTCCTTTGAGCGACGCAACCAACAACCTTAGCGCGACATTCTCCTGCGTGATGTTGTGCACCGAGCATAGTGTGGCCACGTCACGGATGTGCTAGACTAGTGTAGTGTAATCTGCTTCGGTGAAGTATGGCAGTCCTCTAAGGGCTGCAACTGGAATATCATCGTGTTGAAGTATATTTAATGGGGTACCGCCATTGAAGGGTGTGAACGGATGCTGCCTCGGTGCTACCATTGGCGGTACTTGTGAAATTGGGACTGGAACTCCTGGTGATAACACCAAGGAACTGAAAACCAGAGGTGTCGACTTCGACCTTGTGGGGGTTTCAAAAAGCCTCCTTTCTGTCCTTCCTCTTCTTCATGATGGAGACAACTCTCAATACTTGAAGGGTACAAAACTTGATCTTGTTTGAATGTTTCTCATGCGCGGGCTACACTAGCATGCGGAAAACAGAACCAAAGTCTCTAGGTATATTGTGATAGCCTCCAGAAGGCTAGAAAATCTACTTCATACACCAAACAACAAACTGAAATATTAAAAAATTCTCTGAAAGTAGCTTTCAAAGTCCCACCGGCGCGTGCCAAAAACTGTTGTCAATAAATTTGCACCCTACTGAATGCAATATTCAGCAATCTACTGAAACATGGAAACCTTCTTCAGATGTGGGTGATCTGAACGAAGAAGGAATCTCTAGAGTGAGCTGGTTCTTTGAATGATAAATTTTACTCTAAGATGTTCTGAGGGAAAAGGGATAAAAGGATGGACTGATAAAACTTAAACCAACTGATGATTAACTTATTACTTCTGACAAAAATTAGATCTTGCCACTCACAACAATTCCTTGATTTACAATAGTTC
This sequence comes from Sequoia sempervirens, assembly GCA_007258455.2. NCBI lineage: Eukaryota > Viridiplantae > Streptophyta > Pinopsida > Cupressales > Cupressaceae > Sequoia > Sequoia sempervirens. Next base: position 69,628,620 of record VDFB02000363.1, read on the forward strand.
CTACAATCTCACCAATGCATGATTTCATCAATAATTCATATGAAGATTCAGAGACATCGAATACATCATATAACCTGAAAACATTCTGTGCAAAAAACTCATAAAAGCAGGACATTAAGGCTTCAAAATGAAAACACAAAGCATCAAACTGTTGTTACCAGTCTTGAGACAAGAAAATGGAAAGGAGAACTATGTTGTATTGTTGAAACTGAAGAGTGTCAATCTGCCAAAACTGAGTACAAAGGGTTCACAAGCTCAAAAATGCATCAGAGCAGGAACTGAAATCTGAACTACTGAGGAGAGCTAAAACTAATTCTTTCAAAGACATAACTCTCAAGAAACCCTAATCCGAGCTCAAGAAAAAGCTCAAGGAAAAAGGCTTCAAACTATCTCAAAAACTCTATAAAAGTAGAAAAAAGCATATTTCTTTTATGATGAACCTATCAAGCCTCTAAAAATATGCTGAATTTGCTTTAAAAGCTCAAAAAATCTTATCTCTCCAAGATAAGTCACAATCTGACCAAGAGAAGAAGTCAATAAAAAATATGCTAAAAATAGCAAGAAATCATAAAACAATTTATAGGATATTGCTTTACGATTATGCTTTACAGGACTGCATATTTTCACAATTTGTCTATTTTTTGCAATTAAAGATTAAAAATATTTTGCAAAAAAAGAAAAGCTTCTTATCTCTCCATTACAATATTTTGATTTTCTCACAAAATCATAAAAATATTACATATCATTATCTTCTCATCAAGACTTCAATTGACTTCTCTAAAATCAATTAAAACACAAAGAGCCCTAAGTGGATAATCATCAAAACCTAACCCTAAATCATAAGGTTTTCACTATTACATTTACATTGATAATCCATATTCAAGCCCTCATATTTCACTAAGGCAAAAGAATAAATCAAGGCTTAACCATTGTCCTAGGTACATAAAATAAGTCTTAAAAGACTTAACATATTTACCTAGTATAGGAATTTTCGGCCTCCCAGCACATACATTAGACCTAGACTTTGATAAAAATATGATGTAAAAGACCACTTATTCGAATTTCTCCATATGTTTTGACCGAATATTCTAGATGATCATGATGTTGCTCGAATTAGGGCATGAGAAAAGAAGGTCAAACCCTAAAATCATTCATTTGCACTCCATCATTTTGAGGAAAATGAGCTCAGCCAGTGAACATACCGCCATGATGGTTGAATCTGTAGCTCGTGTGCTCTGAGAATCCTCGCTACTCCTCTGACAGTTGAAACTCCATCTGGGTAAGCTTGTTTTGCTTTGTATCATCATTCTCCTCCATTATTGAAAGAAAAAAAGGAACACAAAAGGCTGCGGCCTGTTCATCTTCTCTGACTTTATCTACTCTTGTGCTTTGCTATGCTTTGGCCATCATGAGCTCAAACTTAGCCTCTGTCGAGAGACTCCATGAGAGAGCTAGCTTGTTTGTTTTTTGCTTCCTTCTACTGTGACAGGGGTAAGCTATCTACTCATTGCTTCTATGGCTTCGCATTTTGTTCACTTCTAGCCTTATGGCTGCGGCTTGCTCATAGCCTCTAATGCATTTACTTTGTATTTCCTGTGCTTACATCTATTATTTTTTTGCTCCATTCCCACTATGAGAGCTCGATTATCATTCAAAAGCTCGAACTCTTGGTTTCTTGAAAGCATTGCAGAGCTCTTGGCCATGGCTTGACTACTCTCCCACAAAAATGTATTGGTAAGCTTCATTTAAAATACACATTGTCCTCCTTAGAAGCTCAATCCTTTACTTAACACTCAACGGCCATGTACAGGCCGCCATATATGCATTATAGAGAGCATGTCTGGAGATTTTGGGCTCGACTGAAAATAGGAAATCCATCTTCTTGTGTATTAGAAGACAAATCTGCATATGGGTATTTAAAACTTCTGAAAAAAAAGTATTTTCTCCATTCTGAAGCTTGGCTCAACACAGGAAATTTGCATTTTGTATTCTACTGCTGTCTCATGCAAAATCTTCACATGGGTTATCGTGATTATTGCATTTTCTGTACTTTAAATGTAATCTTGAAAATGGGTACTTGAGATTCAAAATTGCAAATTTATTTGTATGATTCTATTCATATGGGCTCTACCCAAAACAACTAGTGGTTTATTTCGGACTCCTGAAACAAAAGAATGACATGGGTATTTGTATATTTTGCAGAAAACGTACCTATTCTGATTTCTCTTTAGAGCTCGATCACCAGTTCTTTGCATTTATTCTTGTTATTTACTTAACAAACCCTCTCATGAGTATCATTGGAAATATAAAACTTCATGGCTTTATGTATTCTGAACCTTGACCCAAGAATAAAATTCCACCAGGACCTGTTAATTCACACAAATGTACTTAGCTGGGTTGATAGAACAAACTGTTTTGTTGTTGAAATAATAATACCCACATGAATGATTGGAAATAGTAAAAAAATATGTATTTTTGTTGTATTTAGTTCATGGCTCGACCCATTGCAAGTGATGTGTTACTTTGATATTTTGTTTTTGAAAGAAGACTCAAATGATGATCTGGAAACACACCTGTTATCTTTAACATTCTCATGCAACCTAGCTCAACTACCGTGGTCTCTTTTGCACTTTCAGTTGCAAAAACCCATACCTGGCATTTGTTATTAAAACTGATTTTGACCTCTCCAATTTTTGCATTCTCAACTAATCATGTAAAACTAGGTTTCTAAAGCACTTGAATTTCTTACTTTCAACATGATTTTGTGTTTGTCTCTTCATGGAAAAAATGAACCACAAACTTATAAAATTCTGGAAATGTAACCCTTGTTTGAACTACAACCATATGAGTTCATGTTGTCTCCTTTTCCACACAGAAATTACTTTTGACTGAATTTGTACATTATTTATCCCATGCATAATCTTCTCATTCTGAAAATAACCCTTAAGTGTTTAAATTCTTGTCAAAACTGTGTACACAACATTGTTCCTTTGGATTCCTTAACTCTAACACACAACAACTTTCGCCTTTTTCTCTTGAACTTCATAGAGATTTTAGATTAAAACATTGCAACACTATGGACTACCTCTACTCATCAGTTCCTATGCATAACTAACACTTCAGAACACCTTTTGAAAAGAAATTACCATCATTTCTTTGTCATTCTGGAACAAACATTTCTCACCTTGTGATCTTAAAGCTGTATTTGCTTATCGGTCAACTGGAACTGGTAATTCATTTAGCACTTGATCATTTAACACTTGAATGCACTGACTATCTTTTGTACTCTTGAGCATCATGGTACTCTTCATGCATTTTTATGTCCCACTTCACAACCTGTTCTTTAAATCTGCTCTCTTTTATGATGAAAATCAAAACAAAATTCTTTATTAAGGCATAATGTATGCCTGTTCACTATCCTTGACTGTGAAAAGAATACTAATGAATAGAACCTTGCATGACATATATGGTTATGATCAACAAGTAACACATAATATGAATTATGCAGCAATGTTTGATGTAAATGTACTCAGCTAAAATAATTGAGTGAACTAAACTCACTGTTCACTTGTAGCCTTCAGAAAACATTAACCTGATCGTTATGAATGCACAGTTGGTTTAGTTGCTCGATAGATAACTTTGTTTACTCTTTCAGTTGTATTTCATTTCCTTTAATGAACATGATGATGTAATCTTTAAATTAGCCCATTTAATGAATAGGGAAGCATGTCGAGCTCTACCCTTGTGGGAGCACGTTTTTCTCCACATGCTTGGTCTTCAAATAATGTTCAGCTTCATGAATTTACCTATACCTGCACAAGGAAAAAAACAATGTTAGCATAAAAAATAGAACATGATGATCATGATATTGTTATTTCTCCTTCGGCTCATTTTTTCCGTATTGCACTTGATTGATTGTTTCAATGCATAATTAATAGTAGGTTGCACTATTGTGGGTACCTCATATAGGTTTCTTCATAATCAGAGCCACTGACACCCCCTCTTTTCTCTTATAGGTCGACGGAGCACAAGAAGACAAAGGTGCATCAACCGTCGATATCAGGCAATGATGATTATGTCGTCACTTATATGTCTTATTTGCTGCATCTTTAGTAGTGTAATGTGCTATTAGTGATATGTTGCAACAATCACATCCACAGCTTGTGTGGATCTCTGATTTCATCTTTTATGCTTTTCATTTGAAAAGAAAATGCATTTAAATGCAAATGTTGTAATATCATTCTGATTCTTGCAATCAAATGAAGCTTTGTAAAATATGAGTCTTTTCATGAAATGAACGAAAGCATTTGAAATGCTCCACTGTTTAAATGCTCAATTATGTATTTCATTTAATTCTGGAACATCTGAATTGGAATATCTGAATGGCACTCTGAAATTCTGATTTTTCTTTTAAATGCACAACGGTCACTTGATGAATAATGATAACAATGCAAAACCGCACTTAAACTCAAACTGCAATTTCATCTTAAGATAAATTAATGTTCAGCGAGCTCCACCAATCGAGCTGAGGCGAAGATTTGGTAACAATTACACATATACCTAGAAATAACATCATAACCTCTGAAGGCGACTTCATTTAAAATTACATACATAGTGGGAAGGTGCATACATACAACACACGATTCATTGATGATTCAACAATTTGGGTTTGCTTAAGATTTATCTTTGGATTATAACATATAATCATTAACATGTATACTTTTGAACTAAACCTAATTTACTCCTACAACCAACCATAACATAGATTGATTTAATGAAATATTATTGATCCAATGCCAATATAGACCATTTCTTATTTCATATATTGGAAAATAGAGTCATGAACAACAAAGAGGAATGGGCTATTTTAAGGAAAATCTCAATAGAACTAGAGAATGGATATATACCTAATAATCCATAACCAGAACTATAATGAACCACATGGAATAAAGGAGTGGCCATTACAACAAATTTGTAATGTGTTAGATTCTATATCACACATACATCAATCCTTCATTACATTTTTTCCAATAAATGTGGAAAGAGGAGATACAATAACTATGATTACAATATCTCCCTAAATCACTACAAATAGCTATGGGGATATACCATTATAGAAAAAAATCCATTAGAAAAAATTCACTAAACTTTCCAAAATATATCCCTTCATTTACAACTTAGACATTCAATGTTTGATGCCTTAGAAATAGCTCTCAAGGCATCTATAGGGAAAAAAATTGGTTCAACAACCAACTCGTGAAATGTCAAATGAACATATACTTATAGCATGAATTTTGGCTAGCCAAAAATATGCTAGAAAATGACTTAGGAATTGATGTAATAAATGTTACATGTTCAACAAGTTGAGATCCATAAAATTTTCTAAAAATTACATCTTGCATCCTTCAAAATTAAAACATATAAATAAAACCACCACATTAAAAGGAGGATGGATCTCTTCTCTATAATTAGAAATTTATCACAAAAATCACACCCTTGAGATGATAAATTGTTTGTGGGTAGGAAAAACCCTTTTCTACCAATTGATATATCAAGTTAGGTCATAAATGAGCTTTTGGAACATGCAAGTGAGTAAGTAGGATTGTATAAATAAAAATGTGGGTTTTAGACTATTGGTGGTGAAAGGTTCAGGATACCACATACCTCATGTGCCATATCAAGATGTCAAATATCAGGGTTTAGAGGTAGTACATAACAAGTGTTGATTTGAAAGGAAGCCTGCATCTCCAACTTTTATAGGAAGTATAAGGAAATTGTCAATTGACAGAGTTAAGATGTGGACAAGAAAAGGTATTGAGGTAAGGGCTTAGGGGATGGGATTTTTTTTACTCTGGGAGAGTTTATGAAGGAATTGATAGGGTTTGGGAGTCATGCATGAGACAAAACAAGTAGCCAGGTAGAAGGAAGGCCACAACTCTAACTTTTATAGGGTACACTAAGTCAAGCGTTGGGAGTTAAGGATAGTGATGAGTCTAGTTTATGGTTTAATTTTGGAAGAATTTATGATCTATTTGTTGAAATTTTCAAGAACCTTGATGTTTGAATATTGATATTTCCTCGAAAACATAGACATTGGGCCTAATTTTATCTCTACAAATCTTTAATGACATTGACATGTTATATGGACTATCTATGTTAATTCTACATGTGGATTAATGAATGTCCTTTAAGATAGTTATAGATATGCAATTATTATGCATACTAATAATGCCATGTAGATATGATTCGAGGCCACTAGATTGAGAAGATTTCACCAACTGGTCATTCACCATAATGGTTAACAAAGTGGTCATGCAAAGGTCAACGAAGGGAATAATTCAAAGAGGTCGATGATGGGAGATTCCTCATGCAAACTGAAATGTAACTGCCTTGTAAATGATCTATATTGATGTTGAGCGAATATAGGCATTACTGTTGTGCTAAATCTGCATTGAGGTAGGCGTGCCTAACCAGATTCCATGCACGTGTAACCACCCCTCCACTTTCTTTGCTTTCCCTAAAGTGGCATCCTCCCAGTTTGTGGAGTTGACTTCCTTGCTTCGTTAGTCACTTCTTTTCCTATAAATAAGAGTTGGATGCTCCTTCTCAGGAGGTTGCACGATTTGATGATGTTCTTGCATTCTTAGTTTTGAACAATACAATTTACACTGCTCTATTGTACTCATGTTTTCCAGTGAATAAGATGAAGTTGTAACTCAGTACATCTAAGTTTACATTAATTTTAGAGGATACTTATCCAAGGGGGGCCACTTGGTGAGCATTCCATCCTTAGTTTAGTTTAGTTTAGTTATTACTTTCTGTTCAATAATTAATTAAGAATCTGGCACTAATTGTTCCTGCAGCCACTAGAATTTCATTTTGTGACTATTCTTGTAGCCAACGTAGACAAAGTAGTTTCTTGTTTTTTTGCTCAAATTTTCATTTATGTCATGCATTTCAGCTTAGCATAGTTGTTGGTTGATGTTCAGTACATATTTAATTTCCTTCTAAGAAATTTACCTTCAACATTATGTTTTTCTTAGTTGAAGAATGAATATGGCTACTTGGGATCCCTAGTGCACATATTGTGCTGACCCATTTCAAGTTCACGTCCCTGGGTTGACAAGTTAAATGCACCTTCATGATGATTGAATTGCAAATCAATTTAGATGTCAAATATTTGAATCACAGTCATAAGGGCTTAGTTGTTAAATCATTGTAGGAGGCCAACATATAGCATGTGAAAGGTACTTGGGGAAGGGTAACTCTAAAAGTATAGTCCTAAAAAAAGACTTGTATTTAATACAAACTTTTGGGGATCAAAGTTCAAGTATACTTGTGGAATTGTATCAACAGAGGCTCAAGTTTGAAACTCCATTGCATGGAAATTTTCTAAGGTAGAAGGTTAGGGTTCCAAAGTTCATATGTATTGTATGTAAACATGAGAGGGTCTAATGGTCTAAAAGGTTGCATAGACCTAGGAAATTGATCAAAAAATGCCTTAGAATTAGAAATTTTTAGATGTCCTACAATATTTTACATATGAGGGGTACATAGGGGAACAAAACATAGGAAAAAAATGACAAGTAAAGACCCATTCAAATATTTCTTGGATTGGTTATATGTGATGGGAAAAATAAAAGCTAAGAACTTAAATTACTAAAACTCAAGAAAATTATAGCATTACAAACTTGAGTCCCAACATCTAACACATGTTATGGGACCATAATGCATATCCCACAAGATGTTCAATTGTGAAGAATTACTTAATGCTATTGATGAAGCATCTTGAAACTTTATAGTGTTAATATGAGGTGGTAGTGGAATCATAGTGCATGCCATTTGACTATACTACTCATTCTACAAGATGTTCACATTAGTCATTTGGCTATGAGTGATTGTTGAAGCTACTAGAGGTGTTGGAATATTAATGCATGTTGAATGACTACACTAAACATTCCATAAACTACTCACATCAATGATGTGAGTATGAATGACTATATATGGGCATCAAGAAGATCAATTATTTTAGTTTCAACCACATGTGCAAGGTTCTCTAAAGGAACATCATAATTTTTTGGAGATTCAAGATCTCCATACAATTTCCTAATTATGGTCATGGTAGTGATATGCCAATCATTGTCCTCTATGTGATATAGAATGCCCTCAAAACTATATAAAACATATTAGTTTGTAGACCATGTCATTGTAGTTTAACCAAACACATTTTTTCTTACAATCACTCAAATTAAGAACAAGTCCATGGAGATAGGAAATAAGAATGCTTAAGATCTTAAAAAATAATAAAATATTTTGATACTTATTATTTTTTATATTTTTAACTTTTCTTTTATTTTTTAATAAAAAAATATCACAAAGTGTATTAAAAAACATTTAAAAATAATTACATTAGACTTGTGTAGGGAGGCCATACAATTTTTTGGGCCATTTTTCCTTTCCTTTTTTCAACTAATTCAAATTCAACAAATTTTATGTCAATTCATAAGTTTTTGGCCCTTCTGGATGCAATGATAGTCAAAATTTTAGCAACTTTCTTGTTGTAAAAGATCCCTATAAAAAATCAAAGTAAACCCTTCCTCTAGTATTAAGTTTCCAATTATTAGACCTGCATGAACCAACAACTAATCCTAGCTAATTCAATTGTTCTATAGATGGTGGTGACTCAAAATAGCTCTACCATTTACTAGATATGCTTGAAGCTTAGATCTATATGCTCTCAAAACCTTAAAAAAGGACTAGCCCTATAACATGGATTTGACACAATATTATAATTTTGCATAAACATTAACTCTACAAGTAGGACTTAATGCCTATGAGATAATCACAAAATGAGGAAATGAATAAAAATAACTATATTCATTAGTGTCTAACATAATTACAAATAGAAATTACAAATATATAGACCACTTAGATTCATGAATCAAGGAGATAACATGGCCAAGAGGTAAGAGTTTAAATATTAATCACTCCCAATTAAGAGGTGATTTAACACAATCTAATTGAGATAGAGGTGACCTTGATTAAACAAAGGTGACCCCTATCTACCATTAATCAAGGATTGATGAGGTAGTCCTGGCACTTGAGTACCTTAAGTCAAGGTTAACATATGTTATTATTAGCTTCCTATGTGAGAATAATTAAATATTTCTAATATCCCAAGTAAGCTTAATAACTAGGTGCAATATTACACTTATGATCAACACTATCCTAAGCAATCAAATGAAATATTATGATTGGGTTAGGAGCCAATGGATGTAATAAAAAAAGTCATTGCCTATGGACAATATCATAATTTAGTTGTATAATTTCTAAATCTTTTTATATGATATCCTTATATAGAGGTAATGTACATATTAAATCCTGAAGTTTTATCTTAACTTTTGTAATTCATAACTAATCAATAATATGATATTCCTTGTCCGGCTTGGATGTAATCTCAAGTGAATTAAGTAATTATAGAGCTCTAGAAGGGGAAAGTGGTTGATTAGATGTGGCATTTTGACCCGTATCAATCCTTTGATAGGTATGACCTACTATATGATAACCTAATGAAGTAGGCACTATATAAAATATAAATGGGGATGGAGGGAAATTGAATCTCCCCTTAATAATAACATTTTAGGTCTCATAGGAACATATATAATATAATTTGTATGGATATTAGATGACAATGATAGACAAGGATCAAAAGATATGTCAATAGGACTAGAGGAGCCCAAACTATCCTTATGCAAACTAGGGCAAGAGAAAATATAATAGAAAATCATGTTCCAATGTCATAAATGGTATAAAAGCTAGCAAGAGGAATCAAACCAATGGAATCCTCCATCCCTTGAAAATTAAGTCTAAATTCACTTATCAACAAGCTATCGTAATCTAAAACTCATAATTAGAAAGCAACAATGACTTGACACATAATGGAGTATCATGAAACCATCAAATTCATCATGTAATAATTTTTTACCTAAACTAATAATATCATTATGTAATGTACCATGAAATATGGATCATCATGGATATCTATGGTACAAGGTATAACAACACCATAACCGAAATAATGTAAAGGGAAAGTGCTTATAGTTAAACATATTAGAATGTTCATCACTAGCACTAGTCATGGGATAGATAGGATCATGGAACCCAGGGATAAGTAACGTGAAGGTATCCAAAAGAGACGGATGAACAATCACCAATTTTGTGAAGAAGAAAATATCATAAACATGGCTAAACAATGAATCCCCATTCATATTATTAAAGGACATTAAATTGGCAAGGATAAAAGAATCAAATGATGAGAAATAAATGAACACATCAAATTTGGTGAGGCACACATGGATACAAGCTAAATTCAATGGCTTATAGAGTTCATATGAAATAATCAATGAATAAAGAATAGTCCAAAGGATAAGAGTATGAACTAAATATGTATCAATAATGAAAACCTACAACCTATGTGAACTATAACAATGGAAAACAATAAAGGTTGGATCCAAACACTAATCAATAAATTATGTGCAATCAGAAGCATCAGATAATAAAATAATGTACAATCACAAATATTAGATTTCTAACCATAGTATAGAAGCAACAAACCCTATGGAAATTGTCATGCACTGATAAGATTGAGCTTTAAGTAAATTCCTTAAGTAATTAAATAATCTGTTCATTAAAAGAAAAAAATGCCGGTTCAAAATTGGGGCTTGGCCGGATTGGAATCTGGTATGGCAATTGGCATACCCTTAAATTTCCTTCCAGAATGGTAATTGTCACACAGTGACAGGAGAGAGTAATAAGCAAATTCCTTAAGGTTGCGTGTTTGATCCGCACCATCAATGAAAACGTATCTGTAAATTATATGTGCCGATAAAAACTAAAACGAATTGGAATTGAGATGGATGTAATCTGATAACCTCTTCATTAAAAGAAAGAAAAACATGTAAAAAATACGGCCGGCTGGATTGGAATGTGGCAATTGGTATGCCCCTGCATCTCCTTCCAGCAGGTAGCGAAAAGAATAATTTACAATTATGGAGGTGTGTACATAATAAACATTTATGAAGGAGACCAACAGCTGAGGTACATCACACGCCTTAACGATTCTTCACCGTCTGACACCTGCTTCTTCATTCTACCCGCCCTCTCATCGGAGCGGTGAAGGGCTAAAACAGAGGAAGCGGCAGCAGCAGCACCAAATGAAAGCTTTAGATGTTTGAAATGAATGCCCCGATCTCTAAATCCGTGAATGGAAGCAACACTCACAGCTACCAATGCCTTTGAAATACTCATTTTTCCTGTGATGAGAAGTGAGGAGAGAATGTGTAATCTTAATGGAGATGATGCGAACAAGGGAGGAATATAAAGATAAAGTTGTGGATCAAAATTCAGCGTTCCAGGAAGACATTAAAACCAGAGGCAGGCAATACCAGTAGCGAACATTATTATGGGCGAACGGAATGGGATAGATATCTCCAAAGTGGGCCCCTGCCTACCACTTGCCATTGCAACCACCGTGGTTTCCATCTCCCCTTCTGCCCTAGATGTTGACGGGAGAACATATCTACATCCTCTCATTACTAATTAAAAATGACAACTATAGATAAATGTTGTAAGCCTATGACTAGGATATTAACAGGTTGGGCCAATGGATGGAAAGTAGGACCCTATTGTTTTGGAGGATATATTTTGATAGATAAGAACTTACATATATCACATGGAGACCATATAGGAGGTTATCGATGGGATCAAAGGACATATGATAACTAAAGAGAACTAGGAGATCTTAGTAGTAATGTGGGATGCATCTCCTAGTCTTCAAGAGATTTTATTATGAAGGGTGTTACAAAAATACAAATTATGAGAAGACGTGACTCATTTATAGGAAACACCAACATTGATTGTTTAGATTTAGAGAGATAGATAGTCTAGTATTTTCTAGAAAAGCTTTGATAGATGATAAGGAGGAAAAGGTCACTGAGGTAGCAAAGATAGATGATGTAGGAGTGATAGATGCCTATATAGATTTTTTTGGAAGAGATCATGCCCCCACCATTATATCTATTAGACGGTGGGGAGCCCAAGAGGTAGGAGCAACAATCAAGAAACCACCCTAAGTAGAGATAGTGGAGGGAACTATGGGTATATGGGATGGAGAGGCTCCACTATGGGAGGTGGTAGGTGATGATAACTAGAAAATCAATGATCCAAGTGTACAATACTTTATATTCAAAATTAATTATGCTTTTAATAACATACAATAGAATGTTCATGTGATATACAATCTAATTTTCATAACATATATGTGATGTGTAGGTACAGTGGTTGAGTGGGTAGGTGTAATATTGACCACATTAGTATACCTGATTGGTGATGTGGTAGTAGTAACAATAGATCAAGTCAAGAGATATTATCAATATTTAGGTTGCATTGCTCCATTGTTTGATCCATTGAGTTAGGCATGGATAGCCTCGATAATGAGCACAACTAAGTGTGTCTTGTGGAGTAGGCTGACAGATAATGACCTAATAGAGGTGGATGTACTGTGGCTAGAGGATATTAAGGCTAAGTAGAGATTGTGAGACTCTAAGAAGGGAGGGAAACATTGTGCATAGCACCATAAACTACATAGGTTGATAGAGAGATTTCAAATAGAGCTAACATAAACACATATATCCCCAATTTTAGGATATATCATGAGTAATGCCATCTTTTAGGAGTATACATCCTCACAAGAATATATTGCTTATCTATGAGAGGATATCTAATGTTGTTGAGGGATTATGGTGGTGATGGTCTAGTCTAGATTGGGATCTAGATCTAGGACTCACTCTCCTAGTAGTAGGTCTACAAAGAATGAGATAGGGGAGGGATCCTCAAGGCAACCTCCCCTAGCTTAGAAGTATTGATACATGTGTTTACTAATTATATTTACTACTAGAACATTTGATCATACTATATAATTTTTTGTATGCTATCTCATGACCTCAATGATTGAATGTTTATATGTTCTTATATGCTTTAATATTTTTTTTGTGCTTATGTATGTGTGGAGATAATGTCACTATTAATAAGTAATAGACATGTATTTCATGATGAATCAATGAACACATAAATCATAATGAAATCATTATAAAATAGATCATGCAAATCACAAAGCAATCACAAAAATCATGTATACAAATTAATTAAACCAACCTATAATTAAATCATAACCTCTTGTATTATCTATAAGTAATAATGATAAAATTATCATGTGAATATCAAATCTATATAGATATAGATATGACAATATCTCTTCCTTTTTCTCATTCTTATAACCATTTCATACATGATAATTGTAGAGTATATGTTTGTTGGATCTCTCAACATCCAAGAATAAAGTGGAATACAAAGTAGGATTTGGATGTATAAGGTAATTTCTAATACTTGGTTATGATATTCATATGTTGACCACCATTTTTAGAGGTGGGATTTAGATAAACACTTTTCATTTTCCAACAAGTAATATGATAGTCACACTATAGGATGTGTGGTTTATTCTTCAATTTTTTTTATGGGATAGATAGGTGGTGGTAGACTACTAGACCATCTAGTAGTAGGATAAATTATTATTGCACTAACAAAATATAAGAAGTGTGTAGGGTGGTGTACCATTACCAAATACTGCAAATTAGGACTTGCATCCATAACATGAAATTTATTATTATTAATACTTGTAATTTTGATCTTATGAGACGAAATGAGATTCACCATTAGTTATAGTATGATTCATATGATGCATGACATGGAGGAGCATTAGATAAGGTATTTTCCTTGGGAAGGCTAACACCAATAGAAAATGTGGAGTTAAATAGACAAGTGTAGGAGTTGCTAAGGAAAGGACTTATTAAAGAAAGTTTAAGCTCATGTGTGGCACCAATGGTTTTAGCACCAAAGAAATTTGGAGAATAGAGGATGTGCACAGACTCAAGAGCTATCAACAAGATCACTATCAAGTACAAATTCCCATTGCCAAGGATGGATGGCATTATGGATTGTTTGAGTGGCACAAAATGTTTCACACAATTTGACTTGAAAAGTGGCTAACATCATATTAGGATCAAAGAGGGTGATGAATGGAAAATTGCATTTAAGAAAAATGAGGGTTTGTATGAGTGGTTGGCAATTCCTTTTAGGTTAACTAATGTTACAAGCACATTCATGAGACTAATGAATGAGGGATTGAATAAAAATTTGGGTTTGTTATTGTTTACTTAGATGGCATTATGATTTTTAGTAGGACCAAAGAAGAATATTTGTAATACATTAGACAAGTATTTCAAGGGCTAAGAGAAGAGAAGTTATTGATAGAAATATAGAAATGTAGTTTCAAGAGGGAAAAAATAGTATATTTGGATTTTGTCATTTTTGTGGAAGGATTGAAGATTGATCTAGAGGAATTGAGAGCGATTGTTGAATGACCTACATTGTCAGACATCAAAGAGATATAATCTTTTCATGGATTGACAAACTTCTATAGGAAGTTCATTAGAAATTTTAGTGTCATCTGCACATCGTCGATAGAAACAATGAGGGGAGATCATAAGAAGTTCAAGTGGACATCAAGAGCACATAACAGTTTTGAACTACTGAAGCAAAAAGTAATAGAGCATCCAATGTTTGCACTACTTGATTTTGACAAAGTATTTTAGGTTGATTTTGATGCTAGTGGAAGTGTGATCCTAGAGCAGTGTTGAGTCAAGATATGAGACCAATAGCCTATTTTAGTGGAAATTTGAATGATGCGAGGAAGGGATATTCAATCTATGATAAGGAGTTCTATGCCATAATCCAAGAATTGAAGAAGTGGAGACAATACCTATTTTTGAAGGAGTTTGTGTTGTACACTAACCATCAAGCCTTACAATATTTGAGTAAAGGAAAGTTGAATCAGAGCACATGAGATGGGTAGATTTCATGCATAGTTACAATTTACATTGAAGCATAGGAGTAGAAAATCAAAGAAAGTTACAAATGTATTGAGTAAAAGGAGGAACTTGTTGAAAAAAATGTGGATAGAAGTAATGGGTTTTGAAGAGCTCAAACACACGTATGAAGATGACCTAGATTTTATGAAAGCTTGGAAAGTATGGAACCAATTGTAATATACTAGAGTAAGCGGTTTGATTATTTCATTCAAGATGTCATGCTATTCAAAGGGAGTCAATTGTGCATCCCTAGGAGCTCAATGAGGGATAACTTGATCAAGGAGAAACATAGTGGTGGATCAGTAGGACACTTTGGCATTGATATGAAAGTGGTTTTAGTACTTGTGAATACCATTTTTAGCCTCAAATATATAAGAATGTAAGGAAGCTTGGTCAAGTGTGCAAGCTTTTTCAAGTTGTCAAGGGAAGTAGTTAGAATATTGGATTATATCAACCTTTGATGGTACCAAAGAGACCTTGGGAGGATATTAGCATGGATTTCATATCATCTTTGCAAAAAACATCAACGGAACATGATTCTATATTTGTGGTAGTAGACACATTTTCTAAAATGACAATTAATTCCTTGTAAGAAGACTCATGATGGTGTACATGTTGTTGACCTATTTTTTAAGGATATTGTGGGATTGCATGGGTATTTGTGAAGTATAGTCTCAGACATGGACACAAAGTTCATTGGATAATTTTGGAAAATATTATGGAAGAAGATGAAGACCAACTTGAAATTCAATTCAATATTTCACCCACAAACTGATGGAAACAAAAAAGTTGTAAACCAAAGTTTGGGAAATTCATTGCAATGTTTAGTGGAAGATAAGCTAGGAAAATTGGATATAATTCTACTGCAAGAAAAAATTGCATACAACAACTCAATGGGAATATGTATAGGGAAAACACCAGTTGAAGTTGTGATCAAATTACAACCCTAAGGAGTAGCAAAACTCAAAGACACTAGTAGGGAGGATAAAAGGAGTGTAGACGTAGAAGAATTTGTAGGATATATGGAACCCATACACAATCAAGTATGGAAGCACTTGGAGGAAATGAAAAATAAGTACAAATAATAGGCAGATGAAAAGAGGAGACTCAAATTTGTGTATTGATCTTCACAACTAATATGTGCTAGCATTTGTTTTTGTTTCATTGATCTATTAACCACCTATACGACCTGTTGCCATTGTAGATTTCTAAGATTATCAAGCATCATGCATAAGGTAAATCAAAAAAGATCTTGTTCATGGATGAAAAGCTCCAAAAATTAAACATTCCACCCCATGGTCAACCTTAAGAAGTAAAAATCAAACTTTAAAATGCATAAAAAGTGAACTAAGTTTTTAAATTCATACATCGCACGTGTATAAATAATAATAATATTTTTTTAAGTTGTTTGGAGGATAAAAGGCATTAGCCCACTCTATCCTCACACCTATACTATGATTGGCATGTGTGGACCCATTACAAAAGTGTACTTCACATTAATTTATCTTTTTTATGAGTTTTTATTTCAATGAATTGCCTAAAACCAATCAAAGAGGGTTTGGATAGCCTAATGAGGGTTTTTCCTTTGTTAATCATGTTGTAAATTTTAAGTTCAAAGTTAATATTAAAATAGAAATTTAAATAGTTATCTTCCTCTATAATGTCAAATTTTGGCATCCAAAATTATTTGAATGATTTTCAAAAGGTGTTAAAATGGTTGTGAAGGTTGTATTGACAACTTTAGGACTGGTTTGGTAACTGACCAAAGCTTTGAAAAGGGAGAAAGGCTCTTGAAGGCTTAATAGAGGATTTTAAGACCTTTTGAGATAGTTGCAAGGCTTTTGAAGACTTCTAAAATGTAACCTAGGTTCTCAAACAAACATAACAAGACAATGACTTCGCATTGAAACTTGCAAACTATGAACACATTATGACCTACATATGAGGATAAATAAATAAAAAAGCTAGAAAGGGTTACCAAATAGATGAAGTTATTATGGATTTGGAAATGTACCAATGTCAAGGCCACCTGAATTATTTCATAAAGAATGAAAATAAATAGTGCAATCAAAGCATCAAGAGGCCAAAACATATCGAGCTCACTGATGAGAACATAATATGACAGATGACTACATCTAAAATATATGGACCAACTTAAGGCTCATGAGGACCAAATCAAGCTCGCCAACCAAAATCCATGCTATCTAGACAAACTTAAATACTAAAAGGGAGTGTAAATATACTCAAAATCCCAAATGAAAAATGGGTCCCCATTTTGTTTATTCAAAGTATGGAGCATGTGTGCAAAGCACAAAAATACCCTCAAAATATAGAGAAAAGTTGAGGTCAACTTCATGGGAATCATAATAAAAGTAGATTTTAAAGTTATAGAGATATATGAAAGAACCCTAGATTCCTTCACTATCCTATTGAATTTATATTGGTTTATTGACAAAAGTGGCACTTTTTATGTTAAGAAAGACAAGATGATACTATAATGAAATGGTAGAGTAGTCCATATACCTTTGATTGTTGGCATGAAAGGAGTGTTGGACTAATCGCCAACATCTCCCTTTAGATTCATGGCATGGACTAAATGCCTCCCGTGGATCCGTTTATCTTCAAAATTTGTATAGGGTGTTAACAGGTCGATCTTTTGGTATACCTATTCCAACAAATGGTATCAAAGTTGTGGTTGTAGGTTTGAATGCCCACCGCAAATGGACTTCCATTTAAAAAGAAAATAAAGGAGCAAATTAGAATGGAACCATTACTCTAGCATGATGCATCATTTAAGTTTATAGACTGACTAAGTCTTAACAAACTAAATAAAGTGAGGTGTTCTATTTAATTTTGTATTGTTTGCCACTTATGATGAGGGAGATGCCACATATAATATTTTCCTTTAATATTAAATTGTGAATGGTTTCCTTTGAACATGAGGAAAGGGCAGGGGATATTGTAATGAAAAAAAAAGTAAGTAGAAAATAAAAGGAGGCATCTATGTTGAATAGTTATGCCAAAATAAATATAAGGAATGGAGGCACCATCTCTTCTTTTTTTTTAAATGTCTGCTGAGTGAAATCTATGCACCACAAGAGTATGGAGGTAGAAAACATTTTGTTGCAACAAAGAAATACTTAGAAAGGAGATGCTCTTTTTTAATTTTTATCTTATTTTATGAATTTGTAAAGGATGGCACTTCATCTATGTATTTGTTGAGGATTGTGGCTATGAAACAACATTTTATTAACATTTATTGTTTAGTTACTCAAGTTTTTATCTTGAAATGAGCATCACATATTGTAGATAGATATTTATTGGAGTTTGCACATTTTTCCAACAACAAGGTGTCATATTTAGTCGATAGGTTACATATAGTGCGATATTTGAACTTGAAACAAGTCTCACCCTCCAAATCATTGTTAAGTCATCGAAAAAACAAGTTTTAGCTGTCGTTTAATGATAAACCACCTGACATTTAATAATCTCCTACAGAATAGTAATTATCTTGCACTAATAAGAGAGAGCTTTAAGTAAATTCCTTTAAGTAATTTAATAATCTCTTCATTAAAAGAATGAAACATCAGTCCAAAATTGGGGCTTGACTGGATTGGAATTTGGTATTTCCTTCCAGAGTGGTAATTGTCATGCAGTGATAGGAGAGAGCTTTATGTAAATTCCTTAAAGTTGTGTGTTCGATCCACACCATCAATGAGCAAATTATACGACTGATGAAAACCAAAACGAATTGGAATTGATATGGATGTAATCTGATAACCTCTTCATTAAAAGAAAGAAAAACATGTACAAAATTAGGGCCGGCTGGATTGGAATGTGGTAATTAGTATGCCCCTGCATCTCCTTCCAGCAGGTAGTGAAAAGAAAAATGTACAATTATGAAGGTGTGTACATAATAAACATCTATGAAGGAGACCAACAGCTGAGATACATCACACGCCTTAACGATTCTTCAATGTCTAGTAGTTGTTTCTTCTTCTCTGATAAGTAACTCCTACTTTCCCTCTCATCGGAGTGGTGAAGGGCTAAAACAGAGGAAGCAACAGCACCAGCACCAAATGAAAGCTTTAGATGTTTGAAATGAATGCCCCGATCTCTAAATCCGTGAATGGAAGCAACACTCACAGCTACGAATGCCTTTGAAATACTCATTTTTCCAAAGACGAGAAGTCAGGAGAGAATGTGTAATCTTAATGGAGATAGGGCGAACAAGAGAGCAATATAAAGATAAAAGATGTGGATCAACATTCAGCGTTCCAGGCAGACATTAAAACCAGAGGCAGGCAATACCAGCAGCGAACATTATTATGGGCGAATGGAATGAGATTGATATGTCCAAAGTGGGCCCCTGCCCACCACTTGCCATTGCAACCACCACAGTTTCCATAGTGGTTTTCAGGGAAGAGGGCTAGTTTTTTTAGGGTTTTTTTGGGTTTTTCGATTTAAGAGCTTAAAATTATTGTTTTATCTTTTGGGTAGTTACAATTACTACAGTGCGGGTCATTTCATACACAAAGTTCCAAAAGTGGTTTCATGGATTAATAGCTATGCACAATGCCCCAATTTGTGCTATAACCACCAATTTTATTTGAGTTGCACAACTCCTCTAATTAATATTCAATGGTTAACTACCCATGCATGAGTGGATGAATGTTGGTACAACTAGAATATTTTCCTAGGCTTTAAACTTTCATGTATTGATTATTGTATTGACATTGAATGGGGAATTAGGTGCACAATAAGTGAACAACTATTGGTACATGGACAACTATTGGACCCTCTAATTTTTTTATTGTCGTGATAAGAAACAAATTTATTTTGTTTTTATGTGGATGTAGAACAAGTTGAAAATTAGATAGTGGCCTTTGTAGACTATACATGTTTGTTGGATCTCTTAGTGGTAAAGAATCAAATGGTGTATAGAGTAGCATTTATATATATGAGGTGGTTTCTAATACTTGGTTATGAATTATTTTAAGAGGCAAGATTTAGAACACTTTTCACTTGTCAATAAGAAAGATAATAATCATAGTCACATTAAAAGATGTATGATTTATTCTTCAATTTCTTGTATGGGGTAGATAGGTGATGGTATACTACTAAACCATCTAGCAATAGGATAGAGTGTTATTGCACTAAAACAACAAGGAGTGTGTAGGATTGTGTACCCTTACCGAATATTGAATAGAACTTGCATCTATAGGGTGAAATTTATTATTAATAATTCTTTCAATTTTAATCATGTGAGATGTAAGGGGATTCTCCATTAGTTGTAGTATGACTCATGATGCACAACATGTAGGAACATTAGATAAGACAATTTCCTAAAGAAAGTACATGCCTACCCATTTATATGATGATTTACATAGGTTTATAGATGCTAGTATATTGATCTTGTAAGTTGCAATACTACATTGTTAGATGTATGAACAGATCTAGATCCTATGATTACTAAGATTAAAAATGAAAACTATAGATAAATTCCCTTAGTTTGAGACTAGGATATTAACAGTGTCACATCCCCTTTCTAAAAATCAAATGAAATATGTTTTTGTCAAGCAGACGTCAAAGATCAGGGGTCAGGACTACCCCTAACTCATGGCAAGGAGACATCAAAGATCAAGATACAACTTGACTCATACCTAAGAATTGTTAGAGATTGGGGATTAGAGTTGTTGCTCGATGCATACCAAGAACCTATTGGAGGTCAAGGATCAGGGTTGATGTCTGACACATGCCAAGGATAGGGAGACATCAGAGATCAAGAGTCGAGACTGTCACTTGACTCATGTTAAGGAGACATCAAAGATTAGAGATTGGGAGTGTGACTTGACTCATGCCTAAGAGTTGTTGGAGATCGAGGATCAAATTTGTTGCCTAATTGTTGGTTAACAAATTATGCACTTCTTAAAAGTTTAATTATTTAGTCTAATGTCCAATTTGAATGCACATCAATCACCAACAGGTGAGTAAACTATTTCTATGGAAAACAATTTCTCTATTAATTTTATGAGGTACAACTCCCTCTTCTGATAAATAATAATTCTTTTTGAGAAAATTTAAAATATGGTGTGTTATTAACTCGAAAGCAATAAATGCAAGAAATCAAATTCCAAAATTTATAATTTTAGAAAATTGAACTCAAATAGATGAATCTTAATCATAAAAAGCATACAACTCACAAACTAATTTGTATTTCATAAAATTTAAAATTTAAAATTTAAAACTAGAGACAATACTGAAACTAAAATAGATCTTTCCAATAAAAGAGATCCACACATCCATGCTGAAATGTAAGAACCATAGAATTTGATCAAAACGCAGATTATGACAAACTCCTTTTATTCAATGATCTAAATAATACACTCATAGACATAATTTTTTTAGTTTCAAGTATATTCCTCCAAAATTGCTAAGAGAGTCCTTGGTAACATCATATTACATATATATATGAGCAAGCATAGTTGATTCTTAAAGTAACTATAAATAAAGAGTCTCTTCAACTTCAATAAGACATAAAAGTTCATTATAAAGTATATCGAAATAAAGTAAGGAACTATTACTGAGGTGGAAAATCTCCAACAACTCCTTGGGATGATTGGGTAGTTGACGCAATAGTTTTAGCTTGATAGGCATAAAATAATTTTACCATTGGAGGAATATCACCATGTTGTGGACCAATCACATTTTTTGTTCTCAATTTCCATAGAGCTTTATTTGCTCTCACTACATCTATCTTGCCTGAATACATCACTGTAAGTCTAAAGAATTGAAATAATTCCAAATCTATGCCATTGAGTTTTCTCATGCTCTCCATGTTGAAATTATGTATTTCACAGAGGCTATCTACTATTCCTTTAAAAAAATCCTTCAAAGTCTCTTCATCCTTATCACTAGGATCACCTTCCTTTCGGAGATGGATGTTGATGCCTAAAACATTTTTCTGGATTTCAGCTATCATTGTGTTACAATCATTAACTTATTCTACTCTAGTAGATTTTATTTTACAAATGTGATCTTCCATTCAATACTTCTTTTCCACATGATGCACCTATTGTCACTAGCACTTGGTAAGACTTCCTCAACTGTCAATTTATTTGCACCTATCCCCGACATTTCTTTGAAATCATTATCAATTTTTACCCAAATGATTCCTCATGCTTGGGAGTGGAATTTCTTTATCAATCACAGTCCTCAACACTTCAATATCTTCACATATTTCCTTCATACTAGAGATGAATTTAGTTCCTTTAACTAGGATATTTGTAACTCATTCTTCAGTAACCTTTCCATAGGTCTTGTAACCTTGAATTTTACTCACCATTTCTTTCCCTATAGAAGATGTTGGATCGAATGGGGTATTGGCCTGACAAATTGGTTGGGGAGTGAGATCAATTAAATATTTTAAGCAATTAGTTAAAACTTTCACCTAATGCTTCAACTCATCTTTGATTGGTTTATCCCTAGTTGTTCTTTCTACCAATTTGGTTGCTATCACTTGGAAATTATGTACATCCCCATCCCTAACGGAAGCCCTAAGTTAACTCTAGTGATATTGAAATCACTAAAAATTGTTTGACTTGCATCTTTCTATACAAAGGGGTATGCCAATTCTACGTACATGTTTTCAGTTTCATTATCCTCCATTAAATTGGATGTGGTTTTCAATTTATTGGTCTTGGGATTCCTCTAAATCAATTGGCCAACAAAATATCTTTCACGAAGATTCAGTTGAAACATCTTTATTTTCTTAGATAATGTCTATTCTAACCATGAGGTGGAAGTGGGTGTTGTCATAGATTTGGAATTAGAAGAAGTGAATTGCAAGACCCTTCTATAGGGAGGAGTATTGGAAGTTCTCATTTTAGGGGAAGAGGGTGGAGTATGGCCTACCCTAGGTGGAGAAATTTGAGGCTCATTAGGTGGAGGAGAATCAAGGGAAGAAGCATCACTTGCCTATAAAGGAGAAGAAGACACATTAATTGTTTCTTATTCTTTTGTTACTTGTTTGTCCTTGTCTTTCTATGTTTGTTCTGGAGCATCTTCTCCTCACATATTCTCTAGCGAGGTTTTCTTTGAAGGCTCTTCATCACCACCTCCTTGTCGTGCTAGAGTCATTTACTAAGTGGAAGATGATTGCAGAGTAGAAGATGAAGGGGCTTGACTACTTTCTCCTTGATGCTAAGTATCTTGAGACTTTGGATGTACGACATTTTGTTTTTTTGTAGTCTTCTTTGCCACCCAATCTTGAGTTCTCCAAAGTACCACTACAATTTTGACAACAATAGTTTCCACCTCTTTAATGCTCTAATCCATGGATACAATTGGCTATTTTTGTACATGATTGAAAAAAAATGGGTCTAATAGGTCAGATTCATCATCATCCAAGACTTGGATATCCCAATCTAATCTTAAACATCTCAAATTTTCTTAAATTCAGCCTCATCCAACTCCTTTGAACACACAATCTTCCCACTAATCCTCTAGATGTGGGATATGATAAAAACTAGGCCCCAATTGCAAATTGTCTTTGATGAAATTATTACTATTGAATGGAAACCTCCTTTCATAAAATTCAATTGTATATCTTGTCAAATCCATTTCAATATTAAGGGCATCAGAAATTGAATTGCAAGTGTAATACCAAAGACTAATGGGGAACTTAACTCCTACCTTCTTCCTCTCTTGACATCTTTTATTCTCTTCTACGATCTGTCTACACACTTTAATAAGGACAAATTTGTGTTATGCATACTTGGGCAACTTGTAGGGAATTCCATCAAAATTTCCAACCCTAATGTTATGCATACTTGGGCAGCTTGTAGAGAGTTTATGAAGGAATTGATAGGGTTTAGGAGTCATGCATGACACAAAAAAGAATCTAGGTAGAAAGAAGGCCACAATTTTGACTCTGATAGGATACTTAGTGAAAAATACCAAGTTTTGAGGGTCAAGGATGGCATGTGAAAGGTAATTGGAGAAGGGGAACTCTAAATTTCTAGTGCTAATAAAACACAAGTATTTAATAGAAACTTTTGGGGATCAAAGTTCAAGGATACTTAGGGAATTATATCGAGTGAGTCTCAAGTTTGAAAATCTAGTGCACAATTTTTTTACTATGCATTAGGTCAAGGTTTCAAAGTTCATATGGATGGTATGTCAACATGGGAGGGTCTAATAGTCTAGCAACTTGCATAGGCCTAGGAAGTTTATCAAAAATGACCCAAACATAGAATTTTTTGATGTCCTACAATATTTTATATATGAGGGACACATAGGGGGATGAAACTTAGGAAGAAATATCAAGTAACGACCCATTCAATTTTTTCTTAGATTGGTTATATGTGATGAGAAAAATGAAACGTAAGCACATAAAGGATTAGGAATCAAGAAAAATATGGCATTGAAAACTTGAGTTCCAACATCCAACACATGTTATTTGACCACACTACATATTCCATAATATTTCCAATTGCAAAGAGTTAATCAATGTTATTGATGAAGCAACTTGAAACTTTATAGTTTCAATATGAGATAGTAGCATAATCACAACACATGGCATTTGACTAGATTACTAATTCTACAATATGTTCACATTAGATGCTTGAGTATGAGTGATTGAGCTACTAGAGGTGTTGGAATATTAATGCATGTTGAATGAATACACTAAACATTCCATAAATTGCTCACATCAATGATGTGAGTATGAATGGCTCTAAATGGGCATCAAGAGGATCAATTATTTTAGTTTCGTCCACATGTACAAGGTTATCTAAGAGAACATCACAATCTATTGGAGGTTCAAGATCTCCATAAAATTTCCTAATTATGGTAATGATAGTAATAATGAAATTATTGTGCTCTATGTGATTTAGAATGCCCTAAAAAACTATAAAAATATTAGTTTGTAGACCATGTCCTCAAGTAGTTTAACCAAACAAATTTTGTTCATAGTCATTAAAATTAGGAACAAGGACTCCATGGAGATAAAAAATAAGAGTGCTTAATATCTTACAAAAATAATAAATATTTTGATACTTCTTTTCTTTTTGAACTTTGCCTTTATTTTTTTAATAAAAATACTAAAAAAGTGTAGTCAAAAAATATATTTAAAAATAGTTGCATCGACTTGTGTAGGGAGGCCATACAATTTTTTGGGTTGTTTTTTCTTATATTTTTTCAACTAATTCAAATTCAACAATTTTTTGTGTCAATTCATAAGTTATTGTCCCTTCTAGATGCAATGACAATCATTTTTTTAGCAACTTACATCTTGCAAAAGGCCTCTATAAAAAATCAAAGTAAACCCTTCCTCTAGTTGGTAAGTTTCCAATTATCGAATCTACTTGAACCAACAACTAATTCTAACTAATTCAATGTTCTAGAGATAGTGATGACTCAAAATAAATCCACCATTCAATAGATATGATAGAAGCTTAGATTTATGTGCTCCCAAAACCTAAAAAAAGACTAGCCCTAACATGGCTTCGACACAATGATAATTTTGCATAAACATTAACTCTATCTAGGAATTAATACCTATGATCTAATCACAAAATAAGGAAATGAATATATATATTCATTTCCTTATTTTGTGATTAGATCATAGGTATTAATTCCTAGATAGAGTTAATGGAGATAATGCGAACAAGGGAGGAATATAAAGATAAAGGTGTGTGATCAACATTCAATGTTCTGAATAGACATTAAAACTAGAGGCATGCAATACCAGTAGTGACCATTATTATGGGCAAACAGAATGGGATTGATATGTCCAAAGTGGGCCCCTGCCCACCACTTGCCATTGCAACCACCATGGTTTCCATCTCCCCTTCTATCCTAGATGTTAACAGAGAACAAGTAGCTACAAAAACTCACCAACATAGTATATGGAAACATGAAATGCAACAACTTCTATGTCATGGAAAAGTTCACTATGAAGTTGAAACCCAATGGAGAGGTGGTAGAACTTTCAGGTGCTAAAGAAGGAAATCTAGAGTTGTAATGGCTTTATGGATGAAAGATTAGTTGGTGGTAGTCACAATCTTTTTCAAAATTAAGGTGCTTGACCCTAATGGTATTTTATCTATTTTGGTAATGCTCAATATTACACTTCTAAGTTGGTCACTAGAGGGGATAAATGTTAAATGGATTTTTTCAATTGAGGAACATCAATTTGGCATAGCTTAGATGAGTATTGGTTGCAATGGATATGAGCCAAGGGCCATTATGAGTATAGTTCCAAATTTTAGATGTGCTACCCTCAATGTCTCTAGCAATTCCCACAGTTTCTTAGCAGCCAAAGAAGAACTTCTAGTCACATGTTGGAATTCCCATACCACTATCATTATTGAGGGGTTTGCAGCTAGTATAGAGTGGTTTCTAACTATTACATTTCTTATTTTGAGTGAAGAAATGCAGTATTATAGGGATTTTTTTGGGAAGGTCCTTTCTCCTCATGTTGTGTGTAAAAAGTCTCATTCCTTGGGAATATTAAGTGCCAATAGTCTAGCTGATATATCACTATTTGAAGGGAGATTTAAAGCCAAATATGACTATGACAACCACCTTCTAGCCTATATACAATCTTATTTGAATCATATTTCTAAGTGGTAAACCTTGGGGGAATCATGATAAGAGTCTTTGGAGTCCAAGGTAAACCTTATAACACCAGTTTGGAAGAGGTGAACATCACAGTTGATAGACATTCATTACATTTCCTTGAAAGGTACACTATAGAGATGAAGTTCAAGGTAAAGGAGTCCATACAGGTGTATTTAATCATAGGATTGAGTGGTCTTCAATTTGATGTTGTTGTTGGAATATTTTAAAGCATTTTACGGTTGTTTCCAACATTTATGTTGCTAATTTTTGTAAGAAATTTTCAATGTTGTAACTATTGTACCATTTTAATATTGCTAATTTTTAGTGTTTTTAATTTTATATTGTTGTTATCAAACATATTCAACTACCAAATTATATATTTTTGGAAAAATTTCATGAACCATGCTATTTGTGAAAGGGTTAAGCCATTGGAGTTGTAAAAAACAATTGTTACAACTACTACACTATTGTTTTGAATGAGATTTGGGATAAATTTTGGTTGTTACAAATTAAATCCACCTTGTATGCAAGCTGAGGGGTCCAAAATCATAAGGGTTCTAGCATATAGTACAATGATAGGATCTTCTGGAACTCAAGTGAGTTATCATCATACTCATCTAGAGATCAAAGTGGTGCAACAAAAATATGGTGGCAAATGCATAGAGAAACACTTGGTCTTATGGAAGTTTGTGGATCACTAGCATTGATATGAATTTAGATGAGAATTCAGGTAACACTTGGTGTAAGAGAACCTACAATATTGTAAGATTGGACAACTATGAAAAAAACTCATAAAAAGGAGTTGTGAGCCTTCAAAAGTCACCTTTATTTACTTTCAAAATAAAATATATACATTTGTATAAATATGAAAGGTCACCACATCCTATGCAATCTGAATTGAATAATTGGACATTGAAAAATAACCAACAAAACTAAAATTTACAAAAAACCATGTGTTTTTTGGTACCCCAACTTGGTAGGGTCATAACTTTTAGCCAATATGTCAAAATCTGGACATCTTTACACCATTGAAAAGATCTCCAAGAGCTCTAGTTTCAATCCCTTGGAATGCAACCTATAAAAACCATTCAAATGAAATTATTGACCCCAAATTCCACTCTAAAATCCTTCAAAAATGTGATTTACCAAAACCTAGAAAATACTGAAAATTTTAGATTTTCAATATTTTCCATATGTGGTTGTGCAAACACCTCCCAATTACTCCCAATCAAGTATATGGATAGTTGTTTATCTTAATTTCTTGATCCAATTCAAATATGGAAAGGTACAAGATCCATACTACATGGGCATTATAGTGGGATTCATGATATTGGCATGGAGACACTTGAACATTCAGGTTTGCATATAAGACTCTCTATGTAGCTAATTCACAACATAATATTCAAAATTAATGTTGGAAAAAAATAAAAATAGAAGCACAAATAATGGAATTAATTTTCCTTCATATTCTCCTTCCATTTTTCTTCTACAATTGGAAATAAAACCTCTTATAGCTACAATCTAAAAATTACCTTTTTGACATATTTTTACAAGATTTTTAATTTGTCATTTTTGGTAATTTTGTATGCTTATTCGCATGGATACAAAAGTTACTCATTATTTAAAGCTAACAAGAGTGACACTATTTGTCAACTCATTAATCTAATTACAAGCAAAAATTAAAAAATAACTGAAAATTACAAATTGGGAAAATCCCAAAAAACACTAAAAGTCTAATTTGAGGCCTCATATGAAGGAATTTGGCTCTAGAAAAGTGTTTAGATGTGTTCCAATCGAATAGATTCAATAGGAATCATATTCAACTCACTGAGACATTTCTTCCTCTTCCCATGCCTCTCCCAATTCTCCTCCATAAGATGTGCCACAAATACCAGCGGCCAAAGTTACCTCAACTTCTTCTTCTTCTCTTGAAATGGAAATATCTAATACTCCTCTTAGGAGAGCTTTGCACTTTGTCTCCACTAGTACCAAGTCAATGTCAACTCCTACCTCCCCCTCCTTGTTAGAAAAAACACTTTCCAGAAAGAGAAAAATGGTCCAGTTGAGCCTCCTTGATAAGGATGTTATTGGTCAATTTCTTCAAAGGAACCCAAAGGCCAAGAAACTAAAGACCACATCTAAACTATTAGAAGATAGCAACACAAGGAACATGTATGTTGAAGTAGTACAACCCTATATGAAAAAGGATGTGATCTAGGTGAATGCAAATGTTTTTAATGTCACTAGAATTAATTTTGGGAATTCCACCAAAGATAGAGGCATCGACAATTTTTAGATAACAACTACTAACTTGTAGAAAGAACAGTAAGAGATAAGCAAACCAAAGATGAATTGAAACAACAGGTGAAAGTTTTGACCAACTACTTGAAATCATTCATTGATCCTTCTCCTCAATTAGTAAGTCAAATAGATGCCTCTTTTGACCCAAGTTCAACTACGAGAAAGGAGATGGTTGGTAGGGTTCATAAATATAGATATTATGGAAAAGTTACAGAGGACAGGGTTAAAAAATTTATGGTTAAAGGAATCAAATTCATCCAAGAGGTAAAGAAGATTTGTGATGAAATTGAGCTACTAAAGAAGGATATTGATGTTGAGATTGTAAACACTAAACATGAAGAATATTTATGGCAAGAAGAAAAAAATGACTTTAAATAAATCATTGACCTTGGGATAGATAAAGTGGTAGCAAAGTTAAAATATTGTGGAGTGTCGATGTGGAAGAAAAGTATAGAGTGGAAATTCACCTTCTTGAAGCAAAATGTTATAGAACAAAACAAATTGATAAAAGAACGCAATGATGTCAAGCTTGATATTCAAAAAGATCTATTAAGCATTGTTCTTGATTTGAGAAAGAAAGATGGAATATAATTGTAGACATGGAAAATATGCCGACATACTTGATCCCGACTACTAACATCGTTTCATCCTAAATCATCCCTCAGTCTAACCATTTAATCAAATATCTTTATTTGATTAAATTCATCAATTTTCCAGTCGAAATTAAATAAATTATTTTATCTAATTAAGTCTTTTTCTCTTGTTAATTAAATCAATCTATCTGATCTAATTAACCCTATGTCCATATTTAATTAAATAATTTCCTTTATTTGATTAAATCTCTAGAGTCTATCTATTAAATTAAATAAATTAAACCTTGTTTAATTTAAGCTAACATCACCCCCTTTAGCTAAATAAATCAAAATATTTATTTAACTAAGTCTAAAATCATATTCTTCTCATATTTGATTTAAATAAATACACAAATCTAAGTCAAATTTTTCACATCATCTAATCCCTCATTAAATTAATTAACCCTTGATTAATTTAATCCTCATTCATGTCCCATCCTCTAGCTTTTTCCACTTGCACATGAAAATAGATTTAATTCATTTATTAAATCTCTATTTTCTCTCAACATGGCATAATGGAGGAATATTCCCTCAAGTTTGAATTCAAAATCCAAGTGGACTTTGTCCTTCCAACAAGACATTAACTTCACCTAATAAGTCCTTTTTCCTTGAGCCATGTGGCATTTAAGACATTCCTTTTCCCTCTTACATGTCATTTCACTAATTTCAAATATCACCTAATTGCATTTATGGGCACATTCATCAAAATGTGCACATCCCTCAACCATTCTCATCTTGAAAAGTGGCACTTTGCCATTGGTTGAAAATTAGTCCCACATTGCTTCATTTTGGGCATTTCTCCAACTTGTCAATCTATAAATAAGAGGCTTCATTCCTCATTTTGATCATCTACAACTTGAGTAAACTTACTATACTCAAATTCATAGCAATCTTCATCCATCTCATTGAGTTTTATAGCTAGGTTATGCAGATTTTATTTTGGAGCACACTTCAATCATCAACAAAGTGGATCACTTTTCATCATCAATCAACAAAGCTTGCATAGGAGTTGGGAAAGGGCCAATTTCCGCATCAAATTGGCACCAACTCCCCCAAGAGAGATCAAGAGTTTGCATTGCATTTGAATAGGATTTAATATCTTTGGCTTGTGCTTGTTTATGTTCTTCATTTCATTCCTTTTCATTGCAATTTAAATGGATTTATTGGGGAATCATGATACTAACTTGCATTTGATCTAATAGGTTGGTTATTTCTTGTGTTTGTGCAGAGTTGGGAATCTTGGTTCACATTTTGGCGCTAGAAGGAGGGCTTACCAGAAGTTCTAATCACGTTTTCATCAAAAATTTCATGCTTTTTATGTTTTTGTGTCTCTACAGGGAACTCCATCGTTGGCAGTTTAGTGTCACAGTTTAGGACCACTGGGACTCCATCGTCGCTGTATTGCACCGCTCCAAATTCCAAACTCCAACACTCTATGTTTCCCACCCAAAATTCAAAATCTCAAACGGCGTCGTTGAGTCATTTTTGCTTGCTGGAATCTTTCCAAACTTCAAACTCCACCACTAGCTCAAATAGCAACGCCTTCATGCTCCCTATCCCTGTTGTAGAGCGACGCTGACTGGTAAGCGACGCCATATAGCACTACTGGAGGGCTTCAAACTGCGACGCCTTCACAGGTTCCACCGCTGGAAGGAAGTAAAAAGTGAAATTCAATTTTTTATGACGTGCCTTTTTCATTTCTGATCATTAGTATTATTACTTGCTTTCTTGATCTCTGTTTTGCAGGTTTGACTAGTTTTCTTGTAGGTTGACTCGATCAAAAGGAGAAGAAGAAAAGAGGCATGATAACACCACCATCTCGTTATACCAAGTGTTTTTGAAAACTTTAGTGTTGTTTAACACTCTTAAAGAGTCCATAAAGCTCTCTTGAAAATTTGTTTTCCCTTTTAATGCTCTTTAGGATACTAAATTCATTTTGGGTAAAAAGAACACTTCAATTTCTTGTTACAAAGGGCTTAAAATGAACTTTAGGACACAAACTCACTAGATTTCATTTGAGGCTAACAAATTGAACAAGGAAAATTCCACATTTGATTTGGTGCTATAAAAAGAATTCATTATTGCTTTGTGGGTTTAAAAAGAACATGTGCTATTTTGTTTTGTGATTGCTTACTCAAAATAACACCATTGAAAAGACGTATGCACTTCTCTCACGCCTCACGATGATCTTGAAAATCAAAAGGGTTTTTGGTGGTCTTAGGTTGGGATAAAGTGATTACCCCCACACTTCATTTTGGAACTAAAATTGAACAAAACATCTTGCGAGTGTGAGTAAACCTATCGTGTGTATTCTCTCTTTGTTTCTCAACAAAGATTGATCAAGTTACATATATGTTTGCTTGCTATTGTTTATCTTAGAGGGCCTGCCTTGGGGAAAAAATACTCACCCAAGGGAATGACTCAACCGGTAACACTCTAAAGCCAAGAGTATTTCCAACCGGGATATAAAAGTGGGTATTGGAACAAAGGCCAATATCACGCGGTTGGCTCTGACGAGAAGGGCAACAGTGGTCTCTTGCTTGGATGGGTCAACTCCTATGAACGAAAAGTCTGAATTAAAACCCTTGTTGTAGAAAGGCCATAATCCATATCTATTTGTTGGTGCAAGAATGGTCATTCTGAAGCCGCCCCACACTTTTACGATTTTTAGTAGAAATGGAAAGTATGCCATGGGAATTTCATGGGTACTGATACTTGGCTGCCCCAAGAAGTGAGTGTCGTGGAGGGGAGCCAGTGGGGTCAAGCAACTAACCATTCACTAAAAATAAGCATAGCTGGACTTGTCCAAGTGGGGACTCAACAAATGCAGTCTTTCATATCCATAGGATTGTGCTTGTTCTTGGTTACAAAACACTTTTCTTGTTTGAAAAAATTTGGAAACAAACATTTAACATTGTCATCAAAATTTCAAACTCTTTAGGAAGCAAATACAATTGACCAAATTCATGTGTTATTACTTTCCCTTGGGATTTTATCCTTAGAGGTTTCTAAACACTGGGATTTACATCTCAATTTTCTTACTAAAGTTGACAATAGGTAGCCCTTGCCTTGATTTCATCAAAGTTTCACATGATATACCTTGTGGAATGAGAAGAAGTTGAGACATTGGACATCTAGTTTAAAAAGCTAATCAAGATGTGTTTGTGGTAAAAACAAAGTCATTAAGCAAAGACTAAAAAACAATTGGACCCCACACATGTATCTTCAATTATTTCTCGCAAGATCAAGATCAAGAAACCAAAGGTAAAAGCTCTTAGCCTAAAAGAACACCAAAAACTTCTCTCAACGCTATATGAATTCAGACGAAGACTGCTTTTTAACTTTTACAGGAAAGCTTCAAGAAACAATCCCAGATTGTACTCATTTTATTATTGTCAGAATCCAAATCTTTTTCGTGAATTTGAACACCTTGTCTAGAGAAAAGCATGTTCTTCAAAATTGAGGTCTAGTAAAAAAGTATCTTTTTAGGTACACATAGGATTAAAATCAAAGCTTCATCCATCTTTTAAAATCAAACCAAAATCATCAAAATCCTTGAAACAAAATCCTTGAAATCCTTGAATCAAAACATCAAACCATTTTGGCTAGGTATGTGTAGATGCATCATTCTTCATATACTTAGTCAAAATTATCATCAAATCATCTTGTTTAGCTAGGTATGTGTAGATGCATCCTTCTTCATATACTTGATTGAATTATCATCTTGTTTGAATAGGTGTGGGCAGATGCATCCTTCTCCCCGCACTTACTCAAATTGTCATCCTTTGAACAAGTGTACCCCTAGATAATCATCCAACATCTTGGGATTTATTTGTTTTTCATCCAAATCCAAAGCAAAATCAAATCAAGGTCAGTCCCGAAATCATTGAAATCAAAAACAAAATCTAAAACAAACCAACAGTCCTAAAAAAGTCTAGCACCCCCTCAAGATTTCTCAAAAGATCAATCGTCCATATCATCCATCCTTTACACATCTCCATAATTTCACCTTTTGATCCTTGAAACATCCTAAATTTTCTCTTTTGTACTTAAAGTTATATCAATCCAAAGAATTAGAGATTCATCTCCCACGTTCTTGAAAATTGATCCCTATTTTATGGTGCAAACTAGATCTCAACACAAGAGGAATATGGTAACCAACAAAGAAACATCCACTTTGAGTGACCTAAGCCAAACAAATTCTGAAATGAATATTGTTGAATCAAGCAACCCTCTAAATAACTTTCCTTCATCATCAAATTAACAAGAGGAAGTCCAAGTAGAGGATCTTACCAACAACCCCTTTGGAATGTCACATGAGGAAATCACTGAAATGGTTCAAAACTGGAGAATCATAAAATTATCAACATCATGATGAGACTCAATCCTTCACTATACATGCTCTAATTGGCAAAGCAAGGGGCTAAACTCCCCTCCAATCTCAATCTGAGCACTATTGTGGAGCCATCTTTTGGGGTCATTCCCCCAATCTCATCCACCATCCCCATCTCATCTACATATCCATTCCAAAGAATCAATCAAAACATCCCCCAAATCGCATCATCTATTGCTCCAACTCAACCCATTGTCAACAAGGGAAGTGCATTCCTCAATGCATTGCAAACACACCCCCTTGTGAACAATCAAGACTTGGATGCAAACACCATCTTGGGACAATCCGTACCTCAAAATCCATCACATCCATATGTTCCTCTCACCTTTCATGATCCAAATGACCCATCATCATCATTCTATGCAACACCCCAAACCTCTCTCCCCATAAACTCACAAGGAGAGGGTGACATATTTGGATCAGGGGGCATTTTCGACACTACACCATTTCCTCAAGAGGTTACACCCCCCACAATTCCACCGCTTCCACCATTGCCATCAATATCCACATCACCTCTTGGTTTAGGACTTCCCCCTTTACCAAGCATCAATCAAAAAAATCAGATCAACCCACCAAGCATCAATCAGAGCATCATTATGAATACTTCCACTTTGCCATCGATATCGCAACAACAAATGGAAACCATCCCGATAATGCAAACCACCACCATCACATCATCAACCATCCCCCAAAAATCTCAAAACATTGTCTCTCAAGGACCAACCATATCGGTCGCACCATCTACCACTCAAAACCCAATCATCAACATGATGGCGCCTCTCATCACCACAACAAGCACCATTCCAAACCCACCTCCACCACCACCACCACCAAACTTGAACACATCAAGCCAATAAAGTATTGTGTTACAAGCCACTCAGCAAGCTACTTATCAAAAGGAATTACAAAAAATTCAAAACCAACAAGCCGCACAGTTAGCCGCTCAAGCTACTAAAGTCACACAACAAGCACAACAGGTGCTACAAGCACAACAAGCACAAAAAGTTGCACAATCTCAAGCCTTATTGCAACAAAAACAACAAGGTGCTCAGGTTGCATAGGCAACACAAGCCGCTCAAGCCACTCAGGAAATGCAAGCTACTCAAGCCGCACATATTGCACAAGTTGTCATTCAAGCACAAGCACAAGCTCAAGCCCAAGTGCAAGCTCAAGATCAAGCACAAGCTCAAGCACAAGCACAATCTCAAGCTCAAGCACAAGCCCAATACCAAGCCCAACAAGCTCAAGCTCAATCCTAAGCGCAAGCACAGACACAAGCGCAATATCTGGCACAACAACAAGTATACCAGCAAGTGCTGAAACAATACCAAGAGCAGCAAGAAGCAGCCCAATTAGCCACCCAAAAACAAGCTTTGTTGGTGCAACAACAAGCGCAACAACACAACTCAACAACATGCACTAATAGCACAACGACAGGAACAACAAGAAGCGTTGTTAATACAACAACAATTGCAAGCATACTTGGCACAACAGAATATGCAAACACCATCCATCAACATACCAACCAATTCGCCCATCCCACCGACAGTTGAACCACCTCAGAACACTTTCATCCCACCCCCTGATCTGCAAAACGATGTCGCAGCACAAATCAAATTACTCTCACAACAAGTGCTTGACCTTCAATCAGGGCGAACCACGAGAACACCCAACAATTTGTGTCCTTATCCATTTGATAGGATCCTCATAATGAAACCATTCCCAAAGGGATTTGAAATCCCCAAGTTTGAAAAATACCATGGGACGGGAAACCCTGAAGATCACATCAGGGAATTCTAGGATCATTGCATGGAGGTCGCATACGTCAATACATATCTAATGTGATTGTTTCCTAGGAGTTTGGCTGGCCATGCTATGGAATGGTTCTCTCGGCTACCTCAAGCATCAAGACATTCCAAGAAATCATAGACGCATTCATTAAAAACTACACATGCAATATCGCTATGGATGTTAGTCTAGAGGAACTCTCAGCTCTGAAACAAGGGAAGAATGAATCATTCGCTTCATTCCTACAACGATGGTGATCCAAGGCCAATTCGAGCAAATGGGTCATGCCTGAGGAACAAAAAGTGTGCACTATCATATCCAATATCGAAGGAACCTTGGCTTTCCATCTCAAAGTACAAGGCATCACAACATATGATCAATTGATCTCCAAGGCACTCAATATCGAACGAGCCCTTATGACACAAACGGGAGGATCAACTGCATATCCTGAACAACAGAACAATCGCCCATCCACTAGTTACAATGACAAACCTCGTACATAGACAAGAAACAAAAATGTTACCAACGATGGTATTGTGGATGCCAAAGTTGTCATCTCTGCCCCTCGACAAAACACACTCGCACCACAACAACAACCCCAAAACCATCATCAAAACAACCATCAAGTGAACACAACAACACAACAGCTAAACAATCAAGCAATCAACAACATCAACGATCAAAGGGGACCACCCAAGCGAAACAAGAACTCTCCCAAGTAGAAATACACTGCCCTTGGGGCACTCGAGGTCATTATGAAGAAATTAATAAGCAAAAACCTCATCAAGGCTCCCACCTATGAGAATTATCAGGAACCGAATGTCAAACCACCCTGGTACAATGAAAATTAGCTCTGTGACTTTCAAAAAATCAAAGGGCACACCACTAACAATTTCATGAGGTTGAAAAACCGAATCCAAGACCTCATTGATCAAAAAATCATAAATGTGGAGTAGCCAGCAGGAAATCAAAACC
The DNA here is from genome assembly GCA_007258455.2 of Sequoia sempervirens. Lineage (NCBI taxonomy): Eukaryota > Viridiplantae > Streptophyta > Pinopsida > Cupressales > Cupressaceae > Sequoia > Sequoia sempervirens. The sequence goes on from VDFB02000363.1 coordinate 69,665,318, forward strand.
TCAAAATATACATGAATTCGATGCCTAATCACAACAATACAGGGAACAATAATACTGATAAGGGGAAAGGTACCTTCAAGAATGTGAATCATGTGTACGACCATGTCGTCACATCCTTGGATGACTACTGCGCTACCATCACCATCAAAGGAGCCCATGCCGATTGTGGAGTCACCACAAGAGGTGGAAAAATTACCATTGCAAGATCATCTCAGCCAAATAGAGCACCCGTATCCAACCCAAGGTATGTTTCCAATGGTTACAATGTCCTTGATCAAATAAAAAGAACCCCAACAAAAATCTCCATCATGGAGTGATTAAAAATTTCATCTGCCCACAAGAAAATCCTTGAGGAAGCATTGACTTCATCAACCGTCCCTACAGACCTTGATGCGAAACAATTCCAAGCTATGGTCAGAAACATCATCACTTTGAATCTCCTTACATTCTCCAATTAGGACTTTCCTGCTCAACCATCTCATAACCGTGCACTCTATTTAGAGGTCCTAGTGCAGAAAAATAGAGTCAAGCGAGTCTTGATGGATGGAGGTGCAGACTTGAACATTTGTTCCCTCAAGCTCATTAAGAACTTGAAAATCTCAGAGGACTCCATCGACAAATACAAAGGTATTACAATAAGAGCGTATGATGATTAAGAAAGAGTGTCCCAAGGCACAATCCAAATCCATATTCAAGTAGGGCCAACTATCATGGAAACTACCTGTCAGGTCCTCGACCTTGACTTGCCTTATAACATTCTCCTGGGACGTCCATGGATCCATGCAATGCAAGCAGTAGCATCAACCTTCCATCAATGTGTCAAATTCACATATGAAGGACAAGAGGTCACCATCCATGGAGATCCTGAACCATTCTCCTACTGCAAGAACCTAAGGGAAAAATATTACAAAACTCCTCAAGTGCCTAAAAATGATGAAGGCCCATCAACACCATGCATTGATCTAGCCACTCTCGCTTCCACTTCTGCGACAGAGACACCCGCCACTCTTGCCATCCCCACCATCTCTGATATCAAAGTCATCATCCATGATAATGGTTGTGGAAACTATATGATTCCCAAAAATTCGTTTGTGGTAGGAGAGTTACCACAATCTCCCAGATCATGAGGACGTCCGCAATCAAATGAAGCCTCCACATCTCAAACATCCCCTGAAGAATATCCCAACTTCAAGAGTTGGGGAGATCTTGGCCAAGAAGTCATAGAGGAGGACCCATCTCATCTCCTATACCAATATAATAGACCAGTAACCAATCTACCAATGGATGACAAAAGCAAAGATTTGCAAATGATGCTCACAATGGGCTACGACAGAAACCAAAGACTTGGGAAAAATGATAACGGACTTCTAATACCCATCATTCCAGAGATGCAAATGAGAAATCTTGACCTTGGATGTACCCCTCTGATTATAACCATATGTGGCCAGAATCCCCCAATCAGGAAATTCAAACCTCCCCAGCAAACGACAATCAAACTTCGCTTACCCGTATCTACAGGACGAGTCATAGACAATTTCACATTTGAGATAACTGATGTCTGTAGTAGTAGTGATGACGTGGATCCTATAACCAACCTACCCATGCTCTTTGAGGACACCACCCTTCTCATGATTAGCACTATTTCATTTGAGTCCACTGACCATCAAAACCATGAAATCCATCTAGTTTACCCCCAACTCATCGATTACGACCAACAAGGACCACCAATTCTTGGTACATTCAAAAATGATGAGGCACTCTCATAATTCATGGGACTACGGGATAATATTCTATGTGGGGATCACAAAGTAGGATTCATCATCGAGCTGGATACACATGCATATTATGGGGAAACGATTGAATCCCTTAGTCGCAAAAGCGAAAAACTGAGAATAATCTCTAGGTCCTTGAGTAAAACCACACTGTGGCACTCTCTGACCCAAAAAAAGTAAAAATAAAGGACACATCCAACGGTGAAAACCTCTCTGAGGCACCCGAGGATGGGGGATTCAATCTTCCACTCATAGCTCTCCATCAGGAAAAATCAGCCATCCTAGCCGAAAAATGCAATCTGGTAAACCTAGGAATAGAGGAGACACCGCACATCACATTCTATGCAGAATCATTACTATCAAAGGAACAAGAAATCCTACCAGCCTTCTTGAGATAAAGACAAGTCAATTTTGCATGGAGCTATGCGGACATGCCTAGGCTCGATCCAGAGATTGTGGTCCATCATCTAGCAATGTATCCTAAAGCAGAGCTTGTCTGACAAAAATTGAGAAAAATGCATCCTCAGATCGCCCTGCTAGTCAAAATGGAATTAAAAAAGCTACTGGATGCAGGATTTATACAACCAATTGACTACCCCGAGTGGGTATCCAATCTGGTTCCTATTTCAAAACCAAATGGGAGCATTTGAATTTGCACGGATTTCAAAGACCTAAACAAAGCATGTCCAAAAGATGATTTCCCATTGCCTAACATTGACATGATTGTAGAAATGACGACAAGACATGAAATGCTTTCTCTAATGGACGGTTTCTCTAGATACAACCAAATAATGATTTCCAAAGAAGACCAACACAAAACAGCCTTCACTTGTCCATGGGGGACTTACTACTGGAATATGATGCCATTTGGCTTGAAAAATGTTGGGGCTACTTACCAAAGAGCCATGACACTAATCTTCCATGACATGATCCACAAGACTATCGAAGATTACGTTGATGACATACTAGCAAAAACCAGGAAGAGGAGAGATCACATAGCAACCTTGAGTGCTATTTTTGATAGGTTGGAGGAATATAAAGTCAAACTCAACCCAAAGAAGTGCATCTTCGGCGTACAATCAGGAAAGCTACTGGGATACATAGTATCAATGAGGGGTATTAAAATAGATCCAACAAAAGTGAAGGCAATCCTAGAGATGGAGGCACCTAAAACATTGAAACAATTGAGAGGTCTCCAAGGCAGGCTTCAATCCATCCATAGATTCATAGCACAATTGGCAGACAAGCAAATCCCTTATTCTCACCTACTCCACAAGGGGGTAGCGTACAAATGGGATGAAAAATGTGAAGAAGCCTTCAACAAAATCAAAGAATATCTACTCACACTTCTGGTCCTTATGCCACCGATCCCTAGAAAGCCATTAATTCTATGTGTCAGCAACAACAACAACCCTTGGAGCTCTCCTAGCTCAACACAATGAAAATGGGACAAAAAGGGCCATCTACTATATCAGCAGAAAAATGGTTGGGCATGAGTTAAATTGCTCATTCATTGAAAAATCCTGTCTAGTAGTAGTGTTTGCTTCACAAAAATTCAAACATTACATGTTGGCACATAAAATAAAACTCATCGCTAAGATTGATCCCTTCAAGTACTTACTGTCAAAGGCAATGCTCACTAGAAGGATGGATAAATTGGTTATGATACTATCAGAGTATGACATTGAATATGTGGAGTGGAAAGCAATCAAAGGCCAAGTCATAGCAGATCAACTTGCAGAAGCACCAATCTATTCAGAGAATCCATTCATATAAGAATTTCTAGATGAATCCATCTGCAATCTTAGCATAGTTGACCACTAGAAACTCTACTTTGATGGCTCCTATACACAACATAGATCAAGAGTCGGTGTTTTCTTCATCACCCCATAGGGGGATTGTATACCTTGATCATACAAGCTGGAATTTCCCTGCACTTACAACATTGCAGAGTACGAGGCTTTAACTATAGGTCTCACGATAGCGGTGCAGTGGCACATCATGACCCTCAAAGTATATGGAGACTCCTAGCTATAATAAATCAAGTGAATGGTGAATACCAGACAAAGGATGGTAAACTGACTCCATACAAAAATTTGGTAGAGAGCCTTAAAGAATCATTCATTGATATCACATTTGAGCATATTCCCAGAGCAAACAATAGAGCAGCAGATGCCATGGCAATGATTGGATCCTTACTGGACATCCCTCACAATGTCCTAAAACATGAATTCTTCATAGAGCAGCTTCTCATGCCCACATTTGAGGTACCTGAGTCAAAATATGTGTGCGAAATCATTGGTCCCGGTGATCCTTGGTACCATGACATTTATACCTACTTGCGAATAGGGGTCATTCCCGCTGACTTACCCTCAAGCCTAAAAAGAACCTTTGTCAAGAAAGCATCTTGGTTTGTCATCCTAGGAAACACCCTTTATTGTAGGAGCATAGAAGGAACCTTATTACGCTGCTTAAATGTTGATGATACATTGACTACCTTAATTGAGGTGCATAATGGTATTTGTGGTTCACACTCGAGTGGAATGACCCTAGCCAAGAAATTATTGAGGATGGGGTATTATTGGCCTACAATGGAAAGAGAAGCGCATGACTACGTCAAAAGGTGCCTATAATTTCAATAGCATGGGGACCTCATCCATGCTCCAACTCAAGAACTTCATCCCATCATCACACCATGGCCCTTTTCGCAGTGGGGGCTTGATCTCATCGAAAAAATAACTCCCACTCATCCAATGGCCACAAGTTCATCATAACCACCACTGAGCACTTTATCAAGTGGGTGGAAGCCATCCCCATGACATACATAACTGGAAAGTAGATATCAAAGTTCATCCTGAACTACTTAATATGCCAATACGGTGTTCCCCAAGTTATTATCTCAGATAATGGGACACCTTTCAAGAATCAAGATGTTCATGACCTATGTGAAAAATTAAAAATCCAACATCACTTTTCCACTCCCTACTATCCCCAAGGCAATGGCCAAGCAGAGGTTACCAATAAAACCATTCTGAAAATCCTCAAAAAGACAGTCAATGACGCAGGTCATGACTGACATCTACAGCTAAATCCCACCCTCTAGGCCTATCAAACCAACATTCACACACCAACAAGTTCCACCCCCTTCTCCCTGGTCTACGGATCAAAAGCCATATTTCCCATCGAGATTGAGCTCCCATCACTGAGAATATCACCGCAAAACCTCATCACAAATGAAGAATACCGAGTATCAAGACTGAATGAGCTGGAGCTATTGGATGAGCAGTGTATGGATGCTTTAAATCATTTGCAAGTATATCAAAATAGACTCAAGAGGAGCTATAACAAGAAGATTAGAAGTAGGACTTTCCAAGTCGGAGAACTTGTCCTAAAGGAGAATCAGAAAAAACATCCCAAACCCAAATGGAAAAAATAAATTTAAACCCAACTGGTTGGGACCATTTGTTATCATAGCAAACTACAAGTTAAGGGCATATTAGTTATCAACACCCAAAGGGCAACCTCTACAGGAGCTCATGAACAACTCCCATCTCAAAAAGTTGTATGCCTAATCTTTCAAGGTATAGGACCAAAAAAACCAAAAAAAATAGAAAATGTCTTGAAAAAATGGTCACCCTGATGAAAACTTGGCAAATAGGAGTCTTGGTGACAACAAAAAAATCAAAAAAGCAAAAAAATCCAAAAAAAAAAATCAGAAAATGGATCAAAAATAGTAAAAAGAAAAATCGTCCTCTAGTGAAAACCACTTCGGTGGCACTTTGGGCAAGTACCTTGGTGAAAACTTGGAAAACAAGTGCCTTGTGTAAATAAGCATTATCTATCTACCAGGAGCTTTGCAACTCATTCTGCACCATCCATCCATTACACATCCATCTTCCATCGCATTCCATATCCTCATCCATCACCCATCTTCATCTGTATCATAGCTTGGTCCTATGTTTGTGTCACGATCCCTCCTAGTACTACTCAGCCCATCCTCAAGGTCATTTTTTCCTCCTTTATCGGAGTAGTCTATTGCATCACGTTGGGGGCATGTTCTCATCGGATCAGATTCGTGTATATTCTTGAAGTCTTAAAATAAAAAAATCCAAAAACATCAGAAAATCAGAAAATCCAAAACATTCATAAAAACCAAGTGTAGACACCTAAATTTGGACACTTAATTTATCCAAATTTATCCCTTTTCATCTAAGCATCCCCTTATTTGCATTAATTAAGTAATATCACTATTATTTAATTAATATCCTTAATTCTACCAAATCCCTAAGGTATTTAATTAATAAATAAATACCTTATCTCTTTAATCCTCCTTTTCATTAAATGAATTAAATAAATATGACATTTATTTAATTCCTCATATGTCACATCCTCCATCATTTTTATCTAATCCTAATCCATCTTCTAATCTCATCATTAGGATGTGCACATTCTTAATCCTTGATTAGAATGTGTCACATCCTCCAACATTTGCAAGTTGGCCTCTAATCTCTCTTAGCCACCTAACCCTCCTCTAATCCTTCATTAACTAGCCTAATCAACTTCTCAAGGAAATTTTAATTCCTTTTATCCTTTCAAGGAATATTAAATTCTTTTTTCTCTTCCCCATGTGATCTTTGACTTGTCACATCAAGTCACATGTGAACTCTTCCTAGTCTCCCACTTGCCTCTAATCTGTCATTAATTTGTCTAATCAGGTACTTGCACAACCTTAATCACTTAATTATGGTCAACCTAATCTCCATGTCATTTATGGAATGCGTCCTAAGTCATCCTTATTAAAGGTTTTCTCCTTTTGGAGAAGGCACTCCATTTCCCATGTGAATTTGTAATTCACATTTAATCCCCCAATGCATTCCAAAGAATTTTAAATTCTTTCTCTCATTCCCATGAGGATATTTGAGGAATTTTTAATTCCTCACATGTTCTCTCACCCACATGGGGACAAGGACCTCCTTTATGAGGAGATCTTGTACAAATCCCAAGGTACTATGTAGTACCTCCATGTCATGTACTCTCCTTCCACCTCATTTACACATCATCTTTTTCAAGCCACTTCACATGCCACATGTCAAGATGTGAGGGCTTGTGAGTTCTCAACTCACCATAGCCCTACATCTTGGCCATGTTGGTTTAATCTCAACTATCCATTTCTCTAGAGAATTGCAAACTTTCTATAAATACCCCCTCTTTTCTCTCATTTTAAGAGGAGATCATTATGCTAGCCAAACTCTTGCAAATTTTTCTCTTGAGCCATACTTAGCCAAATACTTGCATTTGCATCCATTATTAACTAATTTCCATTCATCTTACATTCCACACTTGCATCTCTTGCCATCAAAGGAGCAAACACTACATCAAAGATCGAAGGGCCAACCAAAGGATCGATTCAAGACAAGGTAAATCAGCTCCATTTGTTATCTTTACTTTGTTTTTGAATCGAACTAGGCCAATCTTGAGGTGTAGGGTGTTTATATTTTTTGTTTGCACTCTTTTGTTTGCTGCTCATTTTCTAACACGTATTTTCGCTCGTTCGCACCAAGAAAATCCAAAAACATTCGAAACATATCAAAGTCCCAAAAACATGTCAAAAAATTCAAAAATAGAGTTATCTTGTCGAACTACGAGTCTTTGAGCCTTGAACGTAGGCAAGGTTGATCTTTGATCATCCCTCGAGACACTTAGGTCAGTCCTTTAGGAGTCCGTCATAATAAATTGGCAATCCATTTTTTCATAGCTCATCAATAATCGAGTATGTGTTAGTCGAACTACGTGGTCTCTACATGTATAACGTAAGCAAGGCTAATCTATTGATCAGCCCCCGAGGCCCCTAGGATAGGTCTTTAGGTTAGGTCTTGGTCAAAATCTCAGAAAACCCCCCCAAAAAAAAAATTTGAAAAATCAAAAATCAAAAAATTTGAAAAATCTCAAAAATACCAAAAACAACCTCAAAACATTGCAAAACATCAAAAACATCCAAATATTTAAAAAAATCCATCTGCCTCATCTCGTTGTCACCCACAATAACATCACTCACAATAAATAATCGTCATCCTCAACCTTTGGTAAAACAATCAGAAACAAGTCTAGCAGGTTAAAAGTGAAAACTCAAACGTCAAAAATCTTAAGTCTAGGTCAGTACGTAAGCAAGCTAGTCAACTCTTTGTGTCAATAGCCTATCATCCCATCAGTCTCATATCAAATCATCTGCTATCGTCATGTCCTAGGATGTATCCTTCCTACAATGGACATCAACATTAGGCATCACCGTAGTTTAGTCTTAGCTAGCGGTATTGAAGAACATTAGCTTGTTTGTTTGTGCTATCTTTGTCTTTTGATTTATCTTATTGCGCTCATTCCAAGGACCTCTCAATGATGTCTAAACAAAAATATTTAGAGAGATAGGAATGGGGCAACGATCATTATCATTTTATCTATTGTTCTTGTTGGATGTCTTTGTAATATAACCTCGGTGAATACTTGCTTTATTAGGTGTGTATGGAGGGTGTTTTAGATGTCTTGTTGACCACATAGGAAGGCTTTCCTTCCTATGTTTTGGTTCGAGATATTTGAAGTACCTAAAGTGCATCCTAATAAGGTTTTCATATGTCAGGTGTGAACAGGGATACTCCTATCTGATTGTCAAGTTAAAGTCAATCACACTAGGTACAACGCCATCCTGGTTCTTTATACCTTGATGCATCATACCTATGTGTGTTATCAAACATAAGGAAATTAGCCCTTTGAAAATACTTACTCCTCGGCAAGCAAATCATCATCATCATCATCATCATCATCTCATGTCTTGTTGGAATCTCTTGCTTTCTTCTATCTCTCGCTTTTCACGCTAACAATGGTACCATGACAATTGATCAGATCATCATTGCATCCATCATGCATCCATAAACCGCCAGCATATGGCATATTGCATAGCATATCATATAGAAATACATACATTCTAAATCATTACGTAAACCAGTCATCTCATAAAATATCTGCATCATCATAAGCATAGACATAAATCATCCCATATAATAAGTATCATTTGCATTTATCATACAATAACATTGCATTGCATATATAAGCATCCATTACTATACAACATTTACATTCATATAACATTATACCATCCATCATTGCATAATATAGATTTGTTAGTCTAAGCATTTGCATAGCATAACATCCACACATAATCATCATAAAAAGTGCATAAAAAGATATTGAAAAAGAAATGCATCCATACATCCATCACATTACATCATGGCATCATAGGATAGAACCATTGCATAACATATAGAAATTAAAATCCATCCATAAACGCATCACATAGCATAATCGGATCAAAATCATCATCTCATATATCATCAAATGTATTGTCATGATACAAAAATCGGATCAAGTATCAAGTATATAAATACAAAATGGCCCATGGGGCTATCAAAAATGAGCCCAAAGGGCTCAAAAATAATCCTGTCTCTGATCAAAATGAAGGCCTAGCCCTCCTGGTTGCTTCCCTCGCCACCTGCTCTCTCCCCGTGTTGCTCTGCTGGCCTGTGGCTAGTCCTTTGGGAAAAATCCGGTGCTCGGGCTGCTCTCAACACGGCCTGATGGTAGTGCATCCTGTAATAATCGACCTCTCGGACAACCTCTCTATACGAGTAAAGTAATATAGTGCTCCAGGAGGAGGAGGCAACCATGCTCTCTAACTGCTGTCAGTGGCCTATCTTTGCTGCCACCTGTAACTCTGCGGCCTACAAAATGGTCTAGTCTCTCTCGGCCCTAGCGTGATCTCTCTCTGTTGTCAATGTTTGTACTTGGGCCTGCAGTTGCAAAATCTGTCGATCCCTGAGATCTGGTTGTAGTGGTGGCTACACATGGGGATGATCCTGATCCCTATCCTTGGGCGGTGTCGAGATCCTGTCGTGATGTCCATCATGTTGACCTGGATCCTGGTCCTATTGGGGGACCTCCTGCCTCTGCTCTCCATCCTGTTGATTTGGGAGTGCCTAGTCCTGAACTAGCTGATCTGGTGTCGGCCCTCTACCTCCCTGATCCTGAACCTGTCCTCCCCGACCTCACCCTCTCGCTCTACGTCAAGCGGATGGTGTCCCTGGCACTGTGAGCCGTAGAGGTGGCAAAAACCAATCTTGGTATGCTTGTGTTTCCCCTGGATCTTCCTGTCCCTAGTCATATGGCCACGGCTAGGCCACCGGCTGTCTGAAGCTCTCTACTGCCTCATGGGAAGGTATGTATCAGCCCCATGCACCCTGTGTCGCTGTCTTTGCAAAAATGGCCACATAGCCATCATCTGGCCTATCCTGAGGCTCCCTGAACTGTCACTGGACCCTGCCCGACAGGTACATCTTTAGCATGGTATACTCTCGCCCTTGCATCAAGCATTCCTGGTGAGAAAAGAATATTTGTTGCACATCATCAAACCATGCAAGTTTTCCAAGGTACAACTGCCATCTAAAAACTTGCAAGTCATCAAGGAACCTCCTCTAGTGAGGAATCTCGTGTTGTCCAGTGTGCATAAATGAAAGGCCTCCCCTATAGCCAAACAACTGGATCATCTGGCTCCATCGGTACTAGAATGACTCGTGGACAAAGCACAGGGATGTGCTCCCATGCCCAGATATGCAAAAGTGCAACTCCTATCCCAAGTGCTCTACCATCGAGGTATGCAATCTCGTGTAAATCCTTGTAAAGGGAGGCTAGCGAAACTGGGCCCCATGCAAACAATGTCAGTCGCCGTCGGACCATCCGCTCCTGGGTAAGCCCCCATCCCAGACTGAAATATCGGCCTCACCGATCTAGGGCAACAAGACTTGATATAATCGCAGCAATAACCAGGCGGTAGGGTGAGGCGAGGGGCTTGTGGCGCTCCAACTCGATTTGACCCTCACAAAATACAATCTCATTAGTGTCTAGGATGGCATAACAAGCCTCCTTCCTAGCATCCATATCATAGATAACCCACTCGCCATGGATGGGTAATCTCAAGATCTGCCACACGTCCTCTAGCATGACCATGGCCTCGCCAGTCGGAAGGTGAAATGAAGAAGTCTCACTATGCCATCTCTTGGAAAGCGTTGTCATCATGCCCAAGTGTGTCTGCACGGGCAGTGCATAGGCAATGTACCAGAGCCCCATCTCTCTGAGGAACTCCTGCTCCCTCTCAGTTAAATCCCGCAAAAGGACCAAAATCTCCCGAGACATGTGCTCGCACGAATAAATCTCTCTCGCCTCCTCCTGCATCAGGAAGAGTCACCATGTTAAACCTCATCGAAAAATCTTTACCTGAGCTAATCTCAACGTCTAGAAAGTTACCCCAGCGTCACAACCTATGAAGGAATTCCAATTTGAAATTTGCAAACTGCAACGCTGGAATCTTCAAAATCTCAAAGTGCACCGCGGCGGTGCACTTTGCCAAAGCGGCGCAATTTAGCCTAAAACCCTAATTTCAAACACCTCCGCAGCGCCAGAGTTTAAAACATAGCAGTGCATTTCATAAAGGCGTCAGAGTTTGAAGTTTGCACTCAAACTCCAAACTCCACCACGACGGTCCATCATGCAATGGCGGTGAGGTTTAAAAGACCGAGCGGTCCAGTTTAAAATTTGAGTGGTGCAATATGGCACCGTGGCTAGAGACCTAACTTTAAATGCATTAAATGAGCATGTAAAAAAAAATCAAGCTTGGGTCAGGTTGACTCACTAGTGCTCCAGTGTTAGGAAGCCTCTGGTACGTCCGGACTCGGTCATAAATGTGCATCGGGAGCTGTCATTGTGCTATCTCGTCAAGGTATCATAACTCAAAATTGTTGAATCTCTCAAAGCTGAATGTGAAAATGAATTGGAAGTGGCCTCTCAAGGCCTATTTAAGCCTGGAAATTAGGGTTTTTAATCTTATTTGGTCGTCCTATTAGGGTTTTGGTTCCCTGACCCAGTTTTTGTCTGTCTGAAGACCGTTTTTTATCATTTTTTGCGTTTTATCTCATTTTTTGGCCTCCTAGAGCCTTTCTGGACCCGTCGGGCACCTTGTCCTCTTTTTTCGCGAGATCACCCAAAAATCAAAATTTTCGTTTGATCTCTCGAGGGGGCAGTATATCGGCATATTTCTCTTGTCGGGGCAGCAGTGGAGCAATTTTTGAAAAAAATAATAATAAAAAATTGGCGTTTGATCGAGACAGTTTATTCTTTGAACCAAGGTAACGAGTACTTTGCTTCAAAGAGGGGCAAAATGTAGACATGGAAAATATACCAACATACTTGATCCCGGCTACTAACATCGTTTCATCCTAAATCATCCCTCAGTCTAACCATTTAATCGAATATCTTTATTTGATTAAATTCATCAATTTTCCACTCTTAATTAAATAAATCATTTTATCTAATTAAGTCTTTTTCTCTTGTTAATTAAATCAATCTATCTAATCTAATTAACCCTATGTCCATATTTTATTAAATAATTCCCTTTATTTGATTAAATCTCTAGAGCCTATCTATTAAATTAAACCTTGTTTAATTTAAGCTAACATCACCCCCTTTAGCTAAATAAATCAAAATATTTATTTAACTAAGTCTAAAATCATATTCTTCTCATATTTGATTTAAATAAATACACAAATCTAATTCAAATTTGTCACATCATCTAATCCCTCATTAAATTAATTAACCCTTGATTAATTTAATCCTCATTCATGTCCCATCCTCTAACTTTTGCCACTTGCACATGAAAATAGATTTAATTCATTTATTAAATCTCTATTTTCTCTCAACATGACATAATGGAGGAATATTCCCTCAAGTTTGAATTCAAAATCCAAGTGGACTTTCTCCTTCCAACAAGACATTAACTTCACCTAATAAGTCCTTTTTCCTTGAGCTATGTGGCATTTAAGACATTCATTTTCCCTCTTACATGTCATTTCACTAATTTCAAATATCACCTAATTGCATTTATGGGCACATTCATCAAAATGTACACATCCCTCAACCATTCTCATCTTGACAAGTGGCACCTTGCCATTGGTTGAAAATTAGTCCCACATTGCTTCATTTTGGGCATTTCTCCAACTTGTCAATCTATAAATAAGAGGCTTCATTCCTCATTTTGATCCTCCACAACTTGAGTAAACTTACTATACTCAAATTCATAGCAATCTTCATCCATCTCATTGAGTTTTATAGCTAGGTTATGCAGATTTTATTTTGGAGCACACTTCAATCATCAACAAAGTGGATCACTTTTCATCATCAATCAACAAAGCTTGCATAGGAGTTGGGAAAGGGCCAATTTCCGCATCAAATTGGCACCAACTCCCCCAAGAGATCAAGAGTTTGCATTGCATTTGAATATGATTTAATATCTTTGGCTTGTGCTTGTTTATGTTCTTCATTTCATTCCTTTTCATTGCAACTTAAATGGATTTCTTGGGGAATCATGATACTAACTTGCATTTGATCTAATAGGTTGGTTATTTCTTGTGTTTGTGTAGATTTGGGAATCTTGGTTCACAATAATCATTGAATAATGACTTTGAAAAGATGATTGAAGAGTTATTCAATGAACAATAATTTCATGCAAAAAATATTAGGAAGATAGCCATGATTGACTTTGTTTTGTACACTATGACAATCATCTAACAAATTTTGTGGTTAATTGGATCAAACCAAAAGTAACAAGGCTCTATGTAAGTTGAGAACCAAGACATTATTATTCCGCAACATGGTGAAATACCATCGGTTACCAAAGGGTTCAGAGATTACAAAGCCAGGGGTGTGACCTACTTATCACCAGGAGATGGGAACAATGTTGACTTTGAAAATGTGTCATCTCATCAATAAGGATCAGGTCCAAAGAATCAAAACATTAGCCAACAAAAAGATAAAACAAAAAAATAGTGGACAAACAACAGACCACCAACTACCCAACAATAGGACACATCAGCAACAGACTAGCTATGTGAAGTCCAACCCTAGGTGTAATAGTTACCACCATTATGCTCCATTGGTAAGCTCTATTAGTACAACTAGGAAGGTTAAATTGATGCACTATATAATTCTAGTTAGATAATTACTTTGTTTTGCAAGTCATATATGGTTTTACGTATGATGGATACGAGGGAGATTGTGTGTATAGGATGTGAATCACCAAATGAATCTAATCAAAAGAATTAATGTCTATTACATATTTTTGAATGGGTAAAATATGGGTATAATATTAAATGGTATAATTTTAAATGATGCCTTTGGAGAATGAATCTAATTGTGGAATTACACTATCTAAGTCAATGTCTAGTAGTTGTACAAGATGGTTGTTCTCCCATAACAGTAGTAAAGGTGTGTAAGCTTCTACTCAAAATAATTATGCATTAGTTCTCTTCATAAATACAAAAGTACAAGATATCATAAGAACATGAAATAGCACCACTAGTTGCTTGTTGTATTATAGTAGAAATTCTACCCTACAGTATTTATCTTCCTTATGGTTGTGTACTCTTGTAGATAGAAGTGAAAAGTGAATTAACATTGCATTTGTCACTCCTTTAAACTTGATTTGGGAAAAAATTTATTTGTACCTCAAGCTACAAGAAGTCCAAACTCAATTGATTTTCAATAGTGCTAAAGTAGATGATCGTAGAGGCCTAGATAAATAGACACCTTAAATTCAATCTCTTATCTTGACTTTCATTCGTATGGATGATGTTCTAGTATTATATTTTTTTTATGTAGAAAATATACTAATTGCATGGTTACTTGACCTAGTATGGATAAAGAGACTGAATTTAAATTGACAAACATTATCATTAATTGCTAGGATTTTTTTTTAATGTTAATAACCATAGCTATGTTAGTACAACTTGCTAAAGTGTACATGGTGAAGGCTAGTGTGATCCAAAGGTTAGTTATTTTTGAAACATAATTGTAGTACAACAAGTTAAGTTTGAATGCACATAATCATGTTTTATTCAATCATTAGAATCATATTTGTTCTCACGATGAGTGGCAAGGATTTTGCATTTTAAATTTTAAGATCAGATTATGACCATCTTGTGGATGCAAAATAAATCAAGTGTTATCCAGGAGATACAAACCAAAGCGAGTTGAGGTAAGTAAATTTAGTTGTCATAAAATGGATAATATTTTATTTATATCATCTTTTTATATTAATTACTGCATGACATACTAGCAGTGGAAAAAAAGTGTGCAGATGTGTGAATAGTCAATGGGAAAAAAAGGTGTGTACAGATGTGTAAATAGCCAATGGTGGAACAAGAGGATCACTAAAACCCAAAATACTCTACTTCACATTATGAAGTGATTTATTTGTTGTTGTGGTAGCCCCAAGTCAAGTGTTAGTAGGTATTGTGAGTCAATATTTAAAAAAAAAAGTGCACTTTGAATTATATAAAATGGTAAATGAAGAGGGAGGTGTGGAAAATATGTTTCAAGTCACAAAATTGTGGGTAGGTGTGGAAATCTATAGGAAAGCCTTTAAGCCAAGTTTCACGCACCAAAAAAGGGGAAAATAATGTTGTTGTGGCAATTTTGCACCCCCAACTTAAGTACTTAGGGTTAGGGCACCTCAAGGGGGAGAAAAAACGTGGTTGGGGGCTGGATGAGGGAGCTAGTTGGTTTGGAAGAAAAAAATAAGGAAGGAGAGAGGTTTCTAGTCCAGGGATGTCATCGCAATCTGTTGTCTTAAGAGGTAAGTTCTCTATGTGTCAAAATTTATTTGGTTTTATGCTCTCTTGTGTGTAAGTAAACTGGTCTTGGGGTTCCTTCTTAAGTTATGCAAGTCTTCCTTGGGGTTTTGGTTGATCCTCTTGGCTTGGGGGAATGGTGAGAGCTTGCATGGCTTTATGACCCATTAAGGTTGGGTGGAGAGCATTCTCCTCCATTGGTTGTTTCGTTGAAAGAAAAAAAGAAGAAAAATTAGGGCGAAATACTTAGGGTTTATTTTTTTTGTTTTCCGTGACTCTTGGTTTTGGAGTAGCCTTTGCCAGAAATATGGGGCTTCAATTCACATTAAATTGTACTCTAAAGATTATTAAATCTGTCAGAATTGGGAGAGTATTAAAAGTTAATGATGTTGATAAAGTGGATAAAGAAAAAGGGAAACAAAAAAAATTTATGTTGTCCACGCCGATTCATGAGGTACTTGGAAATTTTAATTATATAAGTAATTATGTTTATAAACTTGCATATGTATAATTGATATAAAATTACATGGCAACATAAATTATTCAGTTAATACTCACTATAAAACTAATATTAGTATTGGGTATGTGCAAGATCATCATGGAAAAAACAGGCCCTTAAGTGGCAAAAAATTTAGAAAAATAAGAGTTAGGAAACTTGACGTAAAAATTTGAATAAGTTATCTATATTATTTCAAAAATATGTAAGAATATAATCTGTAGAAAATTGAATGTAGTTTCTAAACTACTATGTTTTTTTTTAAATCTATTTGGTGAAAATTTGAAATTTCAATGCAGTAGTACTTAAATTTCAGAGAAAAAATAAGAAGTAGGTATTTGTCTGACCACCCTAACCACAATAAAATGATAATATTTCTTTATAAGATTTTAGACATAAGTAGAGGACTCATATCTGGATGTGATGCATATTTTTTTGTAATTTTTTTCCAAGTAAATGATTAATTATGATTTTTTTATTACAAATTTTTAAAAATATAAAACTCGTATGTCTGACCACCTTAACTTGGTCAAAACTTCATGAAATTCATTTTTTTCTTTTTTTAATCCTATAGTATGCGAAGCATAGAATGTGATGCATGTTTTGAATTCCAAAAATGTGATATTGTTTGAAAGTATAGATATTTTTCAATCAACCTATCAATTAGGACTTTAGTCATAATTCAAATAGAAAATGAATAATAATAATTTATTAAATTCAAAGTAAAGGATAATTTATATTGGCGGAAAGTTGAGAATCTCCTTTAAAAACCCTTTTCATTTCATCAATTTTGGGTTAAAAAAAAGTCATTAGCCACATACCCTACAAATACCGATCATATTGCCACTTTTTGGCCCATCATGATCCTGCACATACCCTATTATGGTCAATAAAGGTAATTATTTTTATTTCGGGTAATATGAATTTCCTTAATAAAATAAAACACAATAACTTAGGTAATTATAATATAACATTGATCTTAATATGTTATATTGAAATTATTAATAAGAATGGTAAGCATAATGTTAATATTAAAATTAAGAGAGGATATTGATATTAGTATTTCTTTTAGATAATCGATCTAAGATAATACTAATATTAGAAGTACTGATATTAAATTTATTAAGGATATTAATAAATGCAGCGTATATTCAAACCCATAATATTAATAATGAATTAAATGTTAACTTGGGTCAAAAGGATAACCATGGTACCAATGTTATCATTAATAATCTCAAATATAATATTGATATTATTGTTTAGGGAAGGTAATAACTTCAATGTTAATTGCAATGTCAAATTAAAATATAATTATTGCTATAATTTTACTTAATGTAAATAAGTGTGAGGAACAAATATTAATTATCTTTGTAGATTCTATAAATTTAAACTATCTTAAATTTACTCTTTTATTTATCTTGTTTACTCTTTAATAGATGGAATGAGAATATTTGTGTCACTCAATGTTATTAATATTTTATCTATTATAATTATTTGTTAGTAAATAGTGAAATTAGAAATAAATATGCTAATTAAATGCAAAATAATTATTTTTAATGTTATTAAAGAATATATTGTTAGCCATATGACAATGGATGTGTTTAAATTTATAAAAGATTTTAATATTAAAATGTATAAGGGATTTAACATTTATGATATTATTGGTTTTTATGATACTATTATTAATATCATAAATATATAAATTAAATAACAATGCTCATAATCGGATCTATGCAGCAATAAAAAATCAAATTTATTATTTGAGATGCTAAAAGCATTTTGGGGAGCGTACTTCAAACAAAGGCATTGTCTAAAAAATGAATAAAATAAACAAATTAACAAAAAGAAAGAAATTGAATGCCAATTTACCCAACGTGAGATTTAGAGGGGACAAGTAAATAAAATAAAACAAAAAAGTTAATTTTGATGGTGACTAGTGTAAGTTTTCTTTGGATAATTAATGATCTTTAAGGAGAAGTATATAAAAATTATAGGAGTTCTATGTATTTGCTATTTGGGATATATATATATGAGTAAATAATACTAGTATATATATCTTAAATTTAAGATATATAAATTACGTCTTAATATATCTTGGCGTAATTTATATAAATTTAAGATATATATGCTAGTAGCAGTCGTGACGCAACACATAACATGAATTAATATATTATTAGATATATAATATATGAAAATAATAATATTTTGGTTAATTTAATATAAGTTATGGTTAGGGGTCAAATATGGTTATGGTTATGGTTAGTTCCTAATCTTAATCTTAATCTTAATCCTAACCCTAACCCTAATCCTAACCCTAACGCTAACCCTAACCCTAACACCAACCCTAACCCTAACACTAAGCCCAACCCTAATCCCAATTTTAACTCTAACCCTAACCAAATTACTATATTTTATCATTTATAAACCTATCCTTAACCATAACCATAACCCTAACCCTAACCCTAACGCTAACCCTAACCCTAACCCTAAACCTTATTCGTGAAGGGTAAACCTATTCGTGATGATAACCCCATCCCTAATACTAACCCTAAACCTAACCCTAACCCTAATCTTAACCTTAACACTTACCCTAACCATGAACCTAACCCTAATCCCTATTCGTGATGATAACCCTAACCCTAACCATGACCCTAACCCTAACTTTAATCATAACCCTAACCCTAATCCTATTTGTGATGATAAACCTAACCCTAATCTAACCCTAACACTAATCCTAACTCCTAATCCTATTCGTGATGATAATCCTAACTATAACCATAACCATAACTATCACCATAACCATAACCCTAACACTAACCATAATTCAAATTTGTAGATGATAAACATATTCGTGATGATAACCCTAACTCCTAACTATAATCCTAACCCTAACCTCTAACCCTAATCCCTAATCCTAACCCTAACCTCATCCTAACCATATACACTAATCCTAACCCTAATGATAAACCTATTCAGGATGATAACCCTAACCCTAACCCTAATGATATATGACCCCTAGCTCTAACCCTAATCGCAATTGAACCCTAATTAAACCCTATCCCAAACCTAATTGAACCCTAATTCTAACCCTAATTTTGGCACTAACTAAACTCTAATCTCAACCCTAGGTCTAATTGAACCCTAACCCTAATTGAATGCTTATTGAGTCTTACCTTAATTAAACTCTACCCCTAATTAAGCCCTTTTGTAACCCTAATTAAAATGTTACCTTAATCATAATTGATCCTTAACTCTCACTCTATCACTAATTAAATTTAAATAACCCTAATTAAACCCTAACCCTATTTGAACCTTAATCATAATAATAATTGTAACCCTAATCAAACCCTAATCCTAATCTTAACTCTAATTAAATCCTAACCCTAATTGAATATTAATTGTTTAATGGTTAAGATTAGGGCTAGGGTTCAATTACAATTAGGGTTAGGGTAGGGTTAGGGTTAGGTTTAGGGTTAAAGTTAGAGTTAGGATTATGGTTAGGGTGAGAAATAGGATTATAGTTAGGGTTACCATTAGAATTAGTGTTATTTTTAAAGTTAGGGTTAGAGTTAGCGTTACAAATAGATTTAGAGTTAGCAATGGAGTTTAGGAATAGTGTTACAATTATGGGCTACATTTATAATATTACTATTTTATTTATTTAATTTTATATAATTTTATATAATTAAATAAATAAACCTATTCATGATGATAAACCTATTCATGAAGATAACCCTAACCCTAACCCTAATCCTAACCCTAACCCTAATCTTATTCGTGATGATAAACCTATTCATGATGATAACCCTAACCCTAACCATAACCATAAACCTAACCCTAAAACCTAAGCCCAAGCATTATTTTAAAATTAGAAGGCTAACCCTAATATTAATCCTAACCCTAACCCCAATCAATAACTCTTACCATAACCTTGAGACATCCTAACACAAACCCCAACCCAAATCCTAACCCTAACCCTATCACTTAACCTAACCCCAAGCATAACCCTAATCCTAACAAAAACCTCAAATCCAATCCTAATTATATCTAGTTCTAATTCACCCCTTTTGTTTTGTTTTTATTTTTCACCTCGATGGCATATAGAGAAATTATTGTAAAACACATAAAAATGCACAATGACCCTCGACACCAACTAAAACCCTCTCATTGAACATTAATAATTAAACCCTAACTACACTAAAACCCTAATCCTAACACTAATAGTAACTCTAATTGAACCCTATACTTGAACCTAACTTATTTTTTAAACTTTAATTTATTTATTTGATTTTTTAATTTATTTTTATAATAAAACATTTTCAAATCTCTGTGATTTATCTTTGATTTCTTTTTATGATCAAATATCTTTGATTTGATTTTTTTGTTTCATCAAATCTCTTTGATTTAATTTTTTTGTTGTTTCATCAATTTTTATTTTTTTTGTTTTATGAAATCTCTTTGATTTTGATTTTTTTATTTTACGAAATCTCTTTGTTTTGATTTTTTTTGTTTCATCAAATCTCTTTGTTTTGATTTTTTGTTACATCAAATCTCTTTAATTTTTTTGTTTTATTAAATATCATTATTTTTTTTTTGTTTTTTGAAATCTCTTTTATTTTGATATTTTTGTTTCATCAAATTTCTTTCATTTATTAGAAAGCAAAAAATACTCTTTAAATTAAATATAAATTTTAAATAAAGAAATTAATTTCTAAAATTTAAATTATGTCAATCATTTTAAAAGACAATTTAAATAAATAAATTTAATATATCTAATAAAAAATTTAATTTATTTCAAAATTTAATCAGTCCATATTTTGTATAAATAAATTATAAACTCCCATTTTCATGTCTAATTCTTGGGAAACTTAAAAGCATCAAACAAAGAATATTATCTTCCTGATAACAATCCAACAACATAGAAAGAAATCAACAATATGAAAAATATATATTTATAATTACAATTTGACATTGTAACTCCTCGTATACAAAGTCCTCCATTGCTAACAACAATCTTTAAAAGAGCTGGTACTTGAGATATGTCAACAATCACATCACAGAAGTATTCGAGATAAATCCCAAATGATGTATTTCTCAGATGTTCTTTGATTTCTCTAAGCTGTCAGAACAGAATATAAATCTTCCAAAGAAAGCACCCATATCTAGGTAATCCCTGTTTTTGAAAGTAAAAGCCTTTTTAAACTCAGGGAATTTCCCTTATCACAAATGTCTGAAAAGCATCCAATAAAATACAAATCAGCTTTCTACGATTTACTGTTGTAAACCCCTCGGATCTACGTTTCTATTATGCCCCGTATGGAGAAAACAAAATAAATAAATCATTTTAGAAGTAATTAGTTTTGAGTAAATAAAAAAAGAAAAAAATTAATGAAATGAAATATTCCCTTAAAGGAATTTTGGATAAAAAAAAGAATGGGAAGAGGCCGAGCCTTTCCTCCACATGGATGTGGTGCCTGTAGGGGCTGCGGCCGACGCCCCTCCTCAAGCTCCCATGTTATAACCATAGCATTGCAGCTTCCCTTTTGTCTGGATATGTTGTGTGGTAGGGAGTTTTTGGCTATCTGAAACACTTCACTTAATATTCAAAATCGGCAGACTTAAGCAATTGAAATTGGGCTTTCATATTAACAATAGATTAAGATGAAAAGAAACAACAGCTGGGAAAACTGGGCACTAACATCACAACCCTCAAAACTCTCATGAATATAAAATATTAGAAATTATAATTTAGAAAACACAGCCCCGACTCTCAGATTGCAAAAAATAAAAATAGTAATAACAATAATAATCTAGAAAACACAGTTGAATTTTGCGAGACTTGGTAGCTTTTTGTTTATTCTTCTTCAGCAACAGTTTGAAACCACATAAAAATTCCTTTCCTCCATAGTATTTGCCTTTGGTTTCCCTCGCTCTGCGGCCCAACTCAAGCAAACATCTGTCCCTAATCCAAATTTGTAGTTCACCGCCTCCTCCATACTAAAGAGCGCTACCCAGGATATTGCTACACGATATTACAGATGAAGAGCTTGTTGAAAGCGCTACCCATCAGGTTATTGTTCACAATATCGCAGATGAAGAGCTTGTTTTCGAAATCAAGAGATGAGGAATACATAATCCACCAGATGAAGAGAAGAGGAATAAGAAATTGAAAAGTTTATTAAAAGAATAATAAAAGTGAATGAAGCAGCACAAAGCAGCGAAATACCTGAGATGAGGAGATAAGTGAAATGACATCATTGACAACGGAGGGCAGAATTCCCACATCCTCCCAGCGCTGGTGCACAGTGAGAAGCTTCCATTGAAACTTGAGCATACCAAAAGCTGTGGAGATTGTGCTTCTGGCATATTCATGGAACAAATTGTAAAGCTCTTATCTTGGAGTAAGAGGTTGAAGGGTATTATCTGTGAGATAGGGAGTAAGCAACCATATATAGAGAGGGTAGGAACTGTCTCCACTAACGTACTGGGGCATAAGGACATCGTTGATGAGCTCAGCAGGCTAGCCATGAAGGAGCTCCTGGGATTCCTCTACCCGTCTGTAGAGGCTAGAGTCTGGCAGGATAGTGGAAGGGGTATTGGCGCCAGTCTAGCCCACTGATATATCAAGGAAGTGTTCGGTGGAGTCAGCCAAGGCCGGCAGGCATTTTGGTGATGCATCGTATTCTCATGAGTTTCACTGAAAACCATCGCTTGCATGTCAATTTGAAACGTCAATGTGTGCTTGCCAGTTGTCTAATTGTAACTGCCATTTCTTTTTTATGTATTCAGGTCTTTTGATCCCTGTTGTGACTAATAGAACACCTCTCGAGGTAATTATATGTATGCATTATGAGTAAATAATATTATATGAATTTATTTATTAAATAATAATATTATTAAATTAACGTCTAGAAAAATGTAGAAGAAACGGATTAGAGCAAACATGCAATGCAATCTAAGTTAAGCAACAGAGAACAAAGGAAAGCCAAAACGTAAATAAACTGAACAATCTCACCCAATATGTACGTAATTCCATGTATCATCTCGATTGCCCTTCTCCATTTTGCCGTTGTAGTATAATTGCCCTCAGATTTTTAAAAGTTCGTGCAAGTATAGCCTATGATAGCGATTTAGCAAAACATCGAAGATTCAAGATAGTTGCTCCAAAAAGTCATAAGATTTCGAGAGAGATTGGAATGGAGAAGAATATATCAATTTATAGAAAATTGATCATTCGAACGACAGGTCAGGATTGAAAGATCAACGGATGGTTGAGATCGAAAGATTAGTCATGCATTCTGATAAAGTTAGTAGTGACATGAGTGATATAAATTAGAAATAGAAATAAAGATTAAATAAATGAGTTAATCCTCAAGTTTGGTATTCGAAAACAGAAAAATTATATTTGCATGACAAAGATAAAGATAGAATAAAGAAACTCTCTGTTCGAACGTACGCACAAGATTTAATTAATTAAATAGGAATATTTAATTAATATGCATGTACACGCAATTGAGTTGGCACTGGACGATTGACTAGTTCTGACAGAGAGATTACTTGTAAAAGCCACTTAGGCATTAAATCATGAGTTAACTACTCGATTTAAATAGATCTCAAGTCGAGCGAGAGTGAATACTTAGATAACTTTCACAATTATCTAAATATAGAAGAATGCATTAAAATGGATTTTCACGAATTAAATAATTCATTTAATTCAAGATTTGATATTTGAAGAATAATTAAATAAATAAGATTTATTTAATTAAGTGATGAAGGGATTAAATGAATAATTAAATAAATAAATAATTTATTTAATTATAGTTGAAGTATGATAAAGAGTAAGAAGGATAAGGTTAATTAGTAACATAATTAAATAAAAAGCATTTATTTAATTAATCAAATAGAATAAAGAAAAGTGTGAATTAATTAAATAATTAAAATTATTTAATTAATAGAAGAAATGAAGACCTTAGAGAATAATTAAATAATTGACATTATTTAATCATGACCATGGAAGAAATACGAATTATTAAGAATATTGAAGTTGCAAGCTTAAACCAGATTTTGGTGTCTACATTTGCCCCTCTTTGATACGCGGCCAATAGAAAAGAATGCCACCAAAACCCTAGGTATAAATAGAAATTTGGGTAAAAACCAATTCATTTTTACCCACCTAGCTTTGAGATTTGAGATTTTGCTTTGCACCCACAGTGAAGATGTCTCTTGTTCCGAACACCCACCATCGAGCATACATGATCTAGACCTTCAAGCGGCCAGCCGACGCGGACCCCCTGGTTTGTAACTTAAACTTGACTTGTGAATTTTTTATTTGTGCGAGTTTTTATGCGTTTATTTGCTATTTTTGTTATGCATCATTTTATTAAAAAGCCGCATGTGAGTGCGCAATCGACGCATTTGCATGCAGATCAACGCATTTGTAAAATTATGTAGATGGTTAGTGTAGGGTTTTTGTGGTTCAACATAGTTGTATTTTAGTTCCATGCATTTGCATTTAAAATAGCCGCATGTGTTTATTTTTCAACGTATTTGCATTTATTTCGACGCAGTTGTTATTTGGTTTACGCAGTTGTATGTGATCTTTGACTTACATAGACGCATTTGCATATTAAAGTGACGCATGTGAGAAAGAATGACACATGTGTGGAATTGAATTACGCATGTGGTTTTCTTCACCACATTTGAAAAAGAATGATGTATTTGAAAAAGAATGACACATTTTCAAAATAATGACGCATTTGAATAGCATTTGATTTAGTCATTTTGCACTAGGATAGATGTTTGATGCTGACATGAGGCATGTATAATGCCATTGCAGGTTGTTTTAGACACTGTATATATGCGAGAGTCGAGACCTACGACTTTTCACTTCCGAGATAGCTTGCGGAGTGTAGAGAGACGATTCTTATGGCACCTATGTCTTCTACATGTGACAGACATGCCCTAGATTCGGGCAAACCGAGGTCTGCTGACAACATTGTGTGAGTGGTGGCACTCAGAGACTTCCTCATTTCACCTGCCTACTAGAGAGGCGACAGTCACCCTAGAGGACATCAACAGGATTTTAAGACTTCCCATTAGAGGCACGAGGGTGAGGTATGATACCCAGAGGGGTGTTGCTGAGATGTGCATATACTACCCTCACGTCAATGTCAGACAGTTAGGATTTGATCATTATGAGCTTAGATGGCGTGTATTGGCATAGAGGTATAAGCGGCTAGACTGTCTAGTGTGTACATTGATAGGTGGTATAGTGCTTCCTGACCGTCGAGGTCATGGTCTTCCTGTGGGTTGGGGGGAGATGATGGTAGGTATGCTAGAGCAATGGGAGGTATATGATTGGGGTCCCTATCTCCTTGGCATGTTATATTTTCACTTGCATGATATAGCCTATCGAGAGGCTCAGTCCATGAGTTGTGGTACCACACTCGTGATGGTATGGGCGTGAGAACACATTGCCATTTTTCGCCCACCAATTATAGTCGATGTACAACACGGAGCCCCTTATGCCTTCCATTATGCGGGGGCAAACACTCAGCACCATGTGGGAGATACCGAGTATTTCAGACATGCCATTGACACTATGGTACAGTTTACATGGAGACCGTACTTGGGATGTGCAGAGTGGTCAGATGAGGATGAGCATTTGCCTTTTTTCTGCCAGAAATAGTACTTGATTGGGTGGATTGTTTCACATGTTCACATTATAGAGCGTCATTTGCCAGACCGTGTATTGCGGCAGTTCGGAGAGGTACAGGATGAGCCGAGAGGACGAGCCGAGTTCGCGGGGTCCTCGCGAGAGATTCCCTTGTGGGGTCCAAAGATTCCAGCAGCCACTGCTGAGGCAGATATTGATGGATTGTAGGCAGTTCTGTGGGGATGGAGAGATGGTGCGATAGACCGAGGTACCACAGAGGCTTATGATCAGTGGTGGGCCGTGCATAGGCCGATTCCCCTTATAGATCCAGATGAGCCGGCACCGATAGAGCAGCGAGGGACAGGACCGCGCGTCAGGCGTGGCAGAGGCAGAGGTCAGAGAGGTGGAGGGGGTCGTGGTGATGATGGAGATGGTGGTGAAGGTGGTTGGCAAGGTGGTAGGAGAGGGAGGCGTGGATGGAGGGTACGAGGGCCACCATTGTCACCCATCCGTGAGGAGGGACGGGGAGAGGAGGATGTGCACATGCTAGATGTTGGCAAAGGTGGGGAGGAGGTTCATGTTGAGATTGGCAGAGAGGAGGAGCATCTCGCAGAGGAGGGCGTTCCAGAGGTTCCTACAGAGGAGGATGTAGACAGAGAGGAGGCGGAGATTGATTCCCTTGGCTTTATTGGTGCCTACTAGGATGACAATGAGGAGGATGATGATCATGAGTGGGAGATCCGAGACAGGATTCTGGAGGAGTTAGAGGATGAGGATGATGGTGTACCTAGGGTGAGACAGATTGACACAGAGGTAGTTGATTCTGACACTACTACACTTCGGGCCTAGGTTGCATCCTTGGAGGAGTAGATGAGGGTAATGATGTCCGAGAGAGATTTGTTACAGATGGAGAGGGACAGAGCCATCATGGACAGAGATCAGGCCATAGCTCAGAGGCATGAGACTGAGCAGAGATTTACAGAGATTAGAGCTCTATGCATGGGGCCGACAGCTGCATTTTCTAGAGAGTTAGTCAGAGTCGAGGAGAGGGCCACCTACTACAGAGATTTGTATGAGACAACAATTCCTCTAGAGAGCCGGGCTCTGAGTTTTTCAAAGGCACGTAGTGAGAGGTCTCAGACAAGGACCCACTCTAGGACAGTGAGCACAGAGGGTGTCGAGCAGCCACGTAGAGCTGGCCCATATGATAGACCACATTCAGGGCATAGGTCATCAGGTTCCCGACATCAATCATCCACACACTCCAGTCATGATAGCAGTGGCATTTTAGGATAGGGACACTTCTTGATATGTATCGAGACATTGTATTATGATTATATAGCCTGCGGGCTTCCATATTTATGATACATTATGGCATTGTGATGTGACATTGTTGAGCGATATATATATATATGATTTTGGCAGCGATTCTCATGATATGCATTTTTATTTATTGATCATGCAGTCATTTATTTGTACATGTTATGTTTATATGATATGCCTTGTGATGGATGATCATATCTACTTTATGATGTGTTTATGCAGCCTATGATGTGATGTTGATTCTATCTGATGTATGCATTTTATAGTTATGAGATGCAATATGATGTTATAGGTACAATGCTTTCTACATGCGATACTATAGATATGTAATTTGGTGTATGCATTTACATTTTTTATGTACATGGAATACTTATGACATGTAATCTATGATAAAAAAAATGTCTATGATGCCATGATATCGTAGATATGATAAATGCCTAGATGTTTGTATATTTTCTAATGTAAGATGTATGTATGATTGATGATGTATGATTTGGAAATGATATTTTCTAACATGAATGTGTATGCAGGATGATTTATATTGTTGTGTGTCATAGGAATCCATCATAATGCAAGAAAGAAGAACTGTTAGTGCGGAAAGAAAGATTGAGAAATATTGAAATAAATGCAATGGATGTTAGTATTAGCAATCTTCGATGTTTCGTTGTATCACAAAAGGTGTTGCACTTTATCATCATTGGGCGGGACTAATACAAATGGAGAAAAAAACCATGATATGACATAGATCAAGGTGTGCAAGGTCATCCACTTGCTAACAACAGACAGTTGCAAACAAGGATTGTCGTTAACTCATACTAAGGGCAAAAGTTGCCCTAGTCTTTTTCTCAAGACAAACCACAGACATCAAACAAAATAAAAGACGGGTCATGAGACGTCATCGCTCCTCTAAATCCTTCATGGGATATCCTTAAGGAAACTAGTAACATGACTCAAAATCCAAATTTAAAAGACAGTTGACAAACAACAGTCAAAGAAAACAGAATTCTGATACATCGTTGATTCTCTAAATCCTTCATGGGACATCCTTGAGAAAGCTAGTAACATAATTCCCATCATAAAGTCAAATGAAAAGATAAGATAAATAAGTAAGAAAGTAAAAAAGCCAATAAAATATTTTCCAAAACTTGATCTTGTTTGTTTAATTCGTTTTGATTGATAGAATGATTGATTGATAAAGCTTGATTTCAGGAGATACACATACCAGATAAAACTGAGTTTGGTTTTGATGTTATGACTATTTGTATAAGGCATGACAAAGCCTGGTTTCAGAAAGACATGTATCATATAAGACTTTGAGTCAAATGTTGTTGATAACTTGTGTAAGGCTATGTTTGATTGTTTGACAATGTCGATTATGTAGTAAGGACTCATCCTGTATAAGACATAGATTGTGTTGTTGATATCGGTATTCAGGAATGATTCATCCTGAATAAGAGACAGGTTGATTGTTTTGATGATGTCTGTTTCCAGGAAGGACACATCTTGTAGCAGACATTAGTTGATTTGTTTTGATTGTTTCATTTGGCAAGTTGTTTGATTTGACTTAGAGACATTGCTGACTTGTTCACCAGATTGATACATGACATGATACGATGTGTGGACAATTGACTGTGTGTGACGAAAAACCCTAAAGGACTGACCTAGTGCGGCCTCAGGGACTCATCGATTGATGGCCTTGCCTATGTTATACATGCAGAGACCTCGTAGTTCGACTTGACTTTGACCGACAAGACTGACTACAAATAGAAGACGTGTGTGATAGTGAATGTGATGAACCCTAATGGACTGACCTAGTGCAGCCTCGGGGGCTCATCGATTGATGGCCTTGCCTACGTTATACATGCAGAGACCTCGTAGTTCGACACGACCAATGACCTTGTCATATAGACATATGGATTGAATCATGATTTTATATAGACAGACCTAAACAGACTAACCTAATGCCTCAGGGGCACATCAGCAGATGGCCTTGCCTTCGTCCAGTTGCAGAGGCAACGTAGTTCGACAACCGAGAAAGACTAACAAGTGTGACTGACTCTGACTCTATTTTTGGATTTTTGACATGTTTTGATTTTTTTTTCATTTTGAAGTTTTCTGATGTTTTTGGATTTTTCTATGGTTTTACATCTTCAACATAGCCAATGGAAGAACCAATATGACACACGACAAGTGTTTTCCCCTAGTCGAGTATAAGACCAATTGATTATGAATAGGGTAAAATGGGGGATATGAAATTCACTCGATGTCAATCGTTCCAAGTTATGGGAAAGACTACCACCTATTACGAATGGTATATACAAGCAATGGATACAAAAGATAAGGGATGTGTACAGGGATAGGTAGTATGTATAGGGAACAGGTAGTATATACAAGGATAGGGTGTATGTACAGGGTAGTGGACTATGTACAAGGATAAGGACTATGTACAGGGATTAGATTAGAATGATAGTAGACAAAGGAGCAGAGTCAACTACACATGGCGCCTGTTTTCCAGGTTTTCACCATGGTACTTATCCAAAGCGCCACCGAAGTGGTTTTCACTATTGGACGAATTATTTCTCTTTACTATTTTCTGGATTATCTAATTTTTTTGTTGTTACCAAGACACTTGTTTGTCAAGTTTTCACCTTGGTAACGGTTTTTTTGATTTATGATTTTTTTTTCACTAATTAAGACAAGGGTCTCAGAAGCTATGCGTAGAAATTCTTCAGATGAAGACTATTGATTGGAAAGGACAATGGTTCCCCTTCAGGAGTAGAGAGTTGGTACGCTCCTGATCCAAAGGCTTCTGTAACAATATAAGGTCCTAACCAGTTTGGTTCAAACTTTCCTGGTTTTTCTCTTTTTGCTTGAGTCTTCAGGTTCTCCTTTAAAACCAGGTCACCAATGTCAAATTTTATGCTCAAGACCTTCATGTTATAGCTACGACGAAGGCGATTCTGATATGCTTGGAGATGGTCTAGTACCTTCTGTCTTCGCTCATCCAGGAATTCTAGCTCATGGAGTCTCGATACTCGGTACTCTTCATCATCAATGTGGCCTTTCAAGGATACCCTTAGGGAAGGAATCTTGACTTCAATAGGAAGAATGGCTTCAGAACCAAATACTAGTGAATAGGGAGTGGCGCCAGTGGGAGTATGGATACTTGTGCGGTAGGACCGTAAGGCGAGATTAAGTTGTAAATGCCAATCACGGCCAGCATCATTGACAGTCTTCGTGAGGATTCTAATGATATTTTTGTTAGATGCTTCGGCTTGGCCATTACCTTGTGGGTAGTATGGAGTGGAAAAATGATGTTGAATATGAATTTCATCACAAAGATGGCAGACTTCTTGATTCTTAAATGGGCGGCCATTATCAGTGATTATGGACTGAGGGACACCATACCGACAGATGATATAGTTCAGGATAAACTTAGAGATCTGTGTGTCGGTAATGTATGTCATTGGAATAGCCTCAATCCACTTCGTAAAGTACTCAGTGGCAGTAATGATAAATTTGTGGCCATTGGATGATGTGGGGTGAATCTTACCTATGAGGTCGAGTCCCCATTGGGTGAAGGGCCATGGTGATGTTATAGGATGGAGCTCCTGTGCTGGTGCATGTATCAAGTCTCCATGAACTTGGCATTGGCGACATTTCTTTACAAAGACATATGAGTCCTTTTCCATAGTAGGCCAATAATAACCCAGTCTCATAATATTTTTGGCTAAGGTGGGACCGCTAAAATGGGAACCACATATACCCTCATGCACCCCACGCAAGTTGTTTGTGCTTCATTAGAATCAAGACATCTCAGTAGGGTATTATCTAAGGCGCGTCTATATAGGGTGTCTCTGACGATGGTGTATTGGCTGACTTGCAGAGGAATGTTCTACGTTGGTTGTTTGACAGGTCAGTGGGTATGATTTCGGCATGAAGGTAGTCATAGATTTCTTTGTACCATGGGGAATCAGGACCAACAATATCAAATACCATCTCAGAATATGGGATATCGTAGGCTAGGACCAAAAGTTGTTCTACCAAAAACTCAAACTTAGGCATGTTGTTAGGAATGTCTAGAAGTGATGCAATTG
Source organism: Sequoia sempervirens (assembly GCA_007258455.2). Classification (NCBI taxonomy): domain Eukaryota; kingdom Viridiplantae; phylum Streptophyta; class Pinopsida; order Cupressales; family Cupressaceae; genus Sequoia; species Sequoia sempervirens. The sequence goes on from VDFB02000363.1 coordinate 69,696,385, forward strand.
TAGCCATAGCGTCTGTTGCCCTTTTTAAAACATGAGGTATCTGATGAAATTTGACTTTGTCAAAGTACTCTTTAAAGCTATCAGCCATGCGTTTGTATGGAGCAAGCTTCTCATCTTGAGTCTCATAATCATCATTTACTTGTCTAATTACTAGTTGAGAATCACCATATACCTGTAGGTTCTTAATTTTCCACTTGACTGCCATGCGTAACCCTGTCACTAGAGATTTATATTTTGCTATGTTGTTAGTACAATCCTCAATGAATCCTGTGGTGTGATAAATGTGAGCCATGATTTATATGTGAACCATAAAAGCCCATGTGTTTGTATGTGAACTCATCAAGAAAGTATGCAAATAATATATTGGTGCTCAACTGAAGGACTTGTCCTTTATAGCGGATATCATACTCACTAAGTATCATAACTCCAAGTAATAGTGTGTAAACATATGCAATAAACATTGAAAAAGTGGGTGGTTCAATGGTACTCATAGTTGATATAATAGACTGATTGACTTCCATGACATTCTTGATGAATGGGTGCTCAATAGGGGCATTAAACAGTAAATATTCTTTAATCAATTGAAAAGCATCTCCGCACCTAACCATGTCCATTTCCCCTGCAAGTAGATTGCAAATGTTGATGGAGAGTTGTATCCTTAGTTGACTTTAGTTGGTCATTCATGATTGCCTAATCCACTTCCTGCCTTCACTCCTGATTGATTGAGTCTCTCCAGCCTTTGAAATATCTTGTCTAAAACCTATAAGTGTTCTGCCCTTGTCTTGATTTAACAATAAGGTCATCGACATAATCCTCCATAAGAGTGTGTATTAGATCATGAAAAATGGTGGTCATGGCATGTTGATAGGTTGCTCCAACATTTTTGAGTCCAAAGGGCATAACATTCCAGCAATACGTTCCCCAAGGACAAGTGAAAGTTGTCTTAGGTTGGTCTTCAGTTGCAATTCTGATCTGATTATATCCTGTCTCATAAGGTCAACATCATGTTGGAAGTCATCCTTAGGACAAGCCTTGTTGATATCTCTGAATTCGGTGTAGATGTGGATGCCCCCGGTTGGTTTAGTGACTGGTACAAGATTGGAAATCCAATCTGCATAGTCGATTGATCTAATGAAACCAACGTCTAACAGTTTCTTGAGTTCTTCCTTGACTAGTAAAGCTATCTGTGGATGAATTTTCCTCAATTTTTGTTTCACTGGTTTGACACCTGGTTGTAAGGGTAAGTGATGTAGAACAAGTTCAGGATTCAACCCAGGCATGTTTGCATATGACTAGGAAAATTTTATCTGTCTCTGTGCAAAGAAGTTGTGGAATTATGGTTGCTCTTTTGTTGTTAATGACGCTGCAAAATAAACCAGTCAAGGATTCTCTTATGTGCCTATGTTGACTTCGACTAATTCTTCAACGAGCATGGGTGACTTTTCCTGTGCAACAGGGAGAATGTTCAAACCTCCATCCGTAGGTGCCTCAGAGAGGTTTTCACCTTCAGATGCGTCCTTTATTTTTACTTTTTCATTATCTAGAGGCGCCTTTCGATTTTCACCTAGAGACTCATCCTTTTTAGCTTGTTTATTCTTTTTCTCATTTTTGCGACTAGAGGGTTGAAAAGATTCCCAAAAATATGCTTTGTTGTCCAAGTCAATGGTAAAACCAGCCTTGTGATCACCGCTAGGTATGCCTTCTTGTAATCCCAGGAACTCAGCAATTGCTTCGTTGTTCTCAAAAATGTCTAAGACAGGTGTGTCTTGCTGGTCCCAATCAATGAGTTGGGGATAAACTAAGGGCATGTCATCGTCGGAGTTATCAAAGTTTAATGGGGTCAAGGTAAGGACTGAGTTGTTCATATGGTCACAAAAGTCTTGTACTAAGTCATGTTTTCTCTTTGGTTTAGATCTAGGTAGATTGAGAGGTGGGCCTAATGCCAAGGTTTGGTTGTCTAAAATAGATGTATCAGGTTGCCAAGAGGTAGGATCAAGTGATTCCCAATAATAGTGTTTAAATCATTCCTCTTTTGGCATATTCTTTGGTGGACAAGAATTTAATGGATTTGGTGAGGATCTTAACATTAAAGTCAAGTTCTCCAAATAGCTTGTCAAGGTCCATGGAAGAGGTAGAGGATAGGGAATCCCACTCATAGTCGTTGGAGTTGGGGGAGTCAGTGTGATATTGGTCAAATGGTTTGTGATATGTCTCAATATCTTCTGAAGCACTTACTTCCTCAATTAAGGGTGATGTGGTACTAGGAACACCAATCTGAATTGGTTGAAACCCAAGCCCTAAGCCTTTTGGCGACTGAGAAATAAATATTGGTTCAATCCTCCCGTCTTGATTTAAGCCTAAACCACTCTGTCCATTATATCCCTTGCTCTGCATGATGGTGAAACCCTTTCCATATAGACCTGTAGGAATGTGAGCAAGTGAGAGGTTTTTCATCATCTTCTCTATACAGCCAGGAGGTGACATCTTCTGTATTTATGGCCTCTTTGCTTAATTCTCCCCATTTAGTGAAAGTTGTTGTGGGAGGAACGTGTACAGTGACCATAGATTGTCTCCTATCTGATGTAGGTAAACTGTATGACTTAGGAGGAATCAGATGGCTAACACAATAAGATGTCTTCATGTAATACTCTCCACAACCCTTGTCTTGGATCTCAACCCTAGGAGTGGTAGGAATTGAAGGTGAAATGGATGTTTGAGTGAGTGTGGATGGATCGACATAGTGAGATGAATTGGACGATGAAGCCTCTTCGTTTACTAGAACTTGGCGTTGGGGTATTTCTTTTAGATTGGTGCAATATTGGAATGAATATGGGTCACCATCTATAGTAATTTCAGTGCCATTGTAAGGGAATTTGAGACATTGATGATATGTGGAAGGGACCGCCTTCATGGCATGAATCCATGGTCTGCCTAGTAGAAGGTTGTATGGAAGGGTGAGATCCAAGACCTGGAACTTTGTCTCCATTACTGCAGGACCAATTCTGATAGGAAGTGTTACCACCCCCTTTGATTTTCGTTCCTCATCATCATAAGCTTTAATGACAATACTTTTAGTTGTGTCTACGCATGCTTTTGAGAAACCTAATGCTTTAATCAGTTTTAAAGTGCACAGATTTAACCCTGCTCCTCCGTCTACCAAAACTCATCTAACTTTGGTGTCATCAACAAGGACTTCAAGATGCAAAGGATCATTATGGTTTTTCTTTTCAATTGCGTAGTCTTGTTTGGAAAATGTGGCATGATGATTATTGGTCAAGTAGCCCACCATTTCCTAGAAACGATTGACATCGATATCATTTGGGACAGTGGTGTTTTGTAAAGCTTTATCTAAGATAGATCGATGCTCAGGGTAAATACACAACAGTTCCAAGATTGAGATTTGGGCTGGGGTCTTCCCCAACTGGTCAAGTAGGTTATATTGTGACTTGGAAGGCTGTGGTGTTTGCTGCGATGGAGGGCCTTAGATAGTGATCTTAGTACGACGAGTATTGACCGCGCACTCAAGATTTGTATTGATAGTAATGGTATTGATATTCTCATCGGCGGCGCGAAGGTGATCAATGGTTTTGCCACTATTATAATCATGCTTGATAGTCACATAGTTGGCTGACATATTGGTCTTAGTACTCAAACTAGGAACAGTTCCTTTCCCATGGTCATGTAGCGGATCAAAAAAGACTTGATGATCAGTGTTTGATGACTTTTGTTTCTGTCCACTAACTTCAATTATTCACCTTTCGACAAGATCCTGTATGATATTTTTTAGTTGGCGACAATTTTGTAGGTTATGTCCCTTAGTTCTATGATAATCACAAAAGGCATTATCATCCCACCAAACTGGCTTAAATTGTTCTCGATCGTATTTTCTTGGCTCTTGTAGCTGTATAAGATTATGTTGTAACAGTTTCTTGAATACATACTCGATGGGTTCCCCTAAGGGAGTGAACTCACGTTTTTGAAACCTCCTTTGTTATTGTGGACGTTGAGTATTTTGGACCATGTTGGGAGGTTGATTGACAACATTAAGTGTGTTGGAAGAAGTGTTAGGGCCTTGTAACATGATGATTGGTCCTGCTTGTATAGTTTTAGCATCAAGTACCCCATCATTGGTGGCGTTTTTGTTACGAGACCAAAATTTGTTTCTGTCGTTGGGGGTGTTTTGCACGATTGAATTTCTATTGGATGTTGATGTCTTAAGTTCGCCCTTTTCAATGAGATCCTTTTCTATTATAACCCCTTTTTCCACTAGTTCTGAAAAGGATGTACAATAATGTACCCTTAAGTTACTCCTTAGTTTTGCATGAAGGTTTTCCTGGAACATAGTAACTTTTTGTTTTTCAGGTATCTCGGCAGGACACTAGCTAGCTATAGTCCTCCATCTCTAGAAGAAAGCGATGAATGTTTCACCTTCATCTTGTGTTGTGTGACACAAGGTTGCTATATTTATCTCGTGGTCTATGTTGAAGGAGAATTGCTCCACAAATTTCTCAGCCAGTTCACCCCAAGATCTGATGCCATAGTCTAGACCTGAAAACCACTCTAGTGCAATTCCCACAAGACTTCTTGGAAATAGTCTCATAAGATATGTGGGGTCATAAGCGACGTCTATGCATATGGTAGAAAATTCCCTTATATGTTTTATCGGATTTCGTTTGCCATTGTACTTAGGGAGATTCGGTATGACATACCCGTGAGGGAAAGGGGTCATGTACAATGATCTATCAAAGGGAAATGGGCATATGTCCTTTGTTGAAAAGGATTTCTTAGTTGACATCGCCATGTTATCCATCTGTGTTTGTAGTGCATGCATTTGTGTTTGTAAGACGTCAACCTGGGTCAATGATGTGTTGGGCGGGTTATGCGAATTTGTGTATGTATTATGAAATCCAAGGTCTCGTGATGGGTTTCGATTGAACGTTGGTATTTGAGGTGGGTTTGGATTCATAATGTTGGTAAACGTGTTCTGATCCAAAATCGACATAAATTGGTTTTGACTTGGGATTTGTGTGAACGGATTCTAAGAACTGTGCTAGGAGAAGGGATTCTGATTCAAAATCTGTGTAAATTGGTGTTGACTTGGAATCTGGGAGAATGGATTCTGATTCGGAATCTGTGTGAATGGATTCTGACTGCCAATCTGGGAGAATGGATTCTGATTACCATATTGGAATGAGGTATTGCCTCCTATTTGTGTAATCCGTGGTATAGTACTAGTGACCTGAACACTAGGTATGGCCATCGACTGTGGTATGGTACTCGTGACAACAGCATTAGGTATGGCTGTTGACTGTGCCATGGTTCTCGTGACACTAAAATTTGGTGTAGAAGCTGATGTTTCAAATCTTTTACTCCCAACAAGAGGACCAGAGGGAGTAGACGATGATGCCCCTATAGTGAAATTAAATCTTGATGGCATGCCAAATGTACCAAATGGAGATGTATGGACTGTCGTACTTTGTGTAGGTATGCCAGATGGTATGGTTGTATTTACCTGAGGTATAGTAGTACTGGCAGTCGTTGTATTTGTCCCTTGTGTAGGTTGAGTTTGTAAGGTGCTAATATTGAATCTTGTGGGTAAGGTATCACCTTCAACTAGCAATTTGGCTAAGTATCGTTGACGATCGTTTGCTAGGTACTCATCTACAAAACAGGCAAACTCAGGGTCCTGTGTCGCAGCCTCTATGTCCTCTACTGTAATATGTCCTTGAGTGTTTCTAGTGGTGAATTTTTCTAATAAAGTCCTATGAGGTCTTGTGGAGAATGGATTGATGATTTCGTTTGGGTTTGACATCTTTTCTCTCTCTCTCTCTCTTTCTTAGACCTAGTTTCAACCATGTAAGATAATCTCAATAAGCAAGGAATGCAAAACTACATTTATGGAAAATATGACTCTAGTCTATGTTTTTGGGATTTTCTAAATGCAAAATAAGGAATGTTCTAGGATGACACTAGTCTAAAATGACAATATCTAAAGATGTAAAGTCTAAGAAAACTTCTAAGGTAATCAATTCTGTAAAACTGAGACGGGGGGACCAACTACCTAAAGTCTAACCAAGGCGTCAATTTAGTTAAGTCAAGGAACCAATGTAGGATGAGGATCAAAGACAAGTTAAGTTTCCTAACTAGACTGATGAGCTAGGAGGACTCTCTGTAGGACAAAGGATAAGATGATAGGACTAGGTTCAATGACATATTTCATTGACACTATAATTTTTCCAAAGTGTAGATGGTGAGCCTATCCTAAAGTTTGTAAAACTGACTTTCCTAGAAGTTTAAATCTAAAGGCAATATGTACTCAAAGATGAAAGTAAAACTCAGAATCAGAATGACTATAGTAATGACTAAATGATACCTAAAGGATGCAAAATTGAGCAAATCATTTTAGGTTTATGTCCAAGGACAAGTAAGACAGATCAAAGACTGGTATGACAGTGTTGACTAGACAGTGACCGTGAATTATGGTTTTCTAATAATCTGGCAAATGTGTCGCAAAATTTATCAAATGCGGTTATGTTTCACAATTGCAGTTTTGTGTCAATCAGTTGCATGTTTCTGGTAAAGTTTAGTTTCCGAATCTGGTAGATGCGGTTAAGTTTCTCACAGATGTGACTCGTAATGACAAAACTTGCGACTCAGATTGTAACAGATGCGGTTCTCCTAAACTTACGTGTTGGTAAAATTTTTGCGACAGTGGCAAATGCGCCTTTTGAGACTGTAGTTGCAGCTCACCTTGTCAGATGTGTCACAGAATATCACAAGTGCAGTTTTCGAAGACAGATGTGGTTTTTGACAAAGCAAATGCAAGCTAATCTAGAAGATGCGACTCTAAGGTAAACAAATGAGATTAAACAGAACAATTGCGACTTTCTGGTGAACAGTTGCGACTCTGTTGTATTTTCAGTGAATTAAGATATAAAACTGACGCTATTTTTTGTGATCAAGGTCTAGAAAAGAAAGACAATCATAAGACAAAGTGTTTTCAGTTTGATTTTGGACTCAAAGAGCATTGAATTTGACAACAGACAAGCCCATCCTAGGCTATGAAGGATAGTATTTACTGAGTTCTCACTTGGGTTTCCCCAACTACGATTATTCAAGGCGGATGATTAGTACCTTGACCCCTCTACCTCCCCTCCGTGACTCATTAACATCATTCGGGGCAGCCAAGCTACAATACCCATGAACATCCCATGGCATACCTTCATCTCTACACATGAACCGTAAGAATATGAGATGGCTTCACAGGTCCGACCTGCTGTAGCAATAAATAGAAGGATTTTGGACACTACAAACAAAGGTGTTTAATTAGGGCATTCTATTCATAGGGCATGATCCATGCAGCGAGAGTCCCCTTTCGAATCCATCTCATTGAAACCATACGTGTGATTCTTGGGCTTTCCCCAAGAATCCACTTTTATATACCGGATGGAAGTCCCTCGAGTTTAGGGTGCTACCGGTCTGAGTCATCCTGGGGTGAATACTTTTTTCTCACCAGAATAGGCCCAAGTTCTAGAGTTGGTAATTGTTTCTCTTACACCCAAGATCGTACGGATGCACAAGGGGCGAGGATACTTCAATGTACCAAATCATGAGGGTAATTACACAATTGTGCTTTCGCACCAAACATAGTAGACACTTGTTAATTTTAATCCAAATGAAAGATTTGCTACACTACCAAACAATCTGTTTCAAAAATTAACTAGGGTCTTTGACATGCGTTATGCAAAAGGATTCGTTAGTAATTTGATATTGATCTTTGACTATCGATCTACAAAAAAAAACTTCGTTAACTCCTCAAGACACACGCTGAAAACAAAAGATTAGTGAAAATAAAAAGACGAAAGGAAACTGTAAATTGAAAGTCCAAAACCTAAAAACAATACCAGTCGGATGCATCATTTTCTCTGTCAAATGCGTTATGGTATTTCACCAGTCAATTGCGGCTTAGAAAATGACATATGCGTGATTCCTTCGCAGATGTGTTGTTTATGTTCACAGATGCGGTCAACAAAGTCAATTGCGTTGTTTCGTCAAGCTGATGCGTCTCCTAATGTCAAATGCGGGATTTCATCAAGCTGATGTGTCTCTAAATGTCAATTGCGGCGTTTCATCAAGCTGATGCATCATTCCGTACAAAAACCTGCAAAATCAAATAAAAGTCTACGGATACGCGAAGATGGTGTCTTCATGTTGGGTTCACCAAATGTAACATCTAGAAAAATGTAGAAGAAACATATCAGAGCAAACATGCAATGCAATCTAAAACTCTAATGCAATCTAAGTTAAGCAACAAAGAACAAAGGAAAGCTAAAACATAAATAAACTGAACAATCTCACCCAATATGTAGGTAATTCCATGTATCATCTCGATTGCCCTTCTCCATTTTGTCATTGTAGTATAATTGCCCTCAGATTTTCAAAAGTTCGTGCAAGTATAGCCTATGATAGCGATTTAGCAAAACATCGAAGATTCAAGATAGTTGCTCCAAAAAGTCATAAGATTTCAAGAGAGATTGGAATGAAGAAGAATATATCAATTTATAGAAATTGATCATTCAAACGATAGGTCAGGATTGAAAGATCAATGGACGGTTGAGATCAAAAGATTAGTCATTTGTATAAATTAGAAATAGAAATCCCTCAGATTTTGTCCATAGTCTTCGCATTATTATTCTTCCATAGTTGATTATATAATAATATTATTATTCCAAAGAATTGGTTGTTAAGAGAATAATGATATTATTGTTATTAATATTATTATATAGAGAGGAATAAATGAAGTTACTATTGTTGCTGGTATTTAAAATTAGATAAAAGAATGATCAATTTATTGATTAAATAACAATAGTGTGATTAAATATTAATTAACTAATGATAATTAATATATCTAACAAACAATAATATGTTTTTTTATAAAATTAAGTGTTGATCAAATAGTAATACTATTACTATCTCGTTAATGATAATAGTAGAATAGTTAAAGGTTTAGTTGAACTTGGAAAAAAAATTGGTTGTGTTTTGTGCTTCAAGTAAATTTAGGCATTACAAACTAGCACCCTCCCAATTCTGAGAGAGGAGGTTGTTAACATCCTCCCCAACCCAGTTGGGGCCCTCCTCCATAGCCTTCTTATCCATCTCATCCTTGAGCACAGTGGATAGGGTACTAGCTGCATGGTGGATCATCCTAATAGTGAACTGAGGCAAACCAGTGAATTTCTTCTCGAGTTTCTCCACCCGCTTCAACATGTTGTAGTCCTTCACTTTGTCCATAGTCTTCGCATTATCTTCTTCCATAGCCTGGGGGTCTGAGGACTAGGTCATCGAGTCTTCCTTAAGCATCTTGTTGCGGTTAGAAAAGTGACTAGGCCCTTCAACAAATACCTCCTCCTCCTCCTTTGTGTCTTCCTCCTTCCTCTTGCCTTTATTGCCATAGTGCTCCTCATCATTGGAAATTTAATTAACCAACACTTTTTTACTATTTTTTGCTAGCTTGTGGGATATCCTAATGTTGGTGTTCTCTAACCCCATCTCCACAGTTGCAGCCACTATGATGTCCCCCTTGGAATATTTACCAACAATATTCTTTCCTTCACTTTTAGTGATCAGTGGCTCCACCTGGCCTTTCCCCTCCTCTTTTATTTTTTTCTTAGCAGTAGGTTTGTTGTGCATCTTGTGGGGAGTAGCTTTGAGCTCATAAATCCTAGTTTCCACTTTCGATTGAGCATTCCATGCAACACCCTTTTACTTTTTGGCGAGAAGTTTAGGCCTGGGGGAATCATTATTCACCAGAGAGGTTTTTCTTTTGGGGCCCTTAGACTTAGTCGGAGAGGGATTCACATTGGACTGCACGGGGGATTCGACTTCCTTAATACGAACAAAAAAAATGGGTTTGGGTGGGTAGAGAGCCAAATGGAAATGATACAGCCTCAGGATGAGGCCCTGGTGGAGTAGTAGGGGTGGAGTTTCTTCAGGGTTTTGTGCAATAAAGTCCAAGCATTTCTGAACAGAAGTTTCCAAATCAATAAGTAAGAAAAAAGGAAGGCTCAGAAGCATTTTTTGGCACAGATGATTTAAAAGAGGCAGGTGATAATAATAAAAAACCTTATGTCTACCTTCCAGAGTCACATACTTCATTAGAGCCAAACAAACCTGGTTCCACGGCCGAGGGAGAGCTTCTCTTTCGAAACTAGACTAGGTGCGAACAAGTTTTTCATTTTCTTTAAAAAAGGCATTGAGGCTTTCATTGTCCTAGGCCTTGGTGTGCTTAGCATACTTCTTTCCAATGCAAGAGAGCCCAGTCACCTAAGCAATTACCTCCTCATTGACCTTGAAGGAGATACCTCCCATTGTAACCCTTTTGTCTTTCCATGAGCTCGCGAACTGCACCGACATCCTTGGATCATGACCAACCAAGCTTTCCATTAGCAGTACCAACCTACCTTCAACATAGGTATGCCAAACCAGAGGATCCTTTCAGGACTCCTCACAATTATCTGGCTCTGTCCTCACCCTGTCAGCCCCCATTTTATCGCACTTCACTCTGAAAGCCCAGGAATCCTGCGAGAGAAAGAAGTAAAAATGTCTGTCAAAATGATAGGTCATCCAAATAACCCTTCTTAAAATCCAACCAAGATGAATTCGGGTAATCAAGACTATCTTTAGATTACACGCTTCAGGAGTTAGTGGGCCCATTATTGTAAATCTTTAAACACCCGTGGAAATGTTTGTGAGAAATGATGAAAATGAAAGGTCTTCCTTCCAAGTTGCATTTGCACAAGTACCAATGATAAATGTTCGCGAGGCCAAATTTAGTCTTCCCTAAATCTCTACCTTTTGTCATGATTAACCTTTTAGTGGTGTCAATGGGACTAAGCATAAACTCCATCCAATAAGAAATAGTCATATCAAATTTGAAATTGGAAATTTGTAATAATTTACAGGGGATATGACAAGACCGCAAATTAAATTTTTGTATGGCCCAACCACACTTAGTCGTTAACCCTTTGTACTTCCCATCACTCCTCATTATTATCTTTGTAATCATAACCTTCATCTCATAATTCAAATGTTTCCATGTAATTAACACCTCATCATCCATCTTCATCCACATCACCCAAAGGATAAATATGTGGACCACCCAAAAAGCCTTAATAATCACAGTTTTAGATAACATCATGGTTAACAAAGGTGCCTTGTTCCTTAAGGATAATTCCTTGTAAATCTCGCGATAAGTTCCCAATATTCCTCCAACACTTGGATATGCTCCAATAGGAGCCAAGATTAGCCAAGGTGTCAGCAACTTGGTTTCCCTCACGAAAGATGTGAGTAAAGATCTTCATATCTAGCTTCGACACCAAGTGATTAATATCTAACAAGATGTCTCTGGTGTTCTATCCTAATAATCTACCACCTTTCATGGAATTAATCATCAACTTGGAATCCCCTTCTATGTACAGTTTCTTTATCCCCATAGTAACAACTAACTAGATGACCTTTAGCAGCACCCTAGCTTCCACAGTCATGGAGGTCTAAATCCCTATACCCCCTGAGTAACCAGCCACAAAGTTACCCCTGCTATCCCTGATAATGTCCCCGATGCTAGCTTTGCATGGGTTCCCCTTGGCCGCACCATCAAAATTGAGTTTATGCCATCCACGATCCTTCCAAACCGTGTCATGCCTAGCTTGGGCCTTAGAGTTGTAAAAGGAGTTTATCTCAAGATTCATGTTCCAAGCTTTAGCCATTTTGATCTCCCACTCAGTAGGGGCTTTGTCTAGGGTTTTCCCTTTGTAAATTGAAACATTTTCAGAAACAAGTCTTAGCCCTATACCAAATACCTCCTTAGGGCTCATCTCAATGTTCCTGAATATCCAGTTGTTTCTCTCTTTCCACAAGCACTAATAGATGATGGGGGGACCTGGTTCCAAATCTCCCTAGGGATAGGATGTTGAAAGGGCTCAAACCAACCCAAAATGAAGGATTGGATGTCCCTACACATAGTCCAGTGGGTGCCTAACTTCTCAAAAACTAGCTCCTAGACACCAACAACAAATGAGAAATGCAATAATAAATGATCAACAGACTCTTCATTGCATTTACACAAAAAAAACCTATTGGGGATTTGAAACCCCCTTTTCCTTAGGTTATCCTGAGTTAAGATCCTATTATGGCAAGTCGTCCACTAGAAGAAATTGATTTTCGGAATCATGTGCCTATTCCATACCTATTTCCAAGGTCTGTTAACATCACCCTGAACTGACAATAGATTGTAAGCCATTATGACCAAAATATTTCCCAACCTATCTTTGGTCCAGTAGAATTCATCCTCAAAATTGGATAGAGGTAATCTGGTGAGGGAGAGCAACGCTTGGAGAGACTTAGCCAAAATAAGCAATTCTAGGGACAAGGGGCAGCAAAGAAGTAAATATTTCCAACGCCTAGCACCCAGTTGACCAAGAAGGTTGTCACATATGTACTCACCAAAGAAGAGTTGAGCAAGTCTCATTAGGTTCCTCAAATCAAAGTGTGAAAGGGGGGAGTCAAGCAACCAAGGGTCCTCCCAAAATATGATGTTATTACCATTCCCAAGCTTCCATTTCATCCCAGACATGAGTAGCCCTTGCATTCTACAAATGTTCTTCCATGCCAGAGATCCAGAAGGGTGATCATCAGAGAGGCATTTAATCATGGGTCTATTGCCAAGATACTTAGCATTCATGATCTTGTACCAGTCTTTTTATTCCTTAATTGGTCCCAACCAACCTTCGCAAGTAAGGCTTTATTGGTGCATTGGACATTCTTGATCCCAAGCCCACCACAATATTTAGGCATAGAAACTTTGTCCCAGCTAACCAGAGAAAACTTCTTTTTCTTCTCAGTCCCTGACCATAAGAAGTTCCTTTGAATTTTTTCAAACTTCTCAACAATATATCTGGGGATCTTAAAGATAGAAAGGAAGTAGACATGGAACCCTTGAAGAGCAGCAGACAGAAGTTGAATTTTACCAGTATGGCTGAGTATGGTTCCTTTCCACCCCACCAATTTCCTTTGGATCCTCTTGAGAACAGTGTTCCAAAAAGTAAGAGTGACTTCCTTGACAGTAAGGGGAAGCCCAAGATACACTGAAGGGAGAGAGCCACTCACACAACCCAAAACAACAGTCACCCAAGCTTGGAGAGCAGGAGTGTTGTTGAAGAAGTAAATCATGCTTTTGTTATAATTTATACACTGGCTAGAGCAAGCAACATAATTACTAAGGAAACTTTTCCATTTCCCGACTTCAATCACTGAAGCCATCCCAAAGAGTATTGTATCATCAACGAATTTTTGGATAACAATGGGTTCCAACGAAGTGGAAAGTTTAATCCCCTTGATAGAGCCCTCTGACAATGGTTTGGATATGTTCCTACTCAAAACATCCATGACGATGATAAATAAATAGGGTGAGAGAGGATCACCCTGTCTGATACCCCTCCCAACATTGAAGAATCCAAAGGGGATCCCATTCACCAAAACAGAGTATCTAACAGTGGTAATCCATTCCATTAAGAGGTTAATCACCTTTCGTTCAAAACCAAACTTAGATAGAACTTTGGGAATAAAGTCCCATAATACCTTATCATATGCTTTTGAAATATCCAATTTGAAGGCCATACTGGCATTGTTGCATCTGCCCATGGAGAGTAAAATTTCATGGGTGGTTATGGTGGCATCCAAGATATGACGACCCAGAACAAAACCTTTTTGGGTAGGGCTTATCATTTTTTCAAGCAAGGGTTTCAGGCGGTTCACCAGGATTTTAGAAAAGATCTTGTAGATGGTATTGCAAAGGATTATGGGCCTAAAGTCAGTCATAGACTAGGGTTCAACAACCTTGGGAACAAGGGAAATAAAGGTGTGATTCAACTGTTAGAGGATCTTACCAAATTTGAAGAAATCCCTAGCGGTTGGGACAAGGTCCCCCACAACAATGTCCCAAAATATCTGGAAGAAAGTTGGGGGAACCCATCCAAACCAGGCACCTTGTAGGAACCCATACTAAAAATAGTCATACGTACTTCCTCGGGAGTGACAACACAAAGGATGTTGTCATTATTATTTCGGGTTAGGGTGGAAGGGAGAGGGTCTAGCAACAAGTTGTCCATAGCCAAATTGGGGACCTCATCAAGAGCCAAGTAAGCCATTTGAAAGTAACCTGACGCCACAAGCCCTATCTAGGAGGGCAAGTTGACCACAACCCCCTACTCATTTTGAAGCTTAGAAATCTAGTTCCTTTTCTTTTGTTTAAGGGAAAAAACATGGAAAAAAGAGGTGTTTATTTTTCCCTCCTACAACCATTGGACTCTAGATTTTTGTTTCTAGAATATCTCCTCCTTCAAGATTCGTTCCCATTCCACACAACTCTCTCTTTCTTAGTTACAGGTCAGCAACTAACATCCACCTCTTCCATTCTTTTTTGTGTGACCTTCAGCTTATCTCCTAAGGCTCTTTTTTCAGAAAGACATCCCCAAAAACTCTCTTGTTCCAACCCTTCACCATATTTTTGGCATATCAATAATTTGTTTCATTGATGGGATTGTTTATTTTTTTAAGTTATGACATAAAATTTTCTTTTTAAATTAATTTAGAAAGTCTATCTTTCAAGGATTAGTTATTCAATTACATTTAGAATTTTAAATACGTAATCAAGATATTTTGCAAGGGTCTTTTTTTTATAAGGGAAAGAGGAAAAGGGGACACATTACCAATTTTTTAGAAGGTTGTAAGTTTGTGAACATTGAATTTCAAATATTTAGAGAATAAGAGATCTATTATTGTTTGTGTGCTATAATTGATTTCTATATTATTATTCTTCTATGTGAGTGTGATAATCATTTTCTGACTCTTTGATCTTCTCTTATTGGTAAACACTTTATTAAGGAAATCATTTATTTCTTAAGGAGATAATTATGTTTGTGCTCTAATTATTTCCTTGTAGAATTTGTATATTTATAAGCATAAAAGTTTTTCTAGATATTATTCCTTCTTTTCAATTTGAATAAATGTTTGTATTTCCTTATTTCTGGTAAAAAGCATACCCCATTAGTTTTGCTTCAAAAAGGGCAATGTTATCATAAGAGGGAGTTGCACCTATAAAATTCAAAGGGTGATTGTAATAAAAAGAAAGAAAACTCACCCTATTGTTGGTTTGGATTCTCTTTATCAAAAGGGAAATATAGAGTTGAAAATATAAAATAGATAAAGACCAATTTGTTAACCAACAATGTGATGGGAAAAATGTTCAACCTAAGCACATAAAGGACTAGTAATCGAGAAAATTGTGGCATTGCAAACTTAAGTCACAATATCCAACACATGTTATGTGATCACACTATATATGCCACAAGATGTCCAATTGTGAAGAATTAATCAATGTTATTGATGAAGCCACTTGAATCTTTATAGTGTCAATATGAGATGGCAATGGAATCACAATGCATGACATTTGACTACACTACTCATTCTACAATATTTCCACATTAGATGCTTGATTATTAGTGATTGGTGAAGCTACTAGACGTGTTGGAATAGTAATACACATTGAATGACTACATTAAACATTCCATAAACTTCTCACATCAATGATATGGGTATCAATGACTATAGATGGGCACCAAGAGGATTGATTATTTTAGTTTCATCCACATATGCAAAGTTAACTAAGGGAACATCTCAATTTTTTGGAGGTTCAAGATCTCCATACAATTTCCTAATTATGGTAATGGTAGTGATAGGGAAATCATTTTGTTCTATGTTAGTTTGTAGACCTTGTCATTATAGTTAAATAACAAACACATTTTTGTTCAGTCATTCAAATTAATAACACATCCATGGAGATAGGAAATAAGAGTGCTTAAGATCTGAAGAAAATAATAAAATATTTTGATACTTTTTTTTAACTTTTCTTTTATTTTTTTAATAAAAAATACTAAGTGTAGTAAAAATAATATTTAAAAATAGTTGCATCAGACTTGTGTAGAGATGCCATACAAATATTTGGGTTGTTTTTTCTTTCTTTTTTCAACTAATTCAAAAAAAAAAATGTCAATACATAAGTTTTTGGCCCTCTTGGATGCAATGACAATCAATTTTTTAGCAACTTACTTCTTGCAAAAGACCCCTATAAAAAATCAAAGTAAACCCTTCCACTAGTTGATAGGTTTTGAACTATCACATCTACATGAACCAACAACTAATCCTAACTAATTCAATTGTTCTAGAGATAGTGATTATTCAAAATAGCTCTACCATTCACTAGATATGATAGAAGCTTATATTTACATGCTCCTAAAACCTAAAAAATACTAGCCCTATAACATGGCTTTGATACAATGTTATAATTTTTCATAAACATTAAATCTACCCAGGAATTAATGCCTATGAGCTAATCACAAAATGAGGAAATGAATAAAAATATCTATATTTATTATTATATAACATCATTACAAATACATAGGCCACTTGGATCCATGAATCAAGGAGATGACATGGTAAAGATGTAAGAGTTTAAATCTTAATCATTCCTAAGTAAGAGATGATTTAACTTAATCTAATTGAGATAGATGTGGCCTTGACTAAATAAAGGTGACCCCTATCTACCATTAATCAAGTATTAGCTAATGAGGTAGCCATGGCACTTGAGTACATCAAGTCAAGATGAACAAATGTTATTATTAGCTACCTAGGTGAGAATAATTAAATATTCCTATTATCCCAGGTAAACTTAATAATTAGGTGCAATAGTACACTTATGATAAACACTATTCTAAGTGAAATTAAATGTTTACACAAACTAATAAATAACTTGGGTGGAATAGCAACATTATCAAATGAAATATTATGATTGGGTTAGGACCCAATGGATGTAATGAAAGAAGTCATTTCCTATGAATAATATCATAATGTAGTTGTATAATTTCTAAATCTCTCTATATGATCTCCTTATATATAAGTGATGTACAATATAAAATAGAAAGGCTTACCTTAACTTGAGTATTTCATAAATAATCAATAATATGATATTCCTTATCTGCCTTGGATGTAATCTTAGGTGGATCAAGTAATTATAGAGTAATATAAGGAAAAAATAGTTGATTAGATGTGACACTTTGACCCATCCATCCTTTGATAGTTATGACCTACTGAATGGTAACCCAATGAAGTAGGTACTATATAAAATATAAGTGGAGATGGAGGGCAATCGAGTCAACCTTAAGAATACCATTTTAGATCTCATAGGAGTATATATAATATCTTTTACATAAGGATATTAGATGAAGAGGATGGATAAGGATAAAAAGATGTCAATAGGACTAGAGAAGTCCAAATTATCTTTACACAAACTAGGGCAAGAGAAAGTACAGTAGAAAATCAGGTTTCAATACCATAAATTTAATACAAGCTAGCAAATGGAATCAAACCAATTGAATTCTCTATCCCTTGAAAATTAAGTCTAATTTCACTTATCAATAAGTTATCATAATCTAAAACTCATAATTAGAAAGCAAGAATGGCTTGAAGCATAATGAAGCGTCATGAGAACCATCAAATTCATCATGCAATATTTTTTTCTAAATCAATAATATCAATATTTAATGTACCATGAGATACGCATCATCATGGATATCTATCATACAACCTGTATAACAACACCATAACCTAAAGCATGTAAAGGAAAAGTGCTTATAGTCAATATATTAGTGTGCTCATCACTAGCACTAGTTGTAGGATATGTAGGGTCATGGAACCCATGGATAAGTGAGTTGAGGGTATCCAAAAGAGAAGGATGACAAATCACCAACTTTGTGAAGGAGAAAAGATTATAAGCATTGCTAAATAGTAATTCCATAAACAATAATCCCCATTCATATGATTAAAATGCATTAAATTGTCAAGGATAAAAGAGTCAAATGATGTGAAATAAAGGAAGACATCAAATTTGGCGAGGCACACATGGATAAAAGTTAAATTCAATGGCATGTGAGAGTTCATAAGAAATAATCAATGAATAAGGAATGGCTCAAAGGGTATGTGGGTATGAACTAAATAGGTATCAACAATGAAAGCCTAGACCCTAATTGAACTATAGCAATGGAACACAATAAATGTTGGATCCAAAACCTAATCCAATCAATAATAAATTATGTACAACCACAAATATGAGATAATAAATAATGTACAATCACAAATATTAGATTTGTAGCCATAGTATAAAAGGAACAAACCCTATGGGTTGTAAGAAATTTGGATTCACCAAATATATAAAATATAAATAAATCTTACATAAATGTCCTAGGATAAATTAATTAATTATCATTGATAAATAAGTAACCCTAAGATCAATAATTGGGGCAGTAATTATTCAAAATAATGCACTAAATTTTAATAATAAATAAAGGTACTAAGCTCTTGGTTTGAACTCGACTCGACTTTGCCAAATGTTTCCAATTGATTCACCCATACACTACAAGATTGATGATTATCATTTGAATAACACATGAATTAGTGAATTTTTTTCCTAGTGATAAGGGTGACTTCTACAATTGTGGAATTACCTTATAAAACTGAAATTGATCATGTGATTATGAATCTAACCCTTTTGTATGGATTTAAACTCTAGCTTGATATATGAAGTCCGTGAGTTTTAGGTTTGAAACCTACTCACCTTGATTTATGGGACTTGCAAAAAAATGAGTCTAAGAATATCTCCCTCTTTTTTAAACTTCTAAGATATCAATTTAATGATTTTGTGGAAAATGGAAACTAACAGCCAATCATACAATATGACCTAAAATACATATAGAGATAAAAATAATAAATAAATAAAATCTTTCTATTCTATTCCTCAATTGAAATAATTTTTAATCTAACATCACTAGTACACTTCCTTAGGGTGCTAATTTTACTTATTTGCAATTAGAAATACTTTAAAAGACGAGGTAGCCGGAAGTCTGCAATTATTTTAGTATTATTTTTTAAAATAAGTATAAATGGACGTCAAATTTCAACCGTTTCGTAGAAAACTTTTACGGATTTGCGTGCAAACGGGAGGTTGTGGGTTCAACTCGCCGAAAAGCAAAACACCCGGAAACTGTACAAAATTGGGGCCGGCTGGATTGGAATATGGTAATTGGTATGCCCCTGCATCTCCTTCCAGCAGGTTGAAAAGAATAATTTACAATTATGGAGGTGTGTACATAATAAACATTTATGAAGGAGACCAACAGCTGAGATACATCACACGCCTTAACGATTCTTCACCGTCTGACAACTGCTTCTTCATTCTACTCGCCCTCTCATCGGAGTGGTGAAGGGCTAAAACAGAGGAAGCGGCGACAGCAGCACCAAATGAAAGCTTTAGATGTTTGAAATGAATGCCCCGATCTCTAAATCCGTGAATGGAAGCAACACTCACAGCTACCAATGCCTTTGAAATACTCATTTTTCCAGCGATTGAAAAATCAGGAGAGAATGTGTAATCTGAATGGAGATAATGCGAACAAGGGAGGAATATAAAGATAAAAGGTGTGGATCAACATTCAGCGTTCCAGGCAGACATTAAAACCAGAGGCAGGCAATACCAGTAGCGAACATTATTATGGGCGAAGGGAATGGGATTGATATGTCCAAAGTGGGCCCCTGCCCACCACTTGCCATTGCAACCACCACAGTTTCCATCTCCCCTCCTGTCCTAGATGTTGACGGAGGACATATCTACATCCTCTCTTCACTTGAATCATTCAGTAGTTCCATCATAAAGCTCATATGGTAGTAAAATCTGTGTATGCCCATTGTTCTTGAAATTACTTGCAAATTCTAGAGGAAAAAGCATTGAGAAGAAATTGTTAATCACGGACGAAATTATGTGAGAGATGCAAAACAGTTCAAAAACATAATGATTTGCAGATAGCAGCTGGAGTGGTTATAACGGTGAGGCAGTGGAACAACAACCGGAGTGGTTATCAATGGTGAGACGGTCAAACGTGAAAGTTGGTTGTCAACCGATAAAAAGTGTTTTTCGATGGACATTTTTTCTGTACATGAAAATTCATAGTGAAATGGCATTGTAGTGGAACGCCTCTCGGCGTAAAAATGGCAACTATAGATAAATGCCTTAAGCCTATGACTAGGATATTAAGAGGTTGGGCCAATGGATGGAAAGTAGGATCCTATTGTCTTGAGGATATATTTTGATAGATAAAAACTTACATAGATCACATGGAGACCATAGGGGGTTAGTGATGGGATCAAAGGTTATATGATAGCTAAGGAGAATAATTAGGAGATCGTAGTGGTAATTTGGGATGTATCTCCTAGTTTTCGAGTGAAGGGTGCTACAAAAATACAAACTTTGAGAAGATGTGACTTATTTATAGGAAACACCAACATTGATTGTTGAAATCTAGAGATAAATAATAGATTTGATAGATGACAAGGAGGAAAAAGTCATGGAGTTAGCAAAGATAGATGATGTAAGAGTGATATATGCCTATATAGATCTTTTTTGGAAGAGATCATGCCCCCACCATTATATCCACTAGATGATGGGGAGCCCAAGAGATAGGAGCAACAATCAAGAAACCACTAGAACTATGGGCATATGGGAGGGAGAGGCCCTACTATGCTAGGTGGTGGGTAATGATGACTAGAAAATCAATTATCCAAGTGTACAGTATATCATATTCAAAATTGATTATGCTTCTAATAACATACAATAGGATGTTCATGTGATATATAAAATAATATTCATAATATATGTGATGTGTAGGTATAGTAGTTGAGTGGGTATGTGGAATCTTGACCACAATAGTGTACCTAATTGGTTATGTGCTAGTAGTAACAACATATCAAATAAAGAGAGATTATCAATATTTTGGTTGCATTGCTCCATTATTTGTTCCATTAAGTTAGGCATGTATATCCTTGGTAATGGCCACAACTAAGCATGTCATGTGCAGTATGCTAAGAGAGATAATACCTAATAGAGGTGGATGTAATATGGTTGGAGAAGACTAAGGCTACCTAGAGATGGTGAGACTATAAGAAGAGATGATACATTGTGCATAGCGGTAGAGACTATATAGGTTGATAGAGATATTCAAATAGAGCTAACATAGGCACATACCAAAGTTGTTATGCCCCCAATTATAGGAGATATCATGAGTAAAGTCATATTTTAGGAGTACAAATCCTCACAAGCATGTATTGTCTATCTATGAGATGATAGCTAATGTTGTTGAGGGATTATGGTGGTGATGATCTAGTCTAGATTGGGATCTAGATCTAGGACTCACTCTCCTAGTAGTAGGTCTGTGAAGAGTGAGATAGGCGAGGGATCCTCAAGGCAACCTCCCCTAGCTTAAAAGTATTGATACTTGTGTTTGCTAATTGTATTTACTATTGGAACATTTGATTATAATATATCATTTTTTTATGCTATCTCATGACTTCAATGATTAGATGTTTGTATGTTCTTGTATTCTTTTATATTTGTTGTGGAAATATTGTGACACTATTAAGAAGTAATATACACATGTATTTCATGATGAATCAATGAACACAATAAATCATAATGAAATCACTATAAAATAGATCATGTAAATCACTAAGCAATCACAAAATCATGTTTACAAATTAATATTGTGACACTATTAAGAAGTAATATACACATGTGTGGAAATATTGTGACTTTTATGACTTTTATGTATCATGACTTTTATGTATGTGTGGAAATATTGTGACACTATTAAGAAGTAATATACACATGTATTTCATGATGAATCAATGAACACAATAAATCATAATGAAATCACTATAAAATAGGTCATGTAAATCACTAAGCAATCACAAAATCATGTATACAAATTAATTGAACCACCTATAATTAAATTGTAACCTCTTGTAATGTCTATAAGTAATGATGATAAATATATGTATCATGTGAATATCAAATCTATATAAATATAGATATGCCAAATTATTTTCCTTTTTTTCATTCTTCTAACCATTTCATCCATGATAATTTTCGAGTATATGTTTTTTGGATTTCTCAATGGCCAAGAATAAAATGGAATACAAAGTAGGATTTTTATGTATAAGGTAGTTTCTAATACTTGGTTATGACATTCATTTATTGACCACCTTTTTTAGAGGTGCGATTTAGATAAATAGTTTTCATTTTCCAACAAGTAATGTGTTAGTCACACTATAGGATGTGTGGTTTATTCTTCAATTTGTTGTATGGGGTAGATAGGTGGTGGTAGACTACTAGATTGTCTAGTAATAGGATCTAGAGTATTATTGTACTAACAAAATAAGGAGTGTGTAGGGTGGTGTATCATTACCAAATATTGCATTAGGACTTGCATCCATATGATGAAATTTATTATTGATTCTTATAATTTTGATATTATGAGATGGAATGGGATTCTCCATTAGTTATAACATGATCCATATGATGCATGACATGGAGGAGCATTAAATAAGGTATTTTTCTTGGGAAGGATGACACCAACAGAAAATGTGGAGTTAAATAGACATGTGTAGGAGTTGCTAAGGAAAGGAATTTGATTAGAGAAAGTTTAAGCTCATGTGAGGTACCAACAATTTTAGCTCCAAAGAAAGATGGAGAATGAAGGATATGCACAGACTCAAGAGATATCGACAAGATCACTATCAAGTAATGATTCCCATTGCCAAGGATGGATTACATTATGGATTATTTGAGTGGCACAAAATATTTCACAAAGATTGACTTGAAGAGTGGCTATCATCATATTAGGATTAGAGAGGGTGATGAATGGAAAAATCACATTCAAGATAAATGAGGGTTTGTATGAGTGGTTAGTAATTCCTTTTGGGTTAACTAATGTGCCAAGCACATTCATGAGACTGGTGAATGAGGTATTGAATTTTCTTGGGGGTTTTTTATTGTTTACTTAGGTGACATTATGTTTTTTAGTAGGACCAAAGAAGATTTGCAGCACATTAGACAAGTATTTCAAAGGCTAAGAGAATAGAATTTAATAGAAATAATTCTCAAGAATGGTTTCACAAAATGTCTAAATAGTTATATGGTAAATATTATGTTAGAGGTTTCATTTTTCACTATGAGGTAACTTTTAGGTTGGACGAAATATTGAGTATATGGGTCAATTTAGGATCAATCTAGACTAGTAGCTTTGTATCCGTTTTGTGACATAAATTAATTATAAACTTTGGTTGAGCTATAACAAAACTATTTTTTGAGTAAGAGATGGTGTTTGAAATGTAGGGTAAGCCTTTTTTAAACTCTCTGAGTATGTTTTTGATTATGAAAAATAGGTTTTGAAGGGGCCCCGAAACCCTTTACAATGGAGAGAAGCTACTAAAAAGATAGAGACATTAAGACCCGCAGCCCACAAAAAACAAAATGCTAACAAAAGATAAAGCTAGAGAACCCATTAGCAACCCCACAATAAAACATCAACAACAAGGCTGAACAACCAAAAACAACAGCAAACCTACAATATTTTGTCAAGAACATTGGTTGAGGCCATATTTTCAGCAATGGCCCCCTCGTGTTTCTCGACCACATCCTTCAAGTCCTCGAACAAAATGGCTACCCTTTTCTTAGTCTTGCTCCCTATTCTCAAGCAAGGGCCAACCTCCAAATTCTTCTCCACATCGGGGCCATTATCCTCAATCTTCTCCTCCAAATTCATGTGGTTAACTTCATCAATGGCCTTCTCATGATCTCCTAGATCTAGAGATTTTTCAATCCACTTTATAGCTTTCTCATTTAAAACGAAGAGACCCTTAGCACTAGATTTCAAAGACCGGTTACTAACACGAACAACAGTTTGCAAGTCATTGCTAATCTTGCTAATTCTTTCCTCCATATTCACAAACCTCTCCTCATTAATCTTTTGAACAACAATTTCCAGGGAGGTTAACCTATCCTCATGACTTTTACTAGGTTTATCAGCATCAACAACTAGTCTATCAAGAATAAAATTCATAGTCTTGACCTTACCTTTAATAGACCATTCCTTTTGGTTGCAAGTCACTAACGCTACATAGACGTCTTGCCAGTTTTTAAGCTTGAAGTTGAGCTCCTTCACATCTGAGAAAATCCACTTCACAAACGAGAGAAAATTGCGAGTTCCATCCGCCATTCTACATAACAGGTCCATATTAATTTGTTCCCAATTGATTGGTTGCACAGCAGGAGAATCAACATTCTCAACAGGTTCCTCCCGAACCCCCTCTCTGCCCTCCAAATCCTCCTCAGTAGGGGAATCCTCAACTTCAATAACCTCCACTTTCACATGGTGCTTATCAGGCATGTCCGCCAAGTTAGCCAAAATTTCAAGTTGATCCACCTTAACATCACTCCCCTTAACCTTCTCAACACCAACAGGAGACTCAAATTCAGCCTGGCTAGGACCAACCACCTTGGAACACACAATACCCTCATTCTCCTACCCAATATCCTCCATAGGTTGCTCATTACCCTCAAGGCCATCACCTGAGACATCTTTAACATCAGGAACATGGGAATTCTTCAGATCTCTTCAATCATCCACAACCTGCTTGATAACATGCTTCCCTTTCTTAGGGCATCTTTTCTTCCCCTTCACATTCTTCTTCACTGAAGGCACCACAACTTCCTTCATTTCATTATCAGTTTCATAACCCTTAGACCAAGATTTTGAATCATTAGAATCATCAACGGACTCACTCTCATCCTCCGACAGTTCCTCATAATCAGAGTCTTCTTCCTAAAAATCCCCTTCCCACTCATCCACCAACTCACCAGTATCATACCTAGTATTTTTTCCACCCTTTTTATGATTCGAGGTCTTAGGAGTAGTCGGTAACACCTTCATCTTAATGTGATAAAAAATGAGATTCATAAAGCCTTCATGAAGAATGGTCTTCCTAGGGTTCTTCCTATGATCCTCAATACTAGTTTCCATAGAAAGAAGGAGGTAAAAAGGAAACGAAACCTAAGAGTTATGACGTAAGTGATTCAATAACATAAAATGATAGCCATAGATAACAAAATACCTACCCTCTAGAGTGAAAAATTATATAATAGCTAGAGAAATGTCCCTCCAAAGTGGCTTAATAGATTTGTGGGTATACCCACCGCTTCCAATAAACTTAAGCTTCCGCTTCTCTAAGCCTTTAAAGAAATTGGCTAAGGTCGCCTTGGCCGCAACCCTATCTCTATAAAATTTCTTTCCCTTGGAAGGAAGACCAGTAACCTCAGCAATGAAGTCCTCATTGATGTTGAATTCCACGCCCTGGTAGTGCAAAACTCTATTGTTCCATCCACTAACAAAATCCTTCGTCACCTCAGGGTTAGGATCATGGAGCTTCAACAAATAGGAGCAGACTCCACCCTTCTCCAGATTCTCCCAGACAGGTTTATTGCTACTATAATCTTCACAAGAAACCACTCTACAACAGGCACCTCCCATGTCGACATGCAACAAACTACACTCAACCTGCTCTTTGATCTTTTGCATAGGAAAAATTAGGCGAACAAACCACAAGGCAAGGAAAAAAATACCCACAAAACATGTGAGCCTGCCAAACCAAGTACTGCCATACCTTAGCTCCCAACCCATAATCTCATGAACATCTAAAAAGCAATAATTATAAAAGCATGCACTGAGCTCAATGTGCAAAAACCAGCGAAGGAAGAAATAAAATATTAACCTTTCTCCCTGCTTAACCGCTTCCTTGACATGACAACTAGTCATAATTAGACATGTTCTGAAGATTAAGTGGCAAGGAATCATAAGTATTCCAATTAATTCGAGCCATCAATCCTAAATTAGCTAACCCATCAGCCAACGAGTTAGCCTCCCTGAACACGTGAGTAATTCTCACCTCATCAAAACTCTCTCCTAGTATGTTTTTCCTTCATTTTCTATCAAATATTTCAAGGGATCTTGAAAATTTCTAAGTGCACATTTTTCACATTTGTATTAGAACCTAGTTAGTTTGTGTTAAAGGATTGTTGTAAAATATTTTATAAGTATTTTTCAAGTTGTAGGATCACATTCTAGTCCAATATGTGGTGTATTTGAACTAAAAATGGATAAATAAGAATGATTCACATCATTGGTGGTATAAGGGTGATGAAGGATCCAAGCTTTACAAGACAAAACCAAGTACATTAGGTCTATCTAAAACTATGAGATACTTCTCTGGTGCTAGTATCTATCTCTTTTGTGACTTGGTTGTTGCAAGATTAGGCATCAATCTTTAGTAATTGTAGCTTATCCATCTCTTTGAAATTAAATGTAAATCATTCTTCTATTTTGGATAAATTATTTATTATTTATGCTTCACCAATATGCATACATCTATCATTACAACTTTGTGTGAAATATTTTGTAAGCTTTAAATTTAGTCAACAATTGTTAAGAGGATTATGCATGCTATTCAAATTTAGATTATTGATAAAGTAAATGATTGTGACTAAACACAATTGTGGAATATTTTTTGTTTTGTTTTGCATCTAATACTACACCATAACATGCCATAAGCCTACCTTATTATTTGTGGCCTACAACTCTAGTAAACTAATGTGAGGATTGATGAGGTAAAAATAACCTCATCATAATAATACCACAAAGCCCTGGTTCATACATGCAAATCTCTATTCTTTGCCAATTAATTAAATTTTAGAAGAAATAATTGCTTAATTTTAGTAAGAACTTGTATAAACTTTATTTCTTTTGATTTCTTAAAGTAATTTACCAATACAAATTTAATGGGTTGTTTTAAGTGTTTTGTAGATAATAATCGGTCAATCAAAGTTACAAATTGAAGTATCCAGCTGGCACATGCTCCAAAACAGTTAGAGATATATGCTGGAAATATGCTCTGGAACTTCAGGATGATGGACTGAAAATGTTGTTCTTAAAAGATGTTATTTCTGTTATCTTTTGAATTAAAGACTTTATGGCTCGACTTGAGCCTCTTAAATGTTGTGTAATAGGATTTAAGATATACAAGTTATACGTAGATCTGTTTAGATATTTTTCAATGGTTATCCATACCATCTGAAATATAGCATGTAGTTACAGTTTCTCTATAAAAGATACAGTCTCTGGAAGTAAGATATACAATGAAAAGTAATGTTATGCTGTCAGAATGTTTTCCAAGGTTTATGAATAAAGAGATTGTTATCTGAAATTTTGAGTAATGAGTTATGGATGATAATTGTGGTTAATAGAAGTGTTCCTGAAATAGCTGTGAATGTGAGCTGAGAATGAATGTGTTGTCCCACGAGCTGGCCACTCGACGGGAGTAGATAAGTGTTCTCTTTTATTATACCGTTGTTTTGTAGAGAGTTATTTAAATTCACTGTTATGAAATTTTAGCTTTGAAGTATTTGATATCTTTTCAACTTCTGTAGTTTCTGTTACTTACTGTTAGAATTTTGACTATTAAGAAAATGTTTTATGGATTGCTACAAGCTTTTTTGTTCTTATAATTTGTCAGCTTCTTAGTTTAAATTGATTCTATGCTTTTTAACTTAGTTATTATGCTTTCTAAATTAGTATACTTATGCTTACAGTTCAAGCATTTTATGTTTTCCTAGGAATAGATTACTTCACAGTTTGATAGTTAAACAGTTTGAAGTTAGAATTAATTTGAATTTGTTCTTAAAAGTTAGGGAACCTGAGGGAGATACTCTGGAACTCTTCTATTGCAGATTGCCTTGAACACTACTCGGTCGACAAAATTGAATATTTTATTCTAAAGTAATGGGACCTAACGACAACCTATCACTTTTTGGCGCCATTGTCGAGGACCCTTTCGCTTCTTTTGCTTAAGTGTTAATAGAAGACGCCTAGAATACCTCTTTTAGGATAAAAATACTATCTGTGGCTTCCTTTTCTACATGGTCAGGAAAAGAGGCCCTCACATATGATTTATACCAAAGACCCCCCCAAAATACGTTCCAGTTATACAAAGGGAGGCCCAAGGCTTAGAAGATCATTCTGCTGATGAATTACTTGAGCCTAACCCACCTGAGGCTTTCCACTATCTCCCAGAAGATCATCCTGCAGTACAAACTTTTGTCGATGAAATTTTTGTCAAGGAGCATATTCCTCTAAACATCATGGGAGATTGGAGGGTAGAAGCCAATTGTAATGGTGCAAACCGTAATAATAATGATCCTCCACTACCTAGGACGTTCACTTATCCTATTGCTCTAGATGCAAATGATGATACAACAATGAAAAAAATATCTCTAGCTTTCCTTCCAACCTTTCGTGGTTTATCTTTGGAAGACCCAGACCAATTTCTTTTTGAATTTAAGGTCCTTTGTCAAACCTATGACTATAAAAATGACAACCAAAACCTGAAGTTGTTTCCTTCTACTTTGAAGGATTCAGCCATGCGCTGGTTTATGGGACTACCATTTGGAAGTATTACAACTTGGGCAGAAATGGAGATTGTGTTTTTGAATAAATACCAGAGTTATTGTAGGGTGAGTGATCATAAGGAAGAGCTGTTTAACTTCGGTTGAATGAGGATGAGAGCCTAGAAGACTATTTGGATAGGTTTCTTTTCTTATCTAAATGATGTGGGGAAACAACAATTAGTGTTGAGATTCTCAAGATTATATCTCTTAAAGGACTCAATGATGATGCAAGAAGAAGTCTTGATTTAATGGGAATAGGTGATGTGTCTCAGTTAAACCTTGAAGACATATGTGATTTGTGTCACAATTTTTCACATACTCGTGGAGGAATCCGAAAAACAAATCTTTTCAAAGGGAATAACGAGATAGGTAAACTTCGAGAAGAAATAGCAAATCTAAAAACAAACATACTGGTCCAATTGAATACTATGTTGGATGGTATACAAGGAAAGACACGTAATCCTAAGACTTTGTCAATCTACTATCCTAGGTGTCGAAATAAACATCTTTTATGGGAGTGCCCTTTAGACAAGGTTAATGTTTGTCAACTCTATGAGCAAAGCCACCCTACCAATCAATGTGAGCTTCTTATTGATCTTAAGAATACTAAGAAAAAAAATGCTCAGGTTGAAGAAGAAATAAATGTGCTAAATCAACGCCAGGGAGGTAATTTTTCTTATGGCCAGAATTCCAATTCCGCATGGAGACCCCAGAATAACTGGGCCGGTAATCAATGGCCTCCACCTTGGAATCATCCCTACCCTCCATAGCCTACTTGGGGAACTCCTTATTGGGGATCTCCTGAATGGGCAAGTCAATCATGGGGAACTCAGCAATGGCCAAACCAGTCACAACAACAATGGTATCCACAACATATTGCTCCCCAATGGAATCAGGGACAATCAATTTTATACTGGTCCTAGGAGGAATCAACAACAGAACTTGTTGCCACCACCTCAGAATCCTCCTCAGACTGAGCAGGTGAATCAACCTCAACTTCCAGTGCAACCACTTCCTAATCCAAAGAATAGTAGACAGAATACTCTAGTATACACTACGAAGCAAGATCATGTCACATGACTTAATGCAATTCATTGTGGAAATGTTCAGTTACGTTCCGGTAGGACACTTCAATCACCCACTATTGAGGAAGTAGTGGACAAACCTATTTCTCAAATTTTTGAGAAAGATACTATACTACCTACGAATATTACTGAGTTTTCAGCAGCAAGAGCTATTGGTTTACCTCGAGAGGAGGAAGTTCAGTCTTTGAATGAGTCTAGTAAAGATATTCCTCCAAAGGAGAAAAGAGATATCCTTTCAAAGGAGAAAACTCAAGCACCATTTTCGGAGCGCCTGAAATCGACAATTCTGAAAGATACTTCAGAAATGTCGTTAGCTTCTGAAACTGCATTAATTCAAGAAATTAAACAATTGCAAATAGAGGTTCCTTTGCTGTAGGCAATAAAGGAAATTCCTGAGTTAAATTAGTTGATCAAACAACTGTGTATCAGAACCCCAGGAAGGAAACCAAAGAAAATAAACACTATGCATATTGATGGTTATCCAGCTGAATTTTTCTCTGGAAATACTGTTGCTCAAAAATATGATGATCCTGGGAGTCCACTAATTACTATTACAATTAATGAGGTAGCAATACCTAATGCATTGGTGGATTTGGGAGCAGCTATTAATGTAATGACGGTGGATGTAATGGAGAAATTAAGTCTTATAGATTTAAGTCCTACAACTACAGTCTTGCAGATGGAAAATCAATCTATAGCCATTCCAAAAGGTGTTATAAAAAATGTTCTTGTTAAAGTTGATGGATGGGAATATCTAGTTGACTTTCAAAAAATCCAATCACTTACACCTAAAGATAGTTATCCAATAATTTTGGGAAGACCATGGTTGGCTACTGTCACTGCTAAAATTGATTGTGGAGAAGGAGGTATGACCTTTTCGCATGGTCCAGATAGTAAACGTTTATTTTTATATCCTCCTACTAAACCAACCGAATATAATAAAGTCTGGGTTGATGAACTAGAATAATTTAGTGGGCAAGACAGTCTAGCCTCTTTGGCCATGGTAGTGATTAAACAATATGGAGAAGACTTAGAGGATGAGTTAGTGAATGAGGTAGCACATTTGGCTATAAGTTCTAGTGAAGAAGTAATAGAGGATGTACCAGAAATTTTGGGACAACCAATTGATATAAGTGGAATGGAACAAAATTATGTTACCATGGGAATGCCTTGTCCCTTGGCTAATATGATTCCTAGAACGAGTTATTTCTTTGATGATATTACAAGATTTCACCGACTTATACCTCATAGCTGTCCTCTCAACACTTTGTTATGACCAATATACACTGTCACTTCGGCTTATCCAGGAACAAAAACAATTATGCTGTTACCAGGAAAAACTATGAATATCAATAATTGGTTGACAGAAATACAAGAGGATAAATTGTTCAATGTGCTGGTAAAAAGGTCTAAAGCTTTCACTTGGGATTATACAGACATGAGGGGGATTCACCTGAGTGTTTGTACTCATCACATTTATATTGATCCTAATATAAGACTTGTTCGTCAACCACAGAGGAGACTCAACCCTGCATTAAAGGATCTTGTTAAGGTAGAAATTGAGAAACTCCTTTGCGTAGGATTGATTTATCCTATCTCAGATAGTAGGTGGGTGTCACCTATGGTAGTAGTACCAAAGAAAAATGGCAAGTGGAGAATTTGTGTGGATTATAGAGAACTTAATAAAGCCACCTTTAGAGATTACTTTCCCTTACCATTTGTTGACCAAGTTTTGGACAATTTAGCTGGAAGGAAATATTTTTCTTTCTTAGATGGATTTAGTGGTTACAACCAAATTCAGGTAGCACGAGAAGACCAAGACAAGACAACGTTTACTTGTCCTTGGGGTACATATGCATACCGAGTTCTTCCTTTTGGACTTTGCAATGCTCCAGCTACTTTTCATAGGGCCATTTTGGCTATATTTGCAACACTTGTTAACGATTGTCTAGAGGTTTATATGGATGATTTCACAGTATATGGGTCAACCTATGATGAAGCCCTTCAAAACCTGGATAGGGTTTTGCAGGTTTGTGAGGAAAATCGACTGTCCCTTAGCCACAAAAAGTGTTTAATAATGGTGGAACAAGGAATAGTCTTAGGCCATCACATTTCCTCTGAAGGAATAAAAGTTGATCCTAAAAAGATTGAAGTCATACAACAATTAACAGTATCTCAAACACAAACAGATGTTCAAAGTTTTCTTGGACATGCTGGATATTATAGAAGATTCATAGAAAGCTTCAGTAAGATAGTGGCTCCTATGTTTTCTCTCCTCCAAAAAGATGTGGAGTTTAATTGGACATCTGAGTGCCAAAAATCATTTGAAACGATAAAAGAAAAGCTTGTCTCTACTCTTGTACTACGTGGACCAAATTGGAGTCTTCCCTTTCACATTTATGTTGATGCTTCAGATGATGCAATTGGTGCAGTATTAGGGCAAGAAGATGAGGATGGGGGTAAATATGCCATATATTTTATTAGTAAAAACTTAACATCTACTGAGAGAAATTACACAACAACAGAAAAAGAATTATTAGCGGTGGTTCATGCCATTAAAAAATTTCGTCATTATATTACAGGATATAAAGTTACAGTTTACACAGATCACTTAGCTGTAAAGTATTTAATGAATAAACCTGTAGTTAATGGTCGAATAATGAGATGGTTACTACTTCAAGAGTTCAATGTAACAATACTTGACAAGCCAAGAAAATTTAATGAGGTGGCAAACTTTTTATCTCGAATTAAACAAGAAGAGGGTGATCGAGCACCTGTACAAGATGAGTTCCCTGATGGAAATTTGTTTGCTATCTCTATAAAGGTTCCTTGGTTTGCCGATATTGCCAACTATTTGGATACTTCTGAAGTACCTCTTGAATTTACATTAAAACAAAGGAAGCGACTTATTTGAGAGTGTGCACCATTTAAATGGATTAACGTGATTTTATTTTGTTGTGGTCCTAATATGGTTTTGAGAAGATGTGTCAGGGCTGATGAAACTTATAGTATTCTGAGAGCCTGTCACAATGATCCTTCAGGGGGTCATTATTCTGCAAAAAGAATTTCCCATAAAATATTAGGTACTGTATATTATTGGCCTTCAATGCATAAAGATGTTAAAAATTATGTTTGTCATTGTGATGAATGTCAAAGAGTAGGAAGACCAACTGCTTCGACAAAAATTCCTTTGCAACCACAGGTAACTTTGGAACCATTCAAAAAATGGGGGTTAGATTTTATCGGCCCCATAGATCCTTCCTCACAAGGGAAAGAATATATATTAGTTTGTACGTATTATCTGACAAAATGGGCTGAAGTTCAAGCTTTACAAGTTGCTAGAGAAGAGCAAGTTGCTGATTTTCTCTATAACAAATTTTTTCTTCGATTTGGAGCCCCTCGAACTATTGTTACAGATTAGGGACCCCAATTTATGTCTAAAGTCCTCCTAGCATTTACATACCATTTTCAGGTGAGCAATAAGAAGTCATCCCCCTATCACCCTCAAGCAAATGGTTAAGTAGAGGTGAGTAATAGGGAGTTAGAAAATATATTGACAAAAATTGTCTCTTCAGGAAGAAAAGATTCGGCCAAAAAATTGCCTGAAGCCGTTTGGGCATATAATACAACATGGAAATCTACAACTGGATTCAACCCCTATGAGCTTGTTTTTGGAAAGAAACCTCTTCTTCCCATTGAATTTGAACTTCAGACCCTACGAACAACTATGGAATTGGGTCTAGATTTGAAACGAGCTCAAATAGAACGAGTTTTACAGTTAAATGAGTTGGATGAGCTTCGTCTGGATGTTGTTCATCAAACAGAATTAGTTCAACATCAACAAAAAGTTTGGCATGACAAATATATTAAAGAAAGAGAATTTCATAATGGTGACTGGGCCCTACTATTTGATTCAAGATATAAAGATCATAAGGGAAAACTTAGAACTCATTGGCTAGGGCCATATGAAATTTCTGAGGTTTTCTCGAATGGCACAGTTCATTTAAAACCTATCGATGGTGATTCACGAACTCTCTTAGTAAATGGTCATCACCTACGTATTTATCACAAACCAGTTAATAAAGAAGAATTTACAAAGCTAGTAGAAATGCAAGGAGAGATCCAATGTATTGACTTTTCCAAGGCATAGTCTATTTGATTTAATGTTTATATGTTATTTAAAAAAAAAAATGAAAAATTGTAATAAAAAGACATGTGTACCCAATTTGTTTTCAAAAGCATTCCTTATAAATTGTTGGATTTTAACATGTATTTTCATTTTGCAGGACCTCTCATAAAGGAATAACAACTTTTGGAGCACTATTCAAAGATGCTCCATAACTTGATCATTTAGCTAGCCAGTGCTCTGGAACTTGATGGTCTAAACGCTCAAAGGTTCTAAACTTGATGGTTTTAACGCCTAGCATCTTTCGACGATGCTCCAGAACTTTCATCTGGTTGTTGCTCCGGCTGCATCTTTCAACGATGCTCCAGAACTTTCATCTGGTTGCTGCTTTGGCTGCATCTTTCGACCATGCTCCATAACTTTCATCTGGTTGCTACTCCGGCTGCATCTTTCGACGATGCTCCAGAACTTTCATTTGTTGCTGCTCTGGATGCATCTTTCGACAATGCTCCGAAACTTTCATTCGATCACCATTTCGGTTGCATCTTTTAGCAATGCTTCAGAACTTATCCATTTTTCTAGTTCCTCATGCATGCTTTACGCGTGCTCTAGAACTTCTACCACTTTCTTTGTCTGAATGCATGCTTTACGCGTGCTTTAGAACTTATTCATTTTCATTTCACCATCTCCTTTCTAGAAAAAAAAATTCAAATATTTTTCGATGCTTTGATTATCGTACATTGGTACATGCGCCTTCCTCTGTCACTGTAAATAAAAACCGCCGTAATAGCCTATCTTTGTTAATGACTTCTTCATCCATGAGTCTTTTCATTCATGTCATAATAATTATACCATCACCTTAGCCAATACCCTTGCATCATCCTATCAAATGGTAGAGGTATAAGATCTTCAATCGATTATGGAATGAAAGTAAGTACAAATTTTTGCTTTAAATAAGTAGTTATTTTCGAATAAAATATGATTGATTGGCAAGAGTTTCCTTTCCCAATTTAGTGAATTGAGCCACTTGTTGATTAATTGTTAAGTATGCTACTCTTTTTGCGGCCCTTCATGCAAATTGAAATTATTACACAACAAGCTCTGAGCAAGAGTAGAGTAAATGATTGCAGTCTGATCATATTTTCAAAAATATCAGTGCACAAGTCTTTGGTATTATTGAATTTTTCAGCATGGTGGTAAGCAAGAGAGACAAGAAAATGGGTGGTACAAAGAAGAAATCTGAGCCGACTTTTGCAGAAAAGCTGTTGGGGTTAAGTAATATCTCTCAGCTATTTGAGGAAGTGGGCTGGTTGGATTTTATCAAGAAATTTGAAGGGTATAATGAAAAGTTGGTGAATGCATTTGCAGAAAGCTACTCTAACGGTCAGGTGATTATGCATGGGAAGCGTTTCAAGGTGAGTTCAAAAATTATCTCCTCTATTTCAGGGTTAGAAGATTTTGGTATTAAAATATCTGAAACCACACAAATTCCATATCAGAAATTATCAGAATTATTCATTAGACAAGGAGATCCTCAACCCATGAT
The DNA here is from genome assembly GCA_007258455.2 of Sequoia sempervirens. Taxonomy (NCBI): domain Eukaryota; kingdom Viridiplantae; phylum Streptophyta; class Pinopsida; order Cupressales; family Cupressaceae; genus Sequoia; species Sequoia sempervirens. The sequence goes on from VDFB02000363.1 coordinate 69,731,637, forward strand.
AGTTGTCAGTACTAGGGGACAAAATAAGGGGTTTTAGTGAGCTTCTATCTTAGAACCCTGGGGTACTACTGTTGCATGGATCATTAGATATTTTACTTGTGAAGGTCAACTTGCCACTGTGGTAGGACCAGCATTCCGCATATTAACACATTTGCGGCATGGGAAGGAAAACCCTGCTCTAAGGGTTAATTTGCCTCATTTCTTGAATGATTCTATTAATTCTTCAATAGAGAGATACAAAACTGGTTCAGGACCATTAAAACACCATGGGTTAATTCAATTGATTTGTAAATATCATTTTCGAAAGAAACCTAAAAGCAAATGGGAAATTTTTTTGGGGAAGTTTGATATGCCTACATCAGGAAGGAAGATAGAATTAGGAGAATCCTCAAAACAGGTTGCTTCACCTTCCGGAGCAACTTCCCCCGAAAACCCTAAGGCTCCTGAACCCCAAATTCCCACCATAATTGGTGAGGAAGTGCCAGACTTTAGAAAATATGAGTTTGAAACTCCAGCCCAGATAAAGGATGTAGAGATACTGAGTCCAAATGTGGATACTCACCCTGTTAAGAAGAGGAAAAGAAGAACTATTCTTCTAAATGATCCAACTATTCTAAATTATCAGGATACTCCTCCTTTAAGGAGGAGTAAAATACTATCCTCAGGATCTGCAGAAACCCCAGTACAAAGTAAAGAGAAAAGGTCAAAAGCTAAAAAGAAAAAGAGAAACTTGGAAACTGAGGAGTCAATTCACCAATCCTCAGAAAAAGAAATATTTGTTGAAGAAGTACATTTTCATTTGGTATCTAAAGAGGAAGCTGTAGAACAAGAAAAACAGGAAATAGAAAGGGGACAATCTCCACTTCCTATGGAGATTGATGACAGTATGTTAGGGAAATTGTCTCCAGTTATTAATAAAGTTGTTGAAATTGTTGAAACTGAAAATATTAACATGGAATTTGAAAAATTGAAATTAGAGATAGAAGAGTTAAGAAATCAGCTGCATGAAAATAAGGAAAGAATGGAATTACAACAAGAGGAAATAATGGTGTATAAGACTATAATAAATGAAAGAATCAAGAAATTGAGGATTTAAAGTTGGAAATACAGGGAAAAGATACATCTATTAGTGAGCTGCAATTACAAATTCAAATTGTGATAAGGAAAATAGGATACATAGGGATGAATTAAATAAAGAAATTCAGAATTTAAAAGGAAATTTTATGCTCATGTTTTCAGCTTTTGAAGAAGAAAAGAAAAGACAAAAAGAAGAATTAAATACTTCTCTTAGTAAGATTGTAGAATTAGAGCAGGACTTACAGGAAAGCACAAGTAAACCAAAGATGGAATCCAGAGAAGTTCAAACCGAGCCAACGGTAACTGAATGGTTCCAAATTCAGATTCCTCCATTATTAATGAAATGGATGGAACGGTGCTATTTCCTCATAAATGCACAAATTGAGAATAATAGATTGAAAATGGAAATGGTATTATTAAGAGAAGCATTTCATAAAGCTTATAAGGGGAAACAGGATGCATGTCAAATAGCTGAATTTCTTTTATCCTGTAGAAGGCCATCCAGATTATATTCCATGTTTTTGAATGAGCAATGTTTTAGATGGAAATTGCTTAGGATTTACAATGATCAACCCTATGAACCTAATGATAAATAATTTGTTAAAATGTTTGCAGACTCAAAACCTGAAGAGCAAGATATGCTCTGTGAATTCTTTACCCATGATCTTTTGTTAGAGCAACATACTGATTTCTTTGTTAATATTTTTGTGGGGGAAGTACAATTAAGATCTCTATTGTCTACTATGCGGAATCAAATCCATTGGCAAGAACGAAATAAAGAATATGTTCAAGCAGAGAAAAGTATAGGACTTCAGATAAGATCTCCAAATAGTAGACCAACAGCTTTTAAGAAGACATTTGTAGCTCTTTTGCTGGATGAGAAAATGAAAGAAAGGTATGATGACAGCCTTCGGGTTTGCTATAATCATTTTATAGAACAAGGGAAAAAATTGGTTGGCAAGGCTTGGCATGCATGTGAAGAGAGATACACTCCATTGCCTATATATTTAAAGAAAAGGGAAGTGATCTCTCCTCTTGGTCTTAGATGGTCCTTTAGAAGAGCAGATGCCTTGCCAAAATTTTAGGAGATCTCAGAACAAAATGGATAGGAATGAGGTACAGACCTCCTTTACTGCTATATCCAGCCCCTGCTTTTCATATTAATACAGATCAGGATGACAAAATTTTCAATGAATGGAAACGGGGAGTTGCTTTTCATGCAGGTTTCCATAATTCCCCTATAAACTTTGATGACACAACAAAAGACTTATATGATATCAGTGCAAAGTATGAAGAAGGGAGTAGAGGGCAGAATTATAATCAAGGGACAGGAGGACCTGCAAGAACTAGGAAGGGGAGGAAATGATGAGGTAAAAATAACCTCATCATAATAATACCACAAAGACCTGGTTCATACATGCAAATCTCTATCCTCTGCCAATTAATTAAATTTTAGAAGAAATAATTGCTTAATTTTAGTAAGAACTTGTATAAACTTTATTTCTTTTGATTTCTTAAAGTAATTTACTAATGTAGATTTAATGGGTTGTTTTAAGTGTTTTGTAGATAATAATTGGTCAATCAAAGTTACAGATTGAAGTATCCAACTGGCACATGCTCCAAAATAGTTAGAGATATATGCTGGAGATATGCTCCAGAACTTCAAGATGATGGACTAAAAATGTTGTTGTTCTTAAAGATGTTATTTCTGTTATCTTTTGAATTAAAGACTTTATGGCTTGACTTGAGCCTTTTAAATGCTGTGTAATAGGATTAAAGATATACGAGTTGTACATAGATCTGTTTAGATATTTTTCAATGGATATCCATACCATCTGAAATATAGCATGTAGTTACAGTTTTCTCTATAAAAAAGATACGGTCTCTGGAAGTAAGATATATAGTGAAAAGTAATGTTATGCTATTAGAATGTTTTTCCAAGGTTTATGAATAAAGAGATTGTTATCTGAAATTATGAGTAATGAGTTATGGATGATAACTATGGTTAATAGAAGTGTTCCTGAAATAGCTATGAATGTGAGATGAGGATGAATGTGTTGTCCCACGAGCTAGCCACTTGACGGGAGTAGATAAGTGTTCTCTTTTGTTATACTGTTGTTTTCGAGAGAGTTATTTAAATTCACTATTATGAAATCTTAGCTTTGAAGTATTTGATATCTTTTCAACTTCCGTAGTTTCTCTTACTTACTGTTAGAATTTTGACTGTTAAGAAAATGTTTTATGGGTTGTTACAAGCTTTTATGTTCTTATAATTTGCTAGCTTCTTAGTTTAAATTGATTCTATGCCTTTTAACTTATTTATTATGCTTTCTAAATTTGTATACTCATGCTTACAGTTCAAGCATTTTCTATTTTCCTAGGAATAGATTACTTTTCAGTTTGATAGTTAAATAGTTTGAAGTTAAAATTAATCTGAAGTTGTTCTTAGAAGTTAGGAAACTTGAGGGAGATACTTTGGAACTCTTCTATTGAAGATTTCCTTGAACACTACCCGGTCGAAAAATTGAATATTATATTATAAAGTAATGGGACCTAATGACAGCCTATCATGGACTGTCCACTATGCAAACAAAACACATGCTCACAAGGGCTAGTGAAGCTAGTTCTTCACTAGGTGAGCCCTAAGAGGTCCATATCAAAGTCATACCCCCATGACTATGATAAGGACAAAAATAAAATGCACACTCACAAGGGCTAGTGAAGCTATTTGTTCACTGGGTGAGCCCTAGGGAACCATACCAAATCCATACCTCCATGAATTTAATAAGGTACAAAAGGAAATGCAACAAGAGAGAGGGATGTTTGAAGGGATTTTGCTTAGTTTGTGTGAGGTATTAATCTTAGGGGACATTGTTCCTAATGTCTCCAAGAGAGGACCAACCAAAGGATAAAAGATTTGCAACTTAGGGAATGCAATGTGTCACATTACCACTAAGAAGAATGTAATATGCTAAGATAGATCAAGCTCTTGAAGGACATTACTCCCAATGTCACCACAAAGAGAAAAAACATGGCAAGAAGTAAGAAAATCACATCAAGGAACATGAAAAAGAAAAATGCAAATGAAATCATGCCAAAATAATACCAATGTATGCCCCCACTTAAATAAATTGCTAACACCATGCTGTGAGCAATTACTTTAAAGTAGAAAAAAAGGAAAAAGGAAAAGAGGGTTTCCCCCTAGAAACACATAAGGGATATGTGGATTCAAGGTCAGTATGTCTTTACTGCAATGATATTAGAGAGTGTGGAACCATCATCATTCCCCAAATACACATAGAACTTGAAGAATGACACAAAGCGAGTGATAAAAAAGAAAAGCCTTTTGAGTCAACATGGAAGAGAAATAGGGTGTTTCGATGCCTTTTGTCATCCCTAAAAGGAAAACACAAAACAAAAATGAAAGGAAAAGAAAAGAAAAGGATAATCTTTTGGGTCAACATGGAAGAGACATAGAGTGTCTTGACGCCTTGCGTCATCCCCAAAAGGAAAACACAAGACAAACAATGCAAATAAAAGGTAAATATCAATGAAAAGGAAAAAACTTATGACATATAGAAGAATGAAGGTACAAATAGAGGAATGCACAAAGAGAGATAGAGAACATCAAACAAAACGTCACGGGGGATCACAATACACACATGCCAACAAAGCAAAAATAAAAAAGATTAGTAAAGCACATGCGAGTCAACCATCCAACAGGTCATCTACATCCCTGTCTTGTTTATTATATATGGAATGTAGATCACTAGCGAGAGGGAAAACATCAAGTGTTGTACTAGGAGAATCACCAAGTTCAACACGTGGTGCATCACTTGGTTTAGGAGGATCATCATAGTTGTTATCGTCTAAGCTAATAGAAGAGGAAAATAACAAATTCAGCTCATTATGCACTTGCTCATCAATTTTAGCAATTTCTTCATTGTCATCCAAGTTAGCTACAACAAGAGGACAAATGATAATATCCATAGAGGGTGCTAGTCCTTGTTGTCTTGGAGACATAAATTCTATTTATTTTAGTAAGAGAGGAGGGTCATCGTTTATTACTTCTGTCCAGTTCGGATTTTGATTTTCAATGTTGTTATCTTCATTCATCTTTTGAGCAATAGCACGACATCTACGCCTACACTCTCTAGCATTTATGTTTCTTTTATTATGGTTTTCAAGTTGCGTTTGTGTAGGAGTGGGTTTTTCAACCATAGGTTTCTTTTCTTCTTGTGAGGGAAGACAGAAGAAACCATGGAAGGTTGTTCAACCACTTTCTCTTTGGCTTTATAAATTTTCTTAAGAGGTGGATTATGACTTGTTTGGTTTTCTCTAGTCCTTTTGTAGGAAATAGGCAAGGGATTTTTGATGGATGGATCTTGTTTTGTTGGAAGGGCTTCAAGTTCAATATTGTTTTCTTCAAGGGGAGGAGGTTCAATCATGGGTGGAGACAAATTCTCAAGGGATAATCTGGCTATGCATTTTTCTTTGAACTTTTGGTAGGATAGGAAAAGGAAGTCCTCACAGGGTCTTATAGGTTCCATGGGCTTAGGCCAAAAATAGTCTAAGGAAAAATTTCCATGGGAAGACGGAGGGCTAAATCCACTATGGTTCACTATGAATATTTCATTGCCGACTGGAAACTTGAAGCACTTATGGACAACATATGGGATTGCATTCATTGAGCAAAGCCATTTGTAGCCTAATTTCACACAAAATTGGTCTGAATTAGATATGATAGAGAATGCTACATTTAATTTATTTGGTCCTACTTGTAAAGGGAGTGTGATCGAGCCCATTGTAGCACAAGCAAAACCATCATGAATTTTAATCCATGCTTTTGATTTATCATATCTATCTTGAGTGAGTTCATGCACATATAAGAGTTCTTTCATGATCACATTCTCTCCACAAAACATGATCAATTAAAATCCTAGGAGTGGGCTTGTTATTGATTTTGTCGGCTATGTAAAGAGGACCATCAGGTGCATTTTCTTATTGTTTCTTTTGGAGAAAAAGTAATGTCAGTGTGTATTATGGTTTGTTGTTTATGAGGCTCGATGTCAATCACTCCTATCATTGTATTAATAGGACTTTGTTCATTAGTATCCTTAGGATTTTTTCATCATCATTCATAGGATTTTGTTTGTTATTACTCATGTTTTCATCATCTGTGTCAACACTCATCACATCGGGCTTAGTTTCACTAGCCCTAACAAATGAAATATTATGGTTAGGCATGGGATTTGTAGAGATTTGCAAGTTTTGGTTGGGAGGAGCTACAAAATTATTACCTTTGTCATTCACACCTCCAATTTGGATATGATTAGAATCAATGAGTTCTTGCACAAGATGTTTAAGATGCTTGCAATGTTCTGTATCATGTCCTTTTTTGTTAATGATAAGCACAATAGGCATTGTGTCTAAAGCTCAGAGGTAACAACTTGCTAGGGTCAAGAGGTCGAACAGGAGGTAAGGTAAGCATGTTTTTGTTTAATAGTTGAGTCATGATATTGTGAAGTGTGTCGGGTAAGGGTGTGAATTGTCTTTGTGGATCGCCAAAGATATAAGGATTACTCTTCTTTATAGTAGCTACTTAGGTGTTAACTTGTTGGGTAGGCTGGGAGGTGGAATTTAGTTGAAGACAACTTTCATTTTGTCTTCTGAAAGGCTAGTAGGTGTTTTGGTTTGAGGATTCAGACTTTTCAAGATGGGTAGAGGTGGTTTTCGATTCATTACTATCTACAAAATTCTGATAATCTTGAAGGGAAGTGCATAAATGCATGAAGGAAGGAAATTTCATTGTGGTAAGCTTTTCTCTTACTTTACTTTGTAAGTTTTCTATGAATATCTTTTGAAGGTGGGAATCGAGAATCTTCACACTGATTTGGGAATAAAGCGATTGGTAATGTGAAATAAAGTTAGTGACTTTTTCACCCTCATTTTGCTTACATCTCATCAAATTAGTTAATGTCATTTCAAGAACCATATTCACTTGGAAATGGTTAATAAAGGCCTCAACAAGTTCATTGAATGAACGAATTGAGTTATTCGGTAATGCAGAAAACTAGTCCAAGGCAATGTCTTTCAAGGATTGGAGAAAAAGTTTATCCAAAAGTTCTTCCTCAAGGATAAAGTCACTACATAAAGTAGTAAAGGCATTAACATGATTTGCAGGATCTCCCTTTTCTCCATATTTCTCAAATCTAGGGATCTTTATACCTTATGGCACTAGAGTTCTCAATATCTCCAAAGATAGTGGGTTGCTTTTGACATAGTATGAAGGTGGACCATTTTGATTTTGATTTATGGTTGTGAACTTAGTGTTTTACTCTAACCTAAGTATGCAAAATAACTAAAATGCAAGAAGGAAAACACAATAATCACTTCAAATCATTAGCCGAAGGAATAAAGCACGAAAGAAAGATGATAAAGGAAAACAACGATTATACCTTTTGTGCAACTCCTTGGTTGGCCCTTGATGTTGTTGACTCGTGTGCTCCTTGGATAGCTATGTGATGAAGATAGGTGCAAGATGAACAATGTGGATGCACTAGGATTTGAATGCTAATGCAAATGGAGGATAATTCTTACAAAATTACTTGACAATTTGATAGCACGAGGATGCAAAATGACTAAGTGTCCTAAATGCATTAGAAGAGGGGGTATTTATAGAGGAAATTAAATTCTTTAGAGAATTCAATGGTCAAGATTGAGCCACCATGGCCAAGATGAAGGGCTATGGTGAGTTGAGGACTCACAAGCCCTCACATCTTGACATGTGGAAGGTGAAATGGATAAGGATGTGATGAGGTGTAAGTGAGGTGGAAGAAGGACATGTGGTGTGGAGGAAGGACAAGTACTTGGAAAGTATCTTGGGAGATGAGAAAATTTCCTCAAAAAGGAACTTGTCCCCAAGTGAGAATGAAAGTGACACTTGAGGAATTTTAGAATTCCTCAAAAATCTCCATGGGGAAGAGGAAAGTAGTTGGGAAAATAAATGTGAATTAAAAATTCACATGATTGAAAGAATCTAGTGGATAAGACAAGGTTCCCAAAATTTAGGATTTTGACACATTTGGGTGATGTGAGAGTTCAAAGGTTCTAGAAGACTTTGGCACATGTGAGTGATGTGACAAGTCAAATGTTTTAGAACTTAAATGGGGATAAGGAGCCTTGGAAGGATAAATGTGAATTAAAAATTCACATGGGGAAGAGAGAAATCTTGGATGAATAAATATGAATTAAAAATTCACATGGAATAGAGGGTTAATGCCAAATATGAAATATGTAAGAGGTTGACCAAAATGGTAGGCTAAATGTGGCAAGATGATTAGATTATGGTTGTGCAAATACATGATTAAGAAAATTAACAGGGGGTTAGAAGAAAGTGGCAAAAGTTGGGGGATGTGACATTAATCCCTGATTAAGGGTGTGCACATCTTAATCATGAATTAATTAAATTAATCTAGATTATAAGAGGATTGTGGAGGATGTGACAAGGAGAGAAAAAAGGAGGAATTTAAAATTGATTTTAAAAGGACAAATGACTAAATTAAATAAAATTGACATGTTTATTTAATTTAGAGAGGAAAAGGGGGTAAGGTAAAGTATTTAATTATTCAATTAAATACTTTAGGAACCTTAGGCAAAAGATGAAATATTAATTAAATAAATCATTTACTTAATATTGACGAGATGGACGAATAGAGTAAACTATTTTGGCCATGTGGAAGTGGTCAAATTTATGTCTACATTTTTCCCCTCTTCGAAATATTGTTAGAATAACAGTGTTTCAAAGAAAAGAAAATGCAGATGACTCTATAGAGGAAGCGACTAGAAAAAGATGCCCCAACATGGAGAGAGATGCATGAGTTTCCCAAACGAAGGGGAAATGAATGGAGATGACCCAATTTTGCAAGGAAATGGCCATGACGGAGAAAATGGTAGGGTATTCCCCCTCGAGAGGGTGATTGGGGAAGAAAAAGGGGCCCTAGGTGACTTCTTGATATGAGAAAACAGAGGTCACAGTTGGATAGAGCTCAAAAAATCAAGCAGATTTCAATTTTGCACAGAGTCAAACAGACGTATGGTGTGCAAATGGCGGCCTCAGGAAGTTAGGGAATTAGTTGGAGGAAAAAAAGTTTAAATAAAAGGTAAAAATACCCTTTAGTGAAAAAGGAGGGAAAAGTTATATAAGGTAATTTTAGAAATTACCTCACCTCATTTGCACTATAACAGTTGAGAGAGAGAGAGAGAAGAGGAGAGGAAGAAGACGGAGAGCCACAATGTCGGAGGACTAAGATTCAGATATTATCCATCGGGGGGATGAGGTGCGGAGATTCTACCACGAGTGCGCGGTCCCACGCTAGATTAGAAACAAAACCCATTATGGTATTTTAAGCATTTTTTAGTGTATTTTGTAATGTTTATGCAAATTTGAAAAGTTAGGTTTTGTTATTGGGATAGGATAGGAAAATGGGTTGGGGGAAAAAATATTTTATTTTGGCAAATGGGTTAAAAAAATGGGTAGTTAGAGGGGTTGTTGGGGATCGATTCACCTCGGGTTGGGGTGGGTCTACCCCATGGAAGGGTGGGTTCACTCTGAAAGGGGACAAGTCTGCCCCGGAGAGGGCAGGTCTGCCCCATGGCAGGGCGAGTCCACCCCGAAGCGTGGCGTGTTCATGCCATCTAGGGGTGGGTTCGCCCCCACAGCAGGGCGGGTCCACCTCGGAGCAGGGCATGTCTGCCCCCACAACAGGGCAGGTCTGACCTACCTAGGGGTAGGTCCGCCCTAGTCAAGGGTGAATCCGCACCAGCGAAGGGTGAATCCACCCCAGGTGAGGGTGGGTCCGCCCATCAACCAGGGCAGGTCTGCCCCTTCCTAGGGCGATGGCGCCCAAAGAAAATAAGGGGGACCCAGAGGGGAGGGAAGAAACCAAAAAAGAAAGATGAGTGAGAAAAGGAGGCAAAATTAGTAATATGGTTTCCCAAGGCTGAGAGAGTGAAAAGGGTAAACAGACTGACATGTAGAGTGGTGTGTATATAGAGTTTCGACTCGGTGTAGACCCATGAGAGACATTCAGAGGTGTTAGCGGCAACCATGGCAGCTATGACTAGAGTGGACCATAATGCCTTGGCTAAGGCATAATTACTACACTTTTTGAGCTATCCATCAATGAGAGCCCATTGAGCTATACTGACAACACTCATAGAGCAATGGAGTTCGGCGACATCGACATTCCATCTTCTAACAGGGGAGATAATAGTTACATTAGAGGATGTGTGGCGTATCCTGAGGCTGCCCATAGCGGGGCGACTAGTGAGTGAGGTGGTATTGACATGAACGGAGCTAGATCACATCGTATTTGTGCTATTTGGATGAGACGATTTGCCCATACAAAAAGGGTAGTTAGATGTGGACCGATGTTTTTCACTGAGGGTGCCACCACTACCACTTTTTCTATGTGGGCTGATCAGTGGGATATTGCTGCCAAGCCGGAGCTGTCACTTCTATAGTTTATGGTTTATGGAGGTGATTTGACATATTTTCAAGGGATGAGAGGGACAATTTTCTTGGGGCACTTGTGTATTAGTGTATTTGTACATAGATATGCATGTCATTTGTTACTAAGAGGTACTGAGTGTGACACATGTGACTTTATTATAGACATGGGCCTAGAAACATGTTAGTATTGTCAGGCCATTAGTAGTGAGGAGAAGACAGGAAAAGGAGGCAGTGCCTGTAGCCTAGTGGTACAGGTAGGAGGGGGTTGGGTTTTGCGTTATGAGATGCAGGGGGATATGGATGGATGGAGGAGAGTCTTTGATGAATTGTAGTAGGAGCACATAGTATGGTGTCCATACATGTTTTGACAATTTGTGGGATGGAGGGAGGATGAGAGGAGACATCGAGACTACTTCATGAGAAAATGCTTTTTGATTGGGAGGGAGCCTCACATGGTGGAGGCACACTGGCCAAAGAGAGTGGCAAGATAGTTTGGGCTTACCTAGGATATCCCGCCAGGTCCTGACATGTTTCGTCAGATCAGTCGAGAGTTGCCATGGGGAGACCCTATTTAGTTGAGGGCTGCCAAAGAGGCTTGGGAGTTAGTGGAGTGAGTGCCCTACTCGGGGAGGGTTGTTGGGGAGGCAGATGCAGGGGTGACAGTGTGATATGCCAAGTGGTTTCGCAACCACCGGTGGGATAGAATTACACCGACACAACCCATTGTGGGGGCCTTAGGGTTTGGATCAAATGATGAGTGATGATTGGAAAGGAAGGGCAGAGAGAGGAGGATACAACAATAGAGAGGACAGGAGGCATCCGGGGTTGGGGGTAGTAGGAGGATGCAGGACAATAGGATGGAGCACAAGAGGAGGTTGGGGCCGTAGGAAAGCCATAGAGGATGAGGAGGAGGAGGAGACAACGAAGGGGGCATAGAGTGAGGATGGATGTAGAGGAGGGGATGGATGCAATATTGTCAGGTGATGGGAGAGGGATAGAGATGGATGTGACACCACAGGGATATGGAAGGGGATTAGAGGTTGAGATGTTGGATGTGCCTGCAAGGGAGGCGAGAGCTATAGGTCAGTAGATGGGCATAGGGAGCAAAGTATAGATGAGGAGATTTCTGGTGAGAATTAGGGCTGAGCAGGAGGATGTGGGGGTTGGACAATAGGATGGAGCACAGGGTGAGACGAGGGTCGAAGGACAGTCAAAGAGGGTGACGAGGAGTAGACGGTGAAGGGGGGCCCAGACGGAGATAAGAGATGAGCAGGAGCCTCACGTGTTGGATATAGGGATGAGTGAGGAGGGAAAGGAGCCTCAAGGAGAGGTGAGATTTGTAGGATGACAAATGAGGGTGGGGAGGAGGGGACAACTGAGGAGGATTCAGGTGGTGAGCAGGATTGAGCAGGGTCATGATGAGGCAAGGATGGATGTGATGGATGTTGACGTTCATGTGGTGGAGCCATTGGCAGTAGTACTAGCTGCACCAGTTGAGGATCTTGTTGTTTTGTTGAGGGGGGCCCAATCGAGGCTACAGATGACAGAGTAGAGGCTGAGGATTGCAAAGGCTGAGGTGCACAGAGTGCAGGCAGCAGGACATAGGGATTATGGTTTCATCGTGGATCATCTAACCTTAGAGGTACATGATGCAGAGAGGGAGAGAGACGAGTTGTGAGTAGAGATGGAGGGAGTACGGGGTGAGTTGGCTAGGGTAACCTGGGATCAAGATAGACTATAGGCAACGATGACCATAGCACAGGTGAGGGGACAACTAGAGTCTGGAGGGGCAACAAAGTAGGTCTTAGCAGCAGGTTGAGAGGGAGATGGAGGCATTGAGGGTACAAATGATAGGATTGTTGAGAGAGAGGACTGAGCTCTAGGACAGGGTGTCTACTACAGAGACAACTCTAGGGGAGGTGAGGACGAGGGTGGAGGCAATAGAGGCCCAGTTAGAGCTTGTATAGAGAGAGATAAACACACTACATGCAGAGGTACATGGTTTGCGGGGTGAGAGTGATAGAGGACAAACACAAATACAAGTGATGCAGGAGGAGATGGATGTCATACAAAGACATATGCAGACCCTACGGGGAGAGAGGGATGCAACAATGGATCAAGCAGGGATTGCAAAGAGAGATGTGGCATAGAGTAGGTCACAGACAACACAGTGTGATAGGGGTGAGGCAGGGTTAGGGGTGGAGAGGTTGCAGGCTCAGATGCAGGATGAGAGAGATAGAACCACAGAGCAGATGTCACGGTTGGTAGCAGGGAGAGATCAGTTGAGGTTGGCTTAGGATGCATGCACATAGGAGAGGGGACTTATTATCAGAGACCTAGACAGATACAGACATGAGTGGAATGTTGCCAAATATCAGGTTGCAAAGAGTGTCGAGTACATGAAGGAGGCAAACTACTGGATGATCACCTATTAGCATGTAGTTCCAGATTCGGCACAACACACATTTTAGTATGTGTGACAGACTCCTCAGATGCTTGTGCCATCCCAGTCACTAGGGACATGGACCCAAGGATACACTGAGTCACAGGGGACACTCCCTCGGAAGGGGCCAGTGCCTGACTCTCCACAAAGGTCGGACACGGGAAACTCTTTTGGTAGATGACATGATACTAGATTTTGACAGGTGTAGGGTGGATGGATAATATACAGTAGCAGTGATGCAGATCCTTGTACTTGTACTTTATTTTATGATTTGATGTATACAATGGACATGTATTTGATGGACATTATTATGGACCATGTGATGGATATTTGGTTTTGATATTGATATGATATGCGATAGCCCTTATTGACACTATGTTATGTTTATGATGGATGATTCTATTTATGCATATGTGTATGATCTTATGATGTGTGATTATGGTGATGTAATTATGTGAACATGGTTATGATGATATATGTTGATATTTATATGGATGTTATTAATGTGTGTAATGCAGGATGTGATGCGTGTTTTATAATTTTATCTATGATGGATATGGACCTAATGTGATGCATGATTTATGATTTTATGTATAATGAATATGCATGATTTATGATTTAATGTAGAATGAATATGCATGATTTATGATTTAATGTGTAATGAATATGGACTTATGTGATGCATGTTTTATGGACTTAACAATTTGTGATGTAGGGGGTGATGTATGTAACATGTTAATGATGTATGGGTTTAAAAAATGAACCAATCATGAAAAAAACTTAATATAAGATAATAATGTAAATGAAATGGTCCTATAATGCAACATGTAATGAACCTAAGTGTCAATAAGGACTTGCATAGAAATGGGGGTAGATGGTGTGAAATTGCACCTGTCAAAACTATTGATATCCGAAGAAAAATGGGAGAGAAAAGGTAAATACTTGCACAACCAAAATCATAGGTTAATGGATAGGGATGAATCCAGCAAAAAGAATTATGAAATGCAATCCTAATTTTAATTTTCCATCTTCGGAGCACTAATTTTTGCTATAGCATAAGACACCAGGTGCCAAGGTGTATGAAACCAAGGCAAGTTAGCATCTAATGCATAAAACAAACACAATAGATAAGGTTATCCCAACACCCCAAATTCGCGGATACCTTGGTTGGGCCAGGTATTGGGATAACCACAAGCACAAAGGGATGTCCCCAACGTAACACAAGATCTTGGAGATCTTGGTGGGTACTACGTGGGAACAACCCAGTAGACAACAACAATAAACAATCAAGAGATGCCCCTATGTTAACCCATCAAAACACACCATAATATGATAGATTATTACGACCTTGACTAGTTGTAATAGGGAGCTCAAACAATAAACAAAAGCCAAAAGCATTAAAAGATCACAATTAAATTCAAACGTCCTTTTCCATAGGATCATAAGGATGGATGGGGTTGATGAGGTTTTTTAGGAAGGATGCATCCTGTTGAGACTGATGATGGATACTAAACTAAAATGACCTAGATGACATAGGATTTTTGTCATTAACCAAATCTTCTGACACTAGAGGATCCCATTTGTGAAGAACTAGTTGGGTAAGGTCAATCTTGACAACATGACACAAGAGACAAGATAGAAGACCGACACAAGACCAAAACACCCTAACGACCTAGGGGCTCGGGGGCTCATCAAAGATTAGTGTTGCCTACGTGAAAGCACAAATCCCTCGTAGTTCAAGAAAAGACCATGGATAAAAGAGGAAAGAGGACCAATGGAGACCAATGAGACGTCAAAAAAGTTAAGTAAAGCCCCAAGGGTGGATCAAAAGATTGACCTTGCCTACGTGAAAGCTTAGGGGCAACATAGTTCAGAAAAGACAAACGACGACCGACTATGGATAAAAGCGAAAAAGGGGACGATGGAGGCAGATGAAGGATGACCATCATGGGATGGTCAAAATTCCCTAGGGGTAGATCAAATGATCAACCTTGCCTACGCGAAAGCACAGGGGCAATGTAGTTCGACAAAGACCAAAGAGACCAACACAACTAGATGAGATCTAAGTGGAGACTGACACGATGACAGATCCTAGATGATGACAAAACAACAAGACAACTAGATGAATGACACAAGCTTAAATGAGGATAAAGCCTCAGGATGACTGATAGCAGATAATCATCCAATGCTCAATCAAAACATATCAAGTGGCCAAAGTTAGGATGTGGATGAAGTGATAGGATAGGATATGGAGACATACAGTAACTAGGACATAAGGTAGATAATGATTAAGCTATCTACAGATGACGCTTGTTACCAGGTTTTCACCAACCATACTTATCCAAGGCGCCACCAAGTGTGGTTTTCACCATAGGATGAACTTATTTCTCTTTACTATTTTTGGATTTTTCTAATTTTTATTTTTTTTGTATTTTTCAGATTATGGCAAGATAGGCAAACCCAATTGATTTAAGTGTAAAACCTATTCAGGTGCATTATATTGATAGGCTCTTCGAGGGGTTCCCCTTTAGGTGTGGCAAGGCGATAAGCCCTTGATCCATATTTTGTTGTGATAACATAACGACCCAACCAATTAGGTTCAAACTTCCCCTTCTTGTCTCGGTCTTGTTGTGTACACTAATTTTCTTTAAGCACTAGATCTCCAATGTTAAATTGGCGAGGAAAAAATTTCTTGTTATAACTCCTCTTGAGATGATTCTGATACACCTGAAGGTGATTGTATGCTTTGGTCCTCTTTTCATCTAGGAGCTCCAATTGAGCGAGGCGAGCAACCCGTGATTCTTCTTCGGTGATGAGATTCTTTAAAGATATTCTTAGAGATGGGATTTCAACTTCAATTCGCAAGATGGATTCAACACCATAGATGAGGGAAAATGGAGTGGTGCCAGTGGGAGTGTGGATGGATGTGTGCAGTAAACCCAAAGGGTGGGGTGGATGTGGAGGTTCCAATCTCGGCCAGTACTATTAACAACCTTTTTCAATATTTTGATTAAAGTCTTGTTAGTGGTTTCTGCCTATCCATTACCTTAGGGATAGTAGGGCGTGGACCATCGGTGTTGCATATGAAAGGTGTTACAAAGCTTTTTTACAACCTAGTTTTTGAATGGTTTACCATTGTCAGAGATGATGGTGGAGGGAATGAAATATTTACAGATGATATGGTAGAGGATGAACTTAGAGACCTGAGTACCTGTTATTTGGGAGAGTGGTATGGCTTCCACCCACTTAGTGAAGTACTTAGTGGTAGTGATAATGAAGGTGTGGCCATTAGAATATGGAGGATATATCTTGCTGACTAAATTGAAACCCCACTGAGAAAAGGGCCATGGTACTATAATAGGTTGCAGATCTTGAACAGGAGCATGTATTAGGTTTGCATGTTGTTGGAAAGGTAAACATTTCTTCACAAAGTCACAAGAGTCATGCTCCAACGTAAGCCAATAATAACCAACCCTTAGAATCTTCTTTGCTAAGGCCATTCCATTTGAGTGGGCTCCACAAACACCACTATGTACCTCTGTTAATGCAGCGTGAGCTTCAGCCTCGTTCAGACATTGAAGAAAAGTTTCATCATATCCGTGGTAATAAAGAGTGTCACCTATGATGGTGTAATGGGATGTACATTGGATAAATGATTTGCGTTGATTGTGGGTAATGTTAACAGGTAGGATGTTGTCGTGAAGATAAACATAGATTTCATGATACCATGGGGATGTGGGACCTATGATTTCGCACACTATCTCACTCTGAAGGATATTGTATGGAGGGATTAAAATTTGTTCAATCAGGAATTTACATTTTGTCTGATCTTTAGGTATATCCATCAAGGAACCAATTGTAGCCATTGCATTAGCAACTTTTTTCTATATTCTGGGGATATGGTCAAATTGAATGGTGGTGAAAGATTTCTTAATGTCATCAACCATGTGCTTATAAGGCAACAACTTCTCATCCTTTGTTAAGAATTCATCATTGACTTGTTTAATGACTAATTGTCAATCGCCGAAGACTCTTAAGTAAGTGATATTCCATTTGATTGCGATTCTAAGGCCAGTGAGAAGAGCTTCATACTCTGCTATATTGTTGGTGCATGGAAAGGTGAGTCTAAATGACTTTGGAATATAATCACCTTGGGGGGTGACAAACAAGATACCTTCCCCTAATCCGTTGTGTGTATATGACCCATCAAAATATAGTGTCCATGTGGTGGCTTCTGCTACTGTAAAGACTTATTCATCAGGAAATTCCATCACCAAAGGATGTGCATCAAGCAAGGGAGCATCAAATAACTGATTTGCTATCACCTATCCTTTAATGGCTTTCTGATCCACATATTCAATATCAAATTCACTTAGAAGCATGACCCACTTAGCCATGCGACCAATTAAAATTGTTCTGGATAACAAGTATTTTAGTGGATCAACCTTGGAGACGAGTTTTACTGGATGGATGAGCATGTAATGTTGGAGTTTTTGTGAGTTGAAAACCATGGCAAGGCAGGATTTTTCCATTGGAGAATAGTTTAGTTCATAACCAACCAAGGTCTGACTAATGTAATAGATGGCTCTTTCTTTTGTTGACTCATCGTGCTGGGCTAGCAATGCCCCCAGTGCCATTGAAGTAGCAGAAATGTACAAGAGTGGTTTACTAGGGATTGGTGGCATAAGAATTGGTAGATGAGCCATATATTCTTTGATCTTATCAAAGCCAAGTTGACATTGTTGAGTCCACTTAAAAGCATTATCTTTCTTCAAGAGGTGAGAGAATGACTGACACTTATTGACTAACTGAGCAATGAATCGACAGATGGATTGAAGTTTACCTTGAAGGCTTCTCAACTATTTTAGGTTACGTGGTGGAGGCATATCCATGATTGCTTTAACCTTTGTTGGATCAACTTCGATGCCCCTGTGAGAGACAATGAAACACAACAATTTTCCTGACGTAACCCCAAACACACATTTCTTTGGATGTAGATGCAAATTTTAGTGTTCTAACCATTCAAAGATCTTTCTTAGGACTGTAGGGTGTTCTACTCTAGTTTTTGATTTTCCTAAGAGATCATCAACATAGTCTTCCATGATAATGTGGATAAGATCACGAAAGATGACGGTCATTGCACGCTGATAAGTTGCCCCTGCATTTTTAAGCCCGAAGGGCATAACATTATAGAAAAATGTACCCCAGGGTGTGGTGAAGGCCGTCTTGTGTTGATCTTCGGGTGCAATCCTGATTTGATTATATCCAAAAAATCCATCCATGAGGGACAACATCTCGTGTCCTATAGTTAAATCAACTAGCATGTCTATGTTCGACAAAGGAAAGTCATCTTTAGAACATGCCTTGTTGAGATCTCAGAAGTCTATACATATTTTGACATCCCCATTAGGTTTGGATACTGGTACAATGTTGGAGATCCATTCAGAGTAGTCAATGGGTCTTATAAATTTGGCTTCCAACAATTTCTCCAAGGGTGCATTTTGTGGAGCTTCTACTTAACTGGTTTTGCATCAAGATGCACATCTAAATGGTGTACAACCTTGAGGCAAGGTCTAATCCAGCCATGTCTGAATATGCCCATGCGAAATTGATCATGCTTTCCTTGAGGATCATGGAGATGGTGGAATATTCTTCTTCTGACAATGCTTTGGCTACATAAGTGATTTTGGGATCTTCTTCAGTTCCCAAATTGATGTCTTGTGTTTCTTCTATCAATATGGATGATTGTTCAGACCATTATGTTCCTACAAGGGGAAGATGAACATCCCCATCTTCTGGTGCCTCACTGAGGTTTTCACTGTCAGATACTTCCTTTGTTTTGACTTTTTCTGGGTCCAGAAGTGTCTCAAGGTGGTTTTCACTAGGTGACCCTTTTATATTTTGATTTTTCTTATTTTTGCGACTAGGGCGTTCATCTTCACCCAATCCCACGAGGTGTACATCGGTATCCATTGAGGTAAGTGTGTTGGTAGGTGTGTTGGTAGGTGTGTTGTCACGTTGGTCCCACTCGATGAGTTCGAGATGGCAAAGGGAAAGGCTAATGGTGCAAACAGATAGGCATTCAAACATGGAAGAAAGGTCTACATGGTCTACATCATCATACATGTGTATGATGCATTCTTCTTTTGGTATAGCTTCCAAAAGACCATCGCTTGCACTAACGTTGTTAGAGGTACTAGTCGATGCTGCAGGACCCTTTCTCTTTTTGTCATAGGCTAAGCCTGATTTTTTTAGATGTATAGAAGTGTCGATTGGCTGCTTTCTTCCTAGCTCTTCTGGACCAAGACCTCCCCCCTGATAATTTTTCTTTTTAGCGTACTTAGAGGGCCAAGGGTACATCTCTTGAAAATATTATTTTAAAGGAGGAGTAGGTTCAGGTTCTTCTCGATATATCCATTGACTTATATCATCTTTAGGTGTATACTCTGGTAACTCAGAAGATACATAAGTGCTAGTGCCCACATTTTTGGAGCTTAAGGTGACTACCTTTTGTTCCTTCTTTGGTGAAGATTCAGAGGGTTGACCATATGTGTGTGGTGAGGGTGGCAGGGTTACCACATTCAAAGCAGTACACATTTCATACTCACCACATCCCTTGTCAATGATCTGAACCTTGGTGATAGTGGAATCAGATGTAGAAGATCGGACAAATGTGGTGATGGGTGATGAATTAGATGATGGATCAAATGAAGATGTCGGCGATGGTCCCATTTCAACTCCTGGACAATAATGGGAGTGGGGGAACAAAGCTTCAAGTGAGCAGTAGTATTCAAAAGGCTGAGGATCAACTTGTATCGTAACTTCCATTCCATTAAATGGGAATTTCAAGCATTGATGATAGGTGGATGGGATAGATTGCATGGCACGGATCCATGGTCAACTAAGGAGAAGATTGTAGGGGAGGTCTAGATCAAGGACATGACAGGTGGTGTATTGTATAACAGGACCAATTTGAATTGAAAGCTCAATGACCCCTTTAGAATCCCTTTCTACATTATCATAAGCCTTAATGGTGATAATCTAATTACTTAAATCAGCGTGGGTATATCCTACCTGCTTTATGAATTTTAATGTACATAGATTGAGAACAGAGCCATTATCTATCAAGACCCTCTTTACTTTATGTCGGGCGACAAGAACCTCTATATGAAGGGGTCGATTATGGTTGGCGTTGATGGTAGGCATGTCATTTTGAATGAAACCTAGTTGGTAGGTTGATGACAGATGTCCAACTAGGGCTTGGAATTGTGTGGGGTTGATGTTGTTAGGGATGTGGGAATCTTGTAAAGCTTTTGTTAAGATTTCCTGGTGTACATGAGAAGACTTTAGCAAATCTAAGATGGATATTTGTGCTGTAGTCTTTCCTAAATGGTCAAGAATGTTATACTGAGAACCTACAGGAGGTGATGGTGTTGACGTGGAGGCTCCAGGGATAGTGATGTGTGTGCAACGAGTGGCAACAACACATTGATGCTCCTTGCCTTTGACATGTATCATAGACACATGTGGTTTCACTTGTTCGATGTGCATGACGAGACCCTCATAATTAAGTGACACATTTTTGTAACTGATGTTGTTGGTGTTGTTAGTCTGATTATTGTTATTGTTAGGGCTTGGGTTGGTGTTAGATGTGCTTGGTTATGTTTAGGGAAAGTGTTTTGATATATTTGTAATTGAGCATTGGACAATGAAGCCCGATTGGCATCCACATGAATATCTCCTCAATCTATAAGATCTTGGATGTATGTTTTCAGAATCTGACACTTATTTAGGGTATGCCCTTTAATCTTGTGACACTCACAGTATTCATTTTCTTTAAACCAGGATGGTTTAGGCTTAGATTCATCAGGTGGCTTGGTCATAGGATATGTGATCGAATAATTGGCTTACAGGAGCTTGTTGAACATGACACTAAGGGGTTATCCTAATTGAGTGTATTGGCATTTACCATTCCCTTGATTGAATTATTGGGGGGGTTGAGGTGCCCCTTGTGGTATGGATATGGCATTGGGAATGGATGGTTGTTGCTTCTAGGAGGTATTGGCCACTTGAACATGTTTAGTGTTAGTGATGCCATCGTTGACTGCATTCTTGTTTTTATTCCAATAACGGGATTTGTCACTGGATGACTTGTCCTTATCCAAGTTATACAATTTAATTTGCCTTTTTGCAACAAGTGCTCTCTCAATGATGGGGACTTTTTTGATAACCTCTGCAAAGGTAGTAACACAATGAAGATTAAGATCATGTGCTAGTTCAGGATGGGCATTAGCCACAAAAAGAGTGACCATTTCTTTTTTGCCAAGAGGAGACTTCATACAGCTAGCGACAACTCACCACCTTTGCAGGTATTTAGTGAAAGTTTCTCCATCATGTTGTTTCTCCTTCAAGAGGTCTAGAGTGTCAATGTCTTTTTCCAAATTAAAGGAGAATTTCTTGACAAACTATTTGGAAAGATCAACGAATGAAGAAACTGTCTCCTTCCTGAGACCCATGAACCAATCTAAGGTCGGTCCTCCTAAGATTCTAGAGAACAGACGCAAGAGGTAATTGCCATTATGCTGAACATCCTGACATTGTGCATAAAACTCTTATAGATGGGCCTTTGGATCTTTGGTTCCCATATATTTGTTGAACTTAGGTATCTCAAAATGCTTTGGAAAGGGAACAAGTATAATTGAAGGATCAAATGGATATGGGAAAATTTCCTCAAATTTGAAGGATTTTTTGGATGTACCTGCTTGGAGATCTTTTAATGCGACTTTGAGTTCTTCCAAATCTTTATTGATAGGTGGGATTGGATTGGAAAAATTAAGTGGATATTGCTGATGTAATGAATATGGATCATAAGAGGATGTAGGTTGATACTGGTTAGTGTAAGCAGGTTGGGGATTAATGTAATGTAGATGGGACGATGATGAGTAAGAGGTGGAAGATGCTTGTTGTTGCAATGGCTACTACTGGTAGTATGAAGTGGATGGAGTATTATATGGAGCTTGGTATTATGTGGAGGCCCCTTGTTGATAAGGCAGTTGTTGCTGATAATAAGAGGTAGCCTAAGCACCTTGTTGATAAGGTGACAGTTGTTGCACGTAGGATGTGGATGAGACACCTTGCTGACGTACAAGTTGTTACTGAGCATAATAAAGATTGGCTTGGTAATTATATGCAACATTGGGTTGTTGTGTGACATGTGGAGGCAGTTGTGGATTAGATTGTTGCTGGTATGGATTGGTGTAAGGAAGTGGTTGCATCTGTGTTGGATTCTAAGCAATTACATGGATGTTTGGATTAGTATAGGAATTATATGTGTTGGATGGATGGTAGAGATACTGTGCGAGAGGATTATGTTGTGTTTGTGGGAGGACATGTGTA
Source organism: Sequoia sempervirens (assembly GCA_007258455.2). Taxonomy (NCBI): domain Eukaryota; kingdom Viridiplantae; phylum Streptophyta; class Pinopsida; order Cupressales; family Cupressaceae; genus Sequoia; species Sequoia sempervirens. The sequence continues at coordinate 69,754,067 of VDFB02000363.1, forward strand.
TGCATTTGCTGATGAGGTGGGCGAGATGGGATGTGTTGTTGTTGTGGGAATGATGTAGAAGCACCATGGGGTGGTTGTTGAGGGTGTGATGCAGTTTGGGTTGTATGATGAGGAGGTTGTGTATGGGCAACAATATGTTGTTGCGGGTTTGGAACATCTTGTTGTGGGATGTTCTGTTGTGGGGGTTGTTGATGATGTTGCTATATGGGAACTGAAACGGTAGCGGTATGTTGTGGTGGTGCTTGCAATGGGGTAGTTGCATGCTGCGGTGGTGCTTGCAAAGCAATGGATTGATGAGGAGTATTACCTTGAGGGGTTGGCACATGTACTGGTGGTGGCATTAATGCAAGAAAGGGGTTGACCCTAGTGTTAATAGATGGCTGACCCATATATTGAGGTGGGAATGGTGGGGCAGATGGGATGCTTTGTGGCATGCCATAAGCATAGGGATCATAAGGATAGGATGGTACAGTAGGGGTAACAGATGGAATAGGAGGATAATTGGTAACTTGATGTATCACAACATTCCAAAACTCAGGATAATACCAGTTATCTAGAGGTGTACCCTCAGGAACATAGGAATTTTTAGGAACATTTTGGGGATCCTGATGTACTGGTGGAGGCTGAGTGTTGGTATACTATGACATGTCAAAACCCGATGGCTATTTCACTCCTTTCATGAGTAGAGTAGCGAGGATCTTATCCCCATGTTTGTCAAGGAGGTGATCTATCATCTAGACATTAGTGGGATTGCTTAGGTATTCATCAAAAATCACTTCAGGCTGATTAATCATGTTTTCGTCAGCAGGTATTGAAGTATTTTTGTTGTTGTTGTTAGATTGTGATGAAGTACCATTATGAGGGTCTTGGGGGATGTTTACACTGTTGTTAGGATCTTGAGAGGCGTTTACATCGTTAGTGGGATTTTGGGAGATGTTTGCCCCATTATTGGGGTCTTAAGGAATGTTCAACTGGGAACTTTGACCTTGTTGTTGTGCCATTTGCTTCTTGGTTTGTGATCTAGTTTGAATGGGCATGCAAAAACTATAGGTAGATTATAACTAGATTTAATGCAAGGATGACCTAGGTGGAAGATTAATTTAGATTGGATAAAGATTGATTGATTGAATGATAGGATTAGATAGGATTGATTGGATGGTTAGATCAATATTGAAATTGGATGATTGGGTAGGATTAATTGGATAAGATCGTTTAGATAGATCAAATAGGATTGATTGGATAAATTGGATAAGTTTGATTTGGATTAGATGATGAACTAGGATTAGTTGACGTAAGGGATCCTAAACCCAATTTGGAAATCACCCTAGGTGACTTAAGGCATTGGTTGATTGAATTAAAGGATAGATTACGACGCCAAATCCACCTCAAGATGGAAATGGATTGATTGGGCCGATGATGATGACTTACAACACCGAATCCACCTCAAGATGAAAGTGGATTGATTAGGTCGAAGACAATGATTGATATGTAGGATGATGATTGGATTCAAATGCCTAGGTCAATTTGGATAATAACCTTCAAAACAAGGTTTAGGGGAAATGATGATGAACAATGCAACCAAGAGATATTCTAAAGATTCCTATATGATGTGGGTGATGACTTTTGAAAAGTGGAAATGGACTAAAGGATGAATTGCGAGTGGATGGAAGAGAATGAAAGTGCTTAGATCATGAAAAACAACAAGGTTTTAGGTTCCCAACTAGTTTTTTTCTTAAATTGGGCAAACGAGTCTAACAAATGATGAAATGGGCTCACTAGAAAATGGAATAAGTATTTTGAATGGTGAAACGAGATTCCCAAGCAATGAAAAGGGTTCCCCTAATGGTGGAATGAGATCTCTAAACAATAAAATGAGTTCCCCAAATGGTGAAACGGGCAATTGGAACAGGAAACAGATGTTTGGAATGAACAAATGAAAGTTTGGAAAGGATGAACGAAAGTTTGGAAGGGATGAACGAATGTTCAGAATGGGTGAACAAATGCTTAAGACAGATGAACGAAGGGTCAAAATGAATGAATGGGTGCTTGGGACAAATGAACGAGGGTGAAATTGACTATTATGGGGGCAGGTTCTGCCTTCTACAAGGCAATGTTGTCCTTTTTTAGGGAAAGTTCACCCCTCTACAGGGCAGGTTAGCCCCTCTGCAGGGCAGGTTCGCCCCTCCTGTAGGGCAGGTTTTCCCCTTCGGGGAAAGTTCGCCCCTCTATTGGGCAGGTTCACCCCTCTACAGAAAATAGGTACTTGACTTGGATGGAAACGACTATGACAAGGACTTAAAATATAACAAACAATAAGCAATAAGGCTAACTTGTCAAAAATTTTACTGGTTTCCCATAAGAAGACACTCCAAACAAGCACAATCCTATGATTAGTGTTAAGGGTATGGCCAACAAATTCCTTAATCTAGGATGCACAAGGCTTCTAGGGATTCCTCGATATACTCTCAGTACATGAGGCACAACTGTGAACACCAGCTCGTCACAAGCGTGAGTCGGGAACCCCAACGAGATACTGAAGGGCTTGAACCAACTTTTCACGTCTAGCTAGGTATCACCCTAGCTTCAATGCTTCACCAAACACGACGTGATTGGATTAGGGTACAACTTTGTCTCTCCCCCTTTCTATACCTCACTGATATGCGTGGTTGGGATTGTCCCTTGGGGTGATGAAATCCCCAAGCAGGTCTCGCTAAAAAGGAGGCACTAATCATTTTCAAATACACCCTAGGCTCACACAAAGTGCAAGGGGAAAGCGTGAACAAACTAATGCCCCCTTGGGTGATGCAAAAAATAGACTTATGGACACAACAAATAACAAATTTTACTTTCCCCTAGTTAAACTGTGTTCCTAGATTAATTAACAAAAATAGCAAGGAAAGCTTTAAACAACTAAGTAAACAGATTGTCCTACAAGCAAATGTTAGCTGTTTTATCCTCCGTTCTTCATTAATCACAAAATAAGCTACATAAACGTTAGCAAAAAACACAAATACCCTTGTAAAAAGATGATGTTAGGGGGTTAGAATCTAAAAATGACAAAAAAGTGAAGCAAAAATGAAGCTAAAATAGTCATTTTACCTCCCAAAGTGCTATATTTTGGGTAGCTTAGCCCCTCTTGGGAAAGTTCACCCTTCTGCAAGGGCGGGTCAGCCCCTCTGCAACAAATACTTAGCATATAGACTTATAAAATCACAGTTTTGTGGGAAAGTTTTCCCTTTTGCAACAAACAGTTAGCAGACAAACAATAAATAGTTAGCAGACAAATTTAAAAAAGCACAGTTTTACGAGTAGGTTCACCCTTCTGTAGCAAACAGTTAGCAAATAGACTTATAAAAAAACACTTTTGTGGGCAAGTTCGCCCTTTTGAAGCAAACAATTAGTAGACAAACAACAAACAGTTAGCAGATAGATTTAAAAAAACACAGTTTTACAGGCAGGTTCACCCTTCTGCAGGGGGGTTCGCCCCACTTGGGTAGGTTCGCCCTTCTGTAAGGGCAAGTTCGCCCCTCTGCAAGAGCAGGTTCGCCCCTCCGAGGAAAGTTTTCCCCTCTACAACCTGAACTTGCAAACAACTTAAACAACAATAAACGTAAAAAGATGAAACCCATTTGTGGGTCCCACTGGGTGTGCCAGAAATGTGAACCTAGTGTTTTACTGTAATCTAAGTATGCAAAATAACTAAAATGCAAGAAGGAAAACACAAAAATCACTTCAAATGATTATCCAAAGGAAAAAAACACAAAAGAAAGATGATGAAGGAAAACAATGATTATACCTTTTGTGCAACTCCTTGGTTGGCCCTTGATGTTGTTGACTTGTGTGCTCCTTGGATAGCTGTGTGATGAAGATAGGTTTAAGATGAGAAATGTGGATGTACTAGGATTTGAATGCTAATGCAAATGGACAATGCTTGGAATGGCTTGGAAAATGGAGGATAATGCTTGCAAAATGACTTGACAATTTGATAGCATGAGGGTGAAAAATGACTAAGTGTCCTAAATGCATTAGAAGAGGGGGTATTTATAGAGGAAATTGAATTCAATGGTCAAGATTGAGCCACCATGGCCAAGATGAAGGGCTATAGTGAGTTGAGGACTCACAAGCTCTCACATCTTGACATGTGGAAGTTGAAGTGGCCAAGGATGTGATGAGGTGTAAGTGAGGTGGAAGAAGGACATGTGATGTGGAGGAAGGACAAGTACTTGGAAAGTACCTTGGGAGATGAAAAAATTTCCTCAAAAAGAACTTCTTGTCCCCAAGTGAGAATGAAAGTGACACTTGAGGAATTTTAGAATTCCTCAAAAATCTCCATGGGGAAGAGGAAAGTAGTTGGAAAAATAAATGTGAATGAAAAATTCACATGATTGGAAGAATCTAGTGGATAAGACAAGGTTCCTAAAAAGGTAGGATTTTGACACATGTGGGTGATGTGAGAGTTCAAAGGTTCTAGAAGACTTTAGCACATGTGAGTGATGACAAGTCAAATGTTTTAGAACTTAGATGGGGATAAGGAGCCTTGGAAGGATAAATATGAATTAAAAATTCACATGGGGAAGAGAGGAATCTTGGATGAATAAATGTGAATTAAAAATTCACATGGAATAGAGGGTCAATACCAAATATGGAATATGTAAGAGGTTGACCAAAATGGTATGCTAAATGTGGTAGTATGATTAGATTATGATTGTGCAAATACATGATTAAGAAAATTAATAGGGGATTATAAACAAGTGGCAAAAGTTGGGGGATGTGACATTAATCCCTGATTAAGGGTGTGCAAATCTTAATCATGAATTAATTAAATTAATCCAGATTAGAAGAGGATCATGGAGGATGCTACAAGGAGAGAGAAAATGAGGAATTTAAAATTGATTTTAAAAGGCTAAATGACTAAATTAAATAAAATTGACATGTTTATTTAATTTAGAGAGGAAAAGGGGGTAAGGTGAAGTATTTAATTATTCGATTAAATACTTTAGGAACCTTAGGCAGAAGATGAAATATTAATTAAATAAATCATTTAATTAATATTGACAAAATAGATGAATAGTCGGTATTGGCATGGTGTGTTGGTTTAAAGGTGGCATTGTTGTTCTTGCCACCAAGGTTCAAACCCCGTTGGGGTGCTATTGTTGAATGGTTGTATTCCGGTTCATAGCTCCGGTCAAAAGCGTTTACCCCTTGAATAATAAAGACAAAATAGATGAATAGAGTAAATGATTTTGACCATGTGGAAGTGGTAAAATTTAGATGTCTACAATGGTGGAAACTTGACATTGAATGAATGAAAGGCTTTGTAAAAGGTGGTTAATTATAGTATCTGGTTTGAGATAGCAATGAATATGGTAGTGGTGTGTATGTGTTGGAAGGACCAGTGAATGGATTGATTATGGGAGGATATATAAGATTAGATGCCACATAGGTATAAGGAGCACTAGTGGAAATGTTCTAGGTAGGAAGGATGTTGCTAGTTGGTTGCATCGGTTTGGTCACTTGAGGATTGGTATAGGTTGGAGTGAATGTTATGGTTGGAGGAGAAATTTGATTTCCTCCTTGGATTTGCACATTTTTTGAAGCTTGAGCACCATTAGTGGTGGAAGGAAGATGTTTTCCAAATATTTGAGCTATGTTATGTAAAACTTCTAGTTCTTCATCACTTTCCATCATGCAATGAATACTGTCCATGGCAGGTATAACAGTGTTGGAAATGTTTCAAGTACTCATGCTATCTTTTAAATGAGCTAGGTCTTCATGCATTTTAATTATATTTTCTTGAGGAATATGATCAACCATTTTTTGAATAGTTGACATAGCACTTGTGGGTAAGGTAGGCATAGCAAAAGAGGTATCAAAGGTAGGGTCCATACCTAGTGAACTAATACCAACACTAGAAGTAAGAGAGCTTGATAACCCAAGATCCACAATGAGTGTTTTATCATGGGATACCATGAGTCTCACACTTTGTATAACCATAGTATTAGCATTAGGAAACCAAGTAGTACAACTCATGCAAGGGATAAACCAAAGAAAGTGCAATGAACACAATCTGCTATGCTTGCAATTACACTTGAAATGAAAAAAATTGAGATAACAACAATTTTGCAAACTATAATAGAAAATTGAAAGCAACAAAAAAAAGCACAAAAAATTGATTTCAGATCTTGAAAATTGGAAAGTCAAATTCAATAGGAACTAAGACGCCAGTAAGGGCATCTTAGTCCTACTAGTAAAATTTTGAGATTCCAGGGACTGAAATAGACAACAAGTAGCAGAGAGAGGATTCTGAGCCATAAACCTTAAGAGGGACTAATATGTCAGGAAGGGAATTTTAGTCCAAGCAAAGGTTTTTCTTAGAAAAATAAAATTATAGATTGTTTACAGTGTTCATGGGTTACCTATTCAGGGAGCTAATGTTTAGAAACAAAAAACTATGCAAATGAATGCAAGAAAAAGTAACTAGTGACAAGCAATTGAATGCAAAGTTGAATGCAATTTTTTAAAATTTTGGATACAATAAGAATGTTTCTAAATGAAATTAGGATGATTAACAATATGCTTTCTATTTTTTCAATGAAATGAAATGATGCAAGAAATAAAAAATACAACCTATATGCACTTTCACTAATACAAATATGAGAAACCCTAGATTCAATTTCACTAAATATGAGAAACCCTAGGTGCAATCTGACTAATACAAGATGCAATGCAAGAATGAATGCAACCTATATCTAGGACTTTAATAAACTCCAAATCAAAAAATGAATGCTCAAAAAGGTTGGGTTCACCAAAATGAACAATGTGGAAAAGTAAGATGGGGGAATGCCCACCTTATTTTCCAATTGTCACTCAATAATGTCCTAGGAGTTCTAATTGGATTGACTATAAACCTCACAAGGTGAGTCAGTTATCAAGGAATACCTAGGAATGGTTATTTAAGCTTTTAGGGGTTCACCACCAATCAAATGCTTGGAAAAGACAAATAAGTATTCAACCTACAAAACCTAGTAATGCAAGCTAAATGAAGGATGCAAATGATGAAATTATGCAACAAGAAGTTAGGATGTGTGTACCTCAGAAGTCTGGAAATGTGATAAGGATTTCAAAAATGCAAAGAAGTTGTCAAAATATGCTATGGAGGACTAAGATTCCCTTACTGTTGTCTTAGTCTTGCTGCTATTTTTTGGGGCAAATGTGAAATCTTCAGATGTTAGAATAAGATTTGAAAGAATTTCTGAAAAATACCTTTAGGAGGACTAAGACACCCTAGGTGGTGACTTAGTCTCATCTAGAATTTCTAAAATATTTGAATGTGATCTAGAGGCTTGATGTCTACACTTCCTTCTTCTCTTATCTCAGGTTCTGAAACTTCTAGATTTGGCATGTAGGTGATTTTATGTGAAGATAACAACTTTGCAATGCAACTTTGCAGTTCAAATGATCTTCAAATCTTCAACCTAAATATGCAATAAAAAATACACAAGAGGGGAAAAACTTGTTGATTGTTAGTGAATGGGGGTTTTCCTTGGTCAAACCCCTTATTGGTAATTAAACCTTGAAATGAAATGAAATGGAGGGAAATGATGAATGAACAACATGCAATGTTACTATGAATAGGGGAAAATACTTGTTAGAAAATGAACAACAAACAAAAAAGTGCAAACAACAACTATGAACATCCTACACCTCAAGATTGGCCTAGTTGGATTCAAAACCAAAACAAAGATAACAATTGAAGTTGATTCACCTTGTCTCGAATCGATCCTTTGGTTGGCCCTTCGATATTTGATGTTGTATGCTCCTTTAATGGAAAAAGATGCAATTTGCAAGATGCAATGGGGATGGAAAATAGGTGAAAATGGATGCAAATACAAGAATTTGGCTAAGTATGGCTCAAGAGAAAAATTTGCAAGAGTTTGGCTAGCATAAATGATCTCTCTCTAAAATGAGAGAAAAGAGGGGGTATTTATAGAGAATTTGGAATACTCTAGGGAAATGGATGGTTGAAATTAAACTAACAAGGCCAAGATGTAGGGATATGGTGAGTTGAGAACTCACAAGCCCTCACATCTTGACATATGGCATGTGAAGTGGCTTGAAAAAGATGATGTGTACATGAGTTGGAAGGAGAGTACATGACATGGAAGTACTACATAATACCTTGGGATTGGACAAGATCTCATAAAGGAGGTCCTTGTCCCCATGTGGGTGAGAGGACATGTGAGGAATTAAAAATTCCTCAAATATCCACATGGGGATGAGAAGAAATTTAAAATTCCTTGGAATGCATTGGGGATTAAATGTGAATTAAAATTTCTCATGGGGAAAGGGGTGCCTTCTCCAAAAGGAGAAAAAATTTAATAGGGTTGACTTGGGACACATGACATGGAGATTAGGCTGACCTGATTAAGTGATTAAGGTTGTGCAAGTACTTGATTAGACAAATTAATGACATATTAGAGGCAAGTGGGAAATTAGGAAGAGTTCACATGTGACTTGATGTGACAAGTCAAAGATCACATGGGGAAGAGGAAAAGGAATTTAATATTCCTTGAAAGGATAAAAGGAATTAAAAATTATTTGAGAGGTTAATTAGACTAGTTAATGAAGGATTAGAGGAGGGTTAGGTGGCTAAGAGATATTAGAGGCCAACTTGCAAAAGTTAGAGGATGTGACACATCATAATCAAGGATTAGGCATGTGCACATCCCTAATGATGAGATTAGGAGAATAATTAGGATTAAGAAAGAGATGTGACATGTGAGGAATTAAATAAATGTTATATTCATTTAATTCATTTGATGAAAGGGGAAAGGTATTTAATTATTTAATTAGATACCTTATGGATTAGAAGAACTTTAGAGGTATTAATTAAATAATAGTGACATTACTTAATTAATGCGGATAAGGGGATGTTTAGATGAAAAGAGATAAATTTGGATAAATTAAGTATCCAAATTTAGGTTTCTACATTTTACCCCTCTTTGAGATGGTGTTACGAAGTAGCATAATTTCAAAGGATATTAAAACATAGGACCTAGAAGAAGATGGTTAGATTGGGAAAGATACCCCAGTCATTCAAAGGAATGACTAGGAAGGAAAAAAAATGATGAAAATTAGGGATGAATGATGCCCCCTTGAGAGGACATGTGGGTTCAAGAGAACATAGGTGTGCTTTCGAAATTGAGGAGATGATGCAAGGGGTATATGAGGAAGATGATGCAAAGTGATGGGTAAGAAAGAATGAAAAGACAACAAGAGATTGAGAGGGGAGAGTGATGAAGGATGAATGAATGGGGGGAATTTTGATAGAGGAGAGGATGGGGGATATATGCAAGATGATGGAATGAAAAATGAGATGCAATCCTAATGCAATTTTCCTTCTTTGGAGCACTGATTTTTGCTATAGCATAAGACAAAAGATACCAAGGTGTGAAGAGCCAAGGCCAATTCGTGTCAAATGCATAAAACACACACAACAGACAAGAAGGCTATCCCAACACCACAAAGTCACGATGACCTTGCTCGGGCCAAGTATTGGGATAACCACAAGCACACAAGGATGCCCCAATGTAACTCAACACCTCAGAGATCTTGATGGGTACTATGTGGGAAAATTGAGAAGACAACAACAAAGAAAAGATCAAGATATGCCCCTATGTTGACTAGTCAAAGCACACCATGATATGATGGATCAAGGTGACCATGACAAGTGATGATAGGGAGCTCAAATAATAAACAAAATCCAAAAGCATCAAAAGATCGCAATCAATTTCAAACATCCTTTGCCATAGGATCAAGGGGATGGATGGGATTGATGAGGTCTTGTTAGAAAGGATGCATCCTGTTGAGACCGATGACGGATATTAAACTGAGAGTTTGATATGACATAGGATATTCAGAACTAATTGGATTTAATGATACAAGTGGATCTTGTTTGTTAAAAACCAGCTAGATAAGGGCATAGCTCGATGACACGACACGAGAGACATGACAAAAGATGGACACACCCTAAAGACCTAGGGGCTCGGGGGCCGATCAAAGATTAGCCTTGCCTATGCAAAAGTGCAAAGCCCTTGTAGTTCGATAAAAGGTTGACGACATAACATGATGGAGACTTCGATGGATGAGAAAGATAGGATGGAGAAAAGGAGAAAAGTGGACAATGAAGATTGATGATAGATGATAAAAGAGCAAACAGACAAATTCTTGGGGGCGGATCAAATGATTGACCTTGCCTATGTGAAAGAGTAGGGGCAACGTAGTTCAGCGAAAGACCAGTGATAGAAAATGGATGAAGGATGATGAGATAACCCTAGATAAGGGGATACGATGATGGGACCGAGACGATGAGACAAGATAGACCCATTGGATTGGATCTGAGGATGGTGACTACACAAAGCTCAAAACAAGAGGAGGATGAAAGATTACTCGAAATGAGTAAACAAATGATTGAGAGGGATGAATGACTACTCAAAATGAGTAAACGACCACTCACAATGGATGAATGATTCTTGGAACGGGAAGATGAAGGTTTGGAATAGATGAAAGATTACTCAGAATGAGTAATCTATTGACTGGGATTGTTGAATGAAAGTTCAAAATGATAGAAAGAGGTTTGAAAATAGATGAATGTTTACTCGGAACAAGTAAACAGATGTTTGAGATGATAGATGAGGGTTCAAAATAGATGAATGTTTACTCGAAATGAGTGAACGGATGACTAGAATGGATGAATAGGACAAAATTGAAGAAGATGGAGGGAGGGATCTTAAAATTTGTTTCGATATCCAAAGATCTTGACTGCAGATGGACTAAAGCTCAGATTAGGGTTGGATTGAAGCCTAGATTAGAATGATTGGAGGATGTGATGGGATTGATTCTACACCAATTTCTAGAGTTTAAGGGACGTAAGGTGTTGACAATCAAATTTTTCCAGATTTGGCAATTTTAAAAAATTGTCAAATTTTGCCATTTTAAGAAACTTCATGGTCATACGTTTGAGAGTTTAGTTTTTTTTCCAAAAAATACCCAAAACTAAGATAGGATGAATTGCCAACTAACATCCCAAATTTGAGACGTGCATTCCAAGTTATTGACAAAAATGATTTTTCAAAAAATAAAAAAAAACACTAAATTACAATTTTGAGGGTCAAGATGAAAGTTTGAGGCCCCGAAAATGTGGCAAAATTGGGTTCAATAAATTGAAGGTTGTTGGGAATCCACACGCCACCTCATAACACAACCACCCGTAAAATTTCAGCTCAAACGGATACTCGAGTCAAAAGTTATGGCCTCCAGAAGTTTTAGCATAAAAATCAATCAACAAAGATGAAGTGGGAGGATGACAAGATGGATAAATTAGTTGGGTACGCCCAGAAAAGAGGGCCAAATAGTGAGTGGGAAAAATAACTAGAGGATTAGGGGACCTTTGCTTGGGTCCCATGGAAGAGCGGATCTGTCTGTGCCCAGGTAGGTCCACCCACGTACGGGGGTGGGTCCGCCCATGGACGGGGGTTGGTTCGCTCGTGCCTGGGCGGGTTTGCCCACAGATAGGGGCAGGTCTGCCTGCAGTTGGGCAAGAGCCTGCTCGGGAGGTTGAGCGGGTTTTCCCGGGACTAGGGTGGGTCCGCCTAGGGACTAAGGCGGGTCCGCCTAAGCTGGGGTGGGTTCGGCCACGAACCAGGGCAGGTCCACCCACAACCCTGAGCGAGTTCGCCCGTACCCAAGGCAGGGTCGGGGATTCGGGAGGACCAAAAAAAAAGGGGAAATATGAATGATGAGAGAGGATAGGAGATTGACAAGATGTGTAAAAGAAGCTGAAGTGATGATGATAAGATAGATGGTATTGGATTGCATGGGGAGTAGCCTATAGCTAGAGACCAATGACAAGGGATTATTAGATGGGATGAGGAGAAGGAGATGAGGATTGGGAGATGAAAAGGATTGGTTGGATTGATGGATAGGAAGATAAGGATTTGGATGAGGAAAAGGCGACCAGATGGATAGATGAAAAGAGATGCTATGATGGACAGATAGGAAGATAGGGATGGGGAGATGGATATAAGGATTGTTTGGAGGGATAAAAGATAAGGATGGGGAGATGGATATATCGATAAGGAGATGAGGATAGGGAAATGGAAGGGATTGCTTAGATGGAATGAATGATGTCTCCAAGAACTATATTACCAAGGAAGATAGATGCCCCCACTCTAGATATGTCATGTGCGAGGAGGCATGGAGGATGCAATAGATAAGGATAGGCAAATAAAGGAGTGAGATGGATGAAGATAGGATGAATGGATAAGGAAGGGAGATTGAAGGTAATATGACGGGTGGATAAGGAAGGTAGAAAAGTGCAAATGAGTAGGATAGTGTGTGGATGAGGGGAATGTATGCTAAGAGGTGTCCAAAGCATGTTTATATGTTTTCCCCTATCATTATCAAGATCACAAGGAGGATGGAAGGATTGGGATAAGTGAGATATGCCAAGCAGGATGTGTAAGATAGGTAGGATGGAGGGGATGAATGAAAATGACGTATAACAAGAAGACGAGTGCATAGCTGGTAGCATAGCAAGATGCATAGCAGATGGATGGAATGTATATTAGGAAGTTGCCCCCAAGTGTAGATGGGGATTTACACATGACGCCTATTTGCCAGGTTTTCATCATGGTACTTATCCAAGGTGCTTGTTTGCCAAGTTTTCACCATTGGACAAATTATTTCTCTTTACTATTTTTATTTTTATTTTTTTGACTTTTTGGATAGCACGTGGAAGGAAATGAATAAGGATAGGGAGGCGAATAAGTGGATTTAGAAGACATGTGATAAGGATATGGATGAAAGACTCAAGCATCAAGTTCTATATGAGGCATTAAGAGCCCCTGTTCAAACTGACTGTTGGATGTTGGTACAACCTTATTAGGATAAACGGATTATGCAAGAGGATGAATTAGAGGGATTTGATGGGGGAGATACGTGGGGTAATGGTGGGATGTGTGAAAAGGTATGGATAGAATGATGGGGTGGATGTGTGGTGGGGAGATGTGTTCAGTACCAACATTGGCACATGTTGTGGTGGATGTGAAAAGATAAGAGGATTAATGGATGGAGAATGCGGGGATAATGGAGGAGATGGGATAATAAATTTTGGGACATAAGGACCCAAAACATATTTAGGATATGAAGGGGGTGTATGCTTAGCTTTCAGATTAGCAACTTTGGATGTTGTTACAGATTTTTCTTTTGAAGGTATTGCACCTTTTTTCTTTGGAATCCACATGGTTTTGATTTTTGCTTTGGTGGGCCTTTGCGGCCGATGGATTTGATTTGGATTGTGGATTTGATTTTTCTTTTCTTTACCATGTCTTTTAGAGGGGACATGGGGAGCTTTAGATTCATGTGGATGTTTGGGTTTATACATTTTTGGTTTAGCATCCAAAGTGCTTTTGATAGTGATGGGATGTGTGCAAGGAGATGGATGATGTGGAGTGATAGAGGTAAGGTTATGAGGATTATATGTGGATGGAGGATGTGCAAGTATGTACCTTTGTTGATCCTGATTAGGGGACATGAAAGTGGGATGTTTATGATGGGTGACATAGATAGGTGTTGGATGGATGAATAGGACGAGATGGAGGAGGTGATTTTAGGATATAGGGGCCTAAAATAAATGTAGGACCTGGAGGAAACATAGAAAAAGTAGATGGAGGATGGGAGATGGTAGATGGAGGGATGTAAGGACAAAAAATGGATGGAATAGATGAAGGAGGAATATGGACAGTTGTTTTGAGGTGATACGATTGAGGAGGAGGGATGGCAGTATATGATCTGGTGGAGCGATGGGAAGAGCCGACATTTCTTTTGGAAAAGGCTCGTTGGGGATGTCTAGAGGTTGTACCAACATCTTTAGATTGTGAGTCTTGGGAAATAGGTCCAAGACCTTGCATGTAGATTTGTTCTTTGACTTGGATGGGCTCGAAAATACCTTGCTCATGAAGTCCTAGACCTTTTCTTTGATAGTTCATTTTCTTGAGCATGTGATCCATGATAGGATTTGTGTTATTCTGAAAACATGATGTGAGTCCCAAGACCTTGCATGTAGATTTGTTCTTTGACTTGGATGGGCTCGAAAATACCTTGCTCATGAAGTCCTAGACCTTTTCTTTGATAGTTCATTTTCTTGAGCATGTGATCCATGATAGGATTTGTGTTATTCTGAAAACATGATGTGAGTCCATTATTAGGTGGAGGATGATGGGTGGTATATACGCTGTATTTTTCTTCTGCGAGGAGGCCACCATGGAAGAATGTGAGAGTACCAAGGGGATATGCAAGCGGTGTGGGGATAGCAGTTTTAGGCGATGATGGGGGATCATGAGAGGGAGATGATGGGATAGCAGCATTTGGATGGGTGGCATCAGGAGAGGGATTAGGGGATATGATAGGATCTAGATTTGTAGTAGTGGGCTCATGCGATGGAGATGGAGATGGAGCAGTGGAATCTTGAATGACAAGGGGATCATGGGATGGAATGGATGGGGGACTGTGATCTTGAGGAGGACTAGATGGGATGGTAGGATCTTGATATAGAGGAGGGGACATGTTGGCATGCTTTGGATTAGGCTCTTTGCATGACTCATCGTGTGCAGGAGGCATGATAATGTAGTCTTGGTGGGACTCTTCAAGTGGGGAAGATGGAGGGATGGAGGATTCAAAACATTCATGGGAATGGATTTTAGTGACACCAGGAGTGGAAGAAGTGGATTGGATTTGGGTGTCATTGATGGGTTCAACAAATCTTGAAGTAGGAATTTGGTGTTCAATGGATTTGGTAGATGTGATGGTAGGAGATGGGGACTCAATGGATTCAAAGGATGTGATGGTTTCAATGGTTTGAGTGGTGCTAGGGGTGGTATCATCAATGATAGGTGTTGGGTGGAGAAGGGTCTCGTCACTACTGACCGTGGATGATGGGTTAGGATGGCATGATTTCACAACTTCAAGGTGTGGAGTGGGAGATGTATTCTTTGTTATAAGTCCTTGGAGAACTTCTGGAGTGAGAAACTTGAATAATCTAGGTTGAGATAGCGTGGTAGGAGTGGATGAAGGATTATGGATTTCTGGGGGATCATGACTAGGGATTGGTGGACTAGGATTAGATTGAGGAATGAGATTGGATGGAAGACTAGGAGTAGATGGAGGATTAGGATTGGAGGGAAGGTTAAGGTAAGGATATTGGAATGGTGAATTAGGATGGGAAGATGGATTGTAGTAAGGGTATTGGAATGGTGGATTAGGATGGGAAGATTGAGATGGTAGATTGAGACAAGGAAATGTGGATGTCAGATTAGGATAAGAAGATGCAGATGTTAGATTATGATAAGTTGATGTGGATGTTGGATTAGGATAGGAAGGTGTGAAAGTAGGATTAGGGTGGGAAAATTGGTATGGAAGATTAGGGTAGTGGGTATATGTGGATGAAGGATTGAGATAGGAGGATCTGGATGGGGGATTAGGATAGGGGTATTGTGATGGCAGATTAGGATAAGAGGACACATGTGTTGGATAAGAGGATGATGTAGATGAAGGATATCCCTTGTCAAAGGTAGCATAAGGAGCATGATTAGGCATGGATGAAGACATAACGAGATAACTCGAAGGGGTGATTGGATTTTGGAAAGCGGGTGGAGAAAGCTTACTAGCAATGATAGTGTCGAGGGGATCCATGTCGTATACCTCTTGATCGACAAGACTTTTGTTATTGTCATTGACATAATTAGGGTTTCCCTTGACCACTATTGATGGAGGATAAGGATTCATGATGATGAAAGGATAAAGAGAATGGATCAAAGATTTTGGATGGAAATAGACTAAAGGCCAAATTGGGATTTAGGTTAAGCTCAGATCGAGATTGGATTAAAGCTCAGATTATGATGATTGGGTGATGCAATGGGATTGATTTTGACGATTGGATTGGATTATCAAAGGATGATTATAACACCGAATTTTCTTCGAGATGGAAGTAGATTGATTGGGTCGAAGGTGATTGGATAGGGATGTGATTGGACTAGATTGGATAAGATCGATCAATGATTGATAAGATCAACTGATGGATTAGATAGGAAGATGAAAGGGATTGTAAACCCCGTTCAGAGATTACCCTAGATGATGTAGGATACTAATTGATCGGATTAAAGGATAAATGGATGATTGCGGCACCAAATCCACTTTGAGATTAAAAATGGATTGATTGAGCCGACGATGATGATTAACTTAGGACAAATGACAATCCTAAGCAGATGTTGATGATGACAATCAGATCAGACACTTAGGTCAATTTGGATAATAACCTAAAACGAAGTTTAGAGGATTTGGATGGGGAAAACGATGATTTGATTAGAGAAATGGATGATAGAAATGGAAAAAAAATTGCTCAGAATGAGAGAAGGAGGTTTATAATAGATGAAAGATTACTCAAAATGAGAAGAAGAAAGCTCTAAATGAATGATAGATTACTTGGAACAAGTAGATGATTGATCGAAATAGGTGAACAAGAGCTCGAAGTGACAGAAGAAGGTTCAAAATGGATGGAAGTTTACTCGAAATGAGTAAACAGATGATCGAGAGGGATGAACGACTACTCAAAACAAGTAAACAATCGCTCACAATGGATGAATGATTCTCAAAATGAGGAGATGAAGGTTTGAAAGATTACTCGAAACAAGTGAACGAATAATCAGAATGACAGAATGAGGGCTCGAAATGATGAGACGAGGGTTTAGAATGATGAAATAGATGATACAACTGACCGGTCAAGGGTCAGGTCCACCTGTTGGGCAAAATTTGGTCAAAACAAGCTGAAAAAGGCTCAAAAGAGCTGGTTCACAGGTCAAGTCCACCCCTGGATGGGTCAGGTCTGCCCCTAGAGGGCAGGTTCACCTATCGGACAAAACTTGGTCAAAAATGGCTAAACATAGGCTTAAAAAGGCTAGTTCAAAGGTCAAGTCCGCCCTTGGATGGGTCAGGTCCGCCCCTAGACAGGTTTAAACTTGACTTTTCAAAAGATGACGAAGGAAAAGGACCCAAAACACAACAAACATCAATCAAAAGGATATGGCTGAAGAGAAAATTATTGGTTTTGCACAAATAAGACAATTTAGACAACACAATCCTAAGATTAGTAGAAAGGGGTATGGCTGACAAAGTCATCTATTCTAGGATGAACATGGTTGCTAAGGAGTCCTTGATATACCCCCGGTACATGAGGCCCAAACCGTGAACACTAACCCATTACAAGCATGAGTCGAGAACCTTGGCGAGATACTAGAGGCTCAGACCAACTCTTCATGTCATTCTGACACTTCACCAATTACAATGTGGTTAGATTGAGGTACAAATTTTGCTCTTCCTCCTTTACATACCCCACCAGTATGCATGGTTGGAATCATCCCTTAGGGTGATGAAATCCCCAAGCAGGTCCTGCTAAGAAAAAGAAAAAGAGGGTGACTCAAAAGGACTTGGTGAGCTACAATTTCTCGTCACCTAGGATCTCCAAATGGCACAAGGGGATTGGATACATCAAATAGCTTACCAACAAGCATGACAAACAAGATTAATTGACACCCCTAGTTAGACTATGTGCCTAAGTTATGCAAAAAAACAAGTAATGGCTGATAAGTAACTAAACTTGCAAGAAAAATTGTTAGTGAGTCTTGTCCTTGTTCCTTGTCAAATGTCGATTAGATGCTTGCAAAAACTCAAACAAGACATGTTAGGGGGTTAGAAACACTTAAAACAACCAAAAGGAGTGCTAAAAATTGAAATTTCACCTTATGGAAAAAGTTGTCTAGGTCAGGTCTGCCTGTCTAGAGGGTAGGTTTGCCTATTTGGAGGGTAGGCCCACCTGTTTGTCAGGTCAAGTCTGCCCCTCTATGAAAAATATACAAAAATCAACTTTTGGAGTCTGTGGAGGGCAGGTCCGCCCCAGGAGGTCAAGTTTGCCTACCTGCCAGGTTAGGTCAACCCCTCTAGGTCGGGTTTGCTCTTGGCAAGTCGGGTTCGCCCCTCTGTAGGTCAGATCCATGCCTTTGCAGGTCGGGTCCACCTCTCTACAACCTGCACCTACAAAAAGTGAAAAAAACAACAAACGTGAAAGATAAAGACTCGTTTGTGGGTCCCACCGAGTGTGACGAAAATGTGAATGGGAAAAAATACTTGTTAGAAAATGAGCAGCAAACAACAACTATGAACACCCTACACCTCAAGATTGGCCTAGTTGAATTCAAAAGCAAAGCAAAGATAACAATTGAAGTTGATTCACCTTGTCTTGAATTGATCCTTTGGTTGGCCTTTTGATATTTGATGTTGTATGCTCCTTTGATGGCAAAAGATGCAATTTGTGAGATGCAATGGGGATGAAAAATAGGTGAAAATGGATGCAAATGCAAGAATTTGGCTAAGTATGGCTCAAGAGAAAAATTTGCAAGAGTTTGGCTAGCATAAATGATCTCTCTCTAAAATGAGAGAAAAGAGGGGGTATTTATAGAGAATTTGGAATACTCTAGGGAAATGGATGGTTGAAATTAAACTAACAAGGCCAAGATGTAGGGATATGGTGAGTTGAGAACTCACAAGCCCTCACATCTTGACATATGGCATGTGAAGTGGCTTGAAAAAGATGATGTGTACATGAGTTGGAAGGAGAGTACATGACATGGAAGTACTACATAATACCTTGGGATTGGACAAGATCTCATAAAGGAGGTCCTTGTCCCCATGTGGGTGAGAGGACATGTGAGGAATTAAAAATTCCTCAAATATCCACATGGGGATGAGAAGAAATTTAAAATTCCTTGGAATGCATTGGGGATTAAATGTGAATTAAAATTTCTCATGGGGAAAGGGGTGCCTTCTCCAAAAGGAGAAAATTTTTAATAGGGTTGACTTAGGACACATGACATGGAGATTAGGTTGACCTGATTAAGTGATTAAGGTTGTGCAATTATTTGATTAAACAAATTAATGACATATTAGAGGCAAGTGGGAAATTAGGAAGAGTTCACATGTGACTTGATGTGACAAGTCAAAGATCACATGGGAAAGAGGAAAAGGAATTTAATATTCCTTGGAAGGATAAAAAGAATTAAAAATTATTTGAGAGGTTGATTAGGCTAGTTAATGAAGGATTAGAGGAGGGTTAGGTGACTAAGATATATTAGAGGCCAACTTGCAAAAGTTGGAGGATGTGACACATCATAATCAAGGATTAGGCATGTGCACATCCCTAATGATGAGATTAGGAGAATAATTAGGATTAAGAAAGGGATGTGACATGTGAGGAATTGAATAAATGTCATATTTATTTAATTCATTTGATGAAAGAGGGAAGGTATTTAATTATTTAACTAGATACCTTAGGGATTAGAAGAACTTTAGAGGTATTAATTAAATAATAGTGACATTACTTAATTAATGCAGATAAGGGGATGTTTAGATGAAAAAATATAAATTTGGATAAATTAAGTATCCAAATTTAGGTGTCTACAGTTACAACTCACCAAACCCTTGTTGTAAAGTCTACAAACTTGTGTGAAATGGCTAGCTTGGATATGAATCTTGAATCAAAAAAATGCTTGATAGATATGGACTTCAATTTCCTTTTTGAATCAAAATCCTACATCACAAATGTTAGCACAAAAACACACATGATGCAAGAATATCTTTGATATGATGATTGAATCTTGATGATGGCTCGAAATGCTTGATGAAATGCTCTTGAATACTTGAATGCTTGGATGCTTAGATTGATTGTTATTTTATCATATATAAAAATGAGAGGAACCTTGTATTTATACATATCCATGCTTAATATCCCAAAATTACACCACACTAAGCCGACATATGAATTCATTAATTAAAGGAGGCTAAATCCCACTAGAATTTGAAATTAAATCCCGAAAATACCTTAAGGGGGACTAAGATGCCCTAGGTGAGGTCTTAGTCTCGAGGCATGAAAATCAAGGCATAAACTCCAAAAAGGGACCTATTTAGGTGCTTTCAAAATTAGGGTCCCAAGACCTTTGGGGGATAAAGACACCCTGGGTGGCATCTTAGTCCCAACCCAAAAATCAAGGACACTCAGATAGAATCATTAAATTATCATTTTTCCATTGATGTTTGTCGAGATTAGCCATAAAAGGATGTAATTTATCAGGCTTGTGGATGCAAAATAGGACCAGTTACGACATAAATAAGGATAAATGAAGCAATGCGGGCCCAAACAAGTGTGAAAATGCAAGGGTATGCATTTTCCTACGTTACAGGTATCATAGGTTAACTTCTTTGGGATGAATTGGGTGATGTTAATGGTGTTTATATCTTTGAGAATATTTTTGGATTTTCAAGAATCTTCCACCATATTGTACAAATCCTTGCCTATAATGCCCCAACATTTTTTTATAAAAATAGGCTATGAAACTATCCAAGCTAGGTCTTTTGTCTATATGTAGTTGGAATGTAACACTTTTAACCTCCTCCATTGTGATTAGTGACATAAGAGCCAAGTTATCCTCTAATATGACCAGACAAGGTATATTGTCTAGTAGGTTCGACAGGTTCAAATCTTTTGCAACCCCTAGAAGTTAGAAGCCAATAACTCTTTGAAATATGCAATAACCTTCACTCATGTTTCTTTCATTTTATTTAAAGTGATTCCATTAGTCAATCTAATTGAGTCAATTCTATTTTGGTCTCAAATAAATCTTGAGGTGTTGAAAAAAGCAATTGTTATTAAATTCCCTATTGCTAACCATGACCGATTTAGATTTCTAGTAGATTTATTCTCTTGTAATCTAACTTGTGCATGTTGTGTCATCAAGTCTTTCTCCCTATTTTATTTACCCTAGAACATATCTTGATCTATAATATTTTTATTTTGATTCTCCATTTTTACCTCAATTCAATTATTTTCTTGAAAAATATTCTTAAAATGTGTTTGGTTCCAATCCTTCAATTGTAACTTAAGAATATTTAATTTCTTTGTGAAAAATAAAACATATTTGAGCCTTTTTATGTCATGGTCCTTTGGACCACCAATCCTGAACTTGTACCAAGATATTGTCACTTCTAAGCCACATCCTTTCAAACTTGAAGGGATAGCACAATGGTGGTCTATCTTCACTAATAGAGAGGAGGATTGGGTGGTGATTAGATCCCAAGATTGGGAAAATAAAAAATTATAAATGATATGATGAGGACAACCAATTGATGGATTACAAAAATATATCTGATCTCTTTGAGATATTCATAAATCCCATTCTCCTATTTTTCCAAGTAAAGTCCCCATTCTAAGGAACAATATTTAAGATATTTGCTTCTCTCACAAAATTCTAAAAATTTATCTATGATTTGGGGATGTGATCGAGTCCTCTTTTTTCTTTGAGATAGATAGGGAATTAAAAGAAACCCCAAGTAAACACTTCCTATCTGCCAAAAAATGGATAAAGGGGGAAATTTAGACCCAAATCTAAAGTTAATATGTTGTCTTGGTTGAGTTGTAGACATTGATGAGGATCAAGAATAGGTCCAAAGAAATTTTTTCACATAACATCCATCCAATTGAGGGAGGAGTTTACAAGATTGACTTTTAATTTACTTGGTTTCCATACTATCCTTAGTCCCCTTGCAACACCAACAAAATCTATGAACAAGCCATCCTAACCTTTGTAGTGATTGAGGAAATTTTTTTCTTCTAGGAAACCAAGTTTTGTTTCTTGTAGCATTATTGTGTTAATTATTAAGAAATAATACATCAATGCCCAATTCATTTAATCCATTTCATACATAACCCCATGAGAGAAAAGAATGCATACAACCTTAAAGAATAACCAAATTTATAGATCAAATAGAGAAGCCATTGTTAGGGTTAGAAAGGCAGATATCTAACAATTAAATGCAGATTTAAGTAATAAACCGAGAAACTAAAAACACACAAAATAAATTATAACATAGAGAATTTTACGTGGTTCACCCAGTCCAGGCTACATCCACCAAACCACAACCATCTAATGATTTTATTATCCAGTGCAAAAACTATTACAATCTTGTGAATAATTGCATTTTTCATTCTTCTGTAACACCCATCCGAACCCCTTTTTTATCAAGCTTAGAAGCTTCCAAAATTTGGGTTCTACAAAATTGGATTTTTCTTTTTTCGTTGATTTTTCCCTTTTTCGGTGATGACGTGAAAAAGTAGGAGGAAATTTTTTCTCGAGGGAACCCTCGCCTAGGGCTCAGCCCGGCCCCGGACCCCGGCAAGGATACATGTTGGGGTGTACAATATACCATGGCTATACAGTATATCATGATTAGTTGCCACATACCAACAACCACAAGATAACATAAGATATACCCCAAGAAAACCCTAGAGAAGGAAAAACATAGCCTCCAAAAGCATCCATACTCCATATTATTATTCAACAAATAAATAATATATGCACTTACAGAGTCAAAATGAATACTTTTGAAACATCAAGCCTCTCCAATGCATCCTCCATGTGTTTGAGCATGAATCCACACATCCCACACCATGCTTCACATATGCACCCCTCAGAAAGACTCAATAATATGATAGCCCACTTACCCATCCAATCTTAACCACTAAACATGTGCTTGCTTATATAGTTTCAAGCTCACATAAATACAACCAAACGATAAGATAAAACCATGCAAGCACAAAACCATTAACCCCTCATTTAATATTGGGAACTAAGTTTTCACATTATTAAATACTTTCCCTGAATATTAAATCATTATCTTATGTCTCCCACACATAAAATAATAACACAATGTTACAAGACAACTTTACAAGTGGCCCCAAATAATTACTAATGTGGCTAAACACACCTCCTAGGTGCACCATACTAAATAATTATTTAATTTATTATAAGAAAATACTAACATTCTCCCACACATAAAATAATAACACATAAATACTAAAATACTAAAATACTAACATTCTCCCACACATAAATACAACCAAACGATAAGATAAAACCATGCAAGCACAAAACCATTAACCCCTCATTTAATATTGGGAACTAAGTTTTCACATTATTAAATACTTTCCCTAAATATTAAATCATTATCTTATGTCTCCCACACATAAAATAATAACACAATGTTACAAGACAACTTTACAAGTGGCCCCAAATAATTACTAATGTGGCTAAACAAACCTCCTAGGTGCACCATACTAAATAATTATTTAATTTATTATAATAAAATACTAACATTCTCCCACACATAAAATAATAACACATAAATACTAAAATACTAAAATACTAACATTCTCCCACACATAAATACAACCAAACGATAAGATAAAACCATGCAAGCACAAAACTATTAACCCCTCATTTAATATTGGGAACTAAGTTTTCACATTATTAAATACTTTCCCTGAATATTAAATCATTATCTTATGTCTCCCACACATAAAATAATAACACAATGTTACAAGACAACTTTACAAGTGGCCCCAAATAATTACTAATGTGGCTAAACACACCTCCTAGGTGCACCATACTAAATAATTATTTAATTTATTATAATAAAATACTAACATTCTCCCACTTGTTTATACATTACATTAGGGTCAATCAATGAAACATATCATCATAGCCATACATGAAACCACATGAATCTCCAAAATTCTCTCATGCTCCATCAATATACCTACAATATAACCAAAGTGACCACCATCACAAGTAAGAACTCCTCTCATACTCCAACATGCCACCTATGGAAGCAAAGGAACAAACCAAGGTGAAGATGCACTAATCTAAAGAAAACAAGCATAAAATACAAGTGATAAAAAGGCTCTGAGCAACTATCAAAGGTGAGAACCCACATGACTAAAAATAACATTCACAACACATGCTAGTACATCCAACCATTCATACCTCCTAGGTATCAACATCAGTAAACTCATTACAATAACATATTCAATCTATAAACCGCAATCAAGCTTCCCATATGAAACCTACCAATGAAGAACATACATATCCAAGTACTCCCACTGCATGGGTAATGTCAAATCTGAAAATAGAACATAGGCATATCAAGTATACCATCAAAACTATACCAAGGTTGCATACAACACACATAGTTGCATATACAAAATAATATAAAGTACAAAGAATAATTACAATGATCCACATATACAACACACATAGTTGCATACTCTCTCATGACATGTCACCACAATACTCCCAATTCATATGAATATGAACCTCTAGGAAGGAGCCATTGAATGAAGAGAGAAAACTTGTAAACCATAACATGTCCTTCTACCAACACCTCAAAGTGATACACTGTGTTAAGTATGATCTCTTTACAACCCCAAATGAAAATCCTAAAAAACACCCAACCAATCAATCTCATAGATCAAATGCAACATGTGTATCATGTATAATTCCAACATGGATGTAAGCCTCTATAACTAAGGAAATTAAACTTAAAGTACCCATTCCCAAAACATGAAATCAACCCAATAAACATCTCCTAAGATCCTCATAAATAGATGATAACATAAATAAACCAATATACACAAAGAGATAACCATGCCAAATATTCCTCAAAATGAATCCTCCAAAACCAACTACCCATAGCCCAAGATCCATGTCTATAAAAAATAAAGCATAGAACATAATACATTTGTTACAAGAATGGTAAAATACCTTTCAAATGAAAAACTACCAAGTAGACCAATAGTGGGGAATGTGAATGCTCCTCCAATATAACCAAGTCATCATGACTCACTCTAAGAACAATATCCTCTATAGGTCCATCATGAACTCATGTCCATATCCAGGTGAAAGACTCATCAACCTTCCTATTGAAACCTTTGAAGAATAACAATCTCAAATAAATGTTTCTAATCCCAATAAAATTCTAGCCTCACCTAAGTCTCAAAGTATCTATGAGTACCTAAAACCAATCAATCCATGCTAAGCTTCAAATAGAACATCACAATATCATGAAGCTCCCAAGCACACAATCAATGTACTCAATACCAAGAGAACCAACAAGACCAATATGAAAGCTCCAACTGTAGAATTAGGAACCCAAACATGAAATCATGATCTAACCATCTCCTCCTAGGAGACACATGTAATAATGCATACATCTTGGTCTCAAGAGAACACTTATCATGTCAAACCTCTAAGCTATCATCAAGAGTAAACCATGACACAATACCAACTACACTCTAAACCAAGAAGCAACATCTCCAATCACGTGAAGGTAACCATATCCTAACAATGAACCTATAAATTTAAAAGAACTCTTTTACAACAATAGGGTCTAAGAGCTCCTCCTAGACAACCACAAATGCTAAAGAAGATCATCCATCACCAATGATGAACCCACATCACTGCCAAAACTCCCACTAAACCGTTATACTAAGCTACACATAGCAGCATGTCACCCACCTCCTAAATGAAGATCTCTCATGGTCCACACTCAATTGCAACCTTAGTAACTCTAGAACAACTAGAACCAAGATATCAAAACCAAGAAGATACAAATGCCAACAAACCATCAAGAATTAATCCCACTGCCAAATCATCACCATCAAAAGATCCCATTAAAATGTGTAACCAATGAAATGTAACCAAGCTATCATGACATCATGATAAACATGTTATAAGTCCCAATAATTGAATATCCAAGCACTCTAATTATCCATCCTCTCATCCAAATGCAACACACACCAATGCACAAATGACCACATATAAGGCAAAAACTGAAATCTGTATCAACAATGAAACAATCTCATGGATATAGATAGTCCATATCCGAGTCATTTATGCAACGTGTAAGTATAGATAACCTATAACATTGCACAACTTGTAGATCCCAAACATTGAAACAACAAATTCATCATTGCATTAGTAACCTATAAAACCAAAATGTCAAATCAAGATAATCCCATAGACATCAAGACTCAAACACCAAATCAACCACATTTATGATTTTCCAAAAATTCCATAAGTTGTAAGAGAGGGGGACCAACCACATTCAAGGCCCCAGGTCACAGAGAGCCAAGAGTAGAAGGCTGCCGTAACTTACCTTAGCTTAAAGGGGTGTTAGGAGATGAAGGACAAGAATGATGAGGATTATAAGGTCCCTCAATCACTTTGCAAACCTAAAATACAAAATGGGGCTAGGTGAGCCAGTTTTTGGGTTCAACACCGTGCCTCAGAAAGCTCTCTACCTGAGGATGAAAGTGCAGTTCTGGGACGACAGAGCAAAGCGCTGGCATCTCTCAAGTTAGTTGGCATATGTACGACCAGAGGACTAAAAAGACAATGTTGAACACTAGAAAACAAACTAATGACCTAACTAATTACTTCCAAAGGGCCAAAACAAAGCTATGAAGTAGGAAAGATATGCACAAATATGATAAAGTAAATATATAAGAGTTAGGGTGGCAAGAATGATCTCACAAAGGTACTTGTTCGCCAACTAGCTCTAAAAATACTTCCACCTACACACAAGAGAGAGGAAAATTGTTGGGTGGCTGTAGAGGATCCGCCTCAGTCAGACCCCCATTTTGGTGTTTCCACCTCCACAGAAAGCCAAGATGGCAATGATGGAGAAAATATATGATAAAGAAAGAAATTAAGTAAAGAACAAAAAAGCACTACAAAATAGTGTTATGCTACTCAACCAAATCATAGAGGAGAGGAGTAGAAGCTTATCACCTCCACCAAGAGCTCACTAGCTAATGGAGGAGAAAATGAGAGGACTCAAGCCTTTGCTACAATGGTGTTGGTTCCACACTTGCTCTACAGAGTTGACAAAATGTTGTTGCTGCTATGGAGTGCAAAGTGCTGCTTGAAGGCTGAAAGTGAATGCTAGAATGCTTGGAGAATGCTTGAAGAAATTGTGTAGGCTTGTGAAGAAGATGAACTAAATACTTAGAAGATGTGTAGAAGATGAAATGCATGTAGAATGAGTGAATTTGAAGGAAAGAATGAAGAAAATGACCATATTTGGGTCAGTTAGTCAGAGAGGGTGTTACAAATTGACCTCCAATGGGAAGTGTAATGCCTTTATAGGCTTTAGATGCAGGAATCTGCTAGGGATGTAAGTGCATCATGCAGATGTTTGCACACCACATGTGTGTCCTCGAAAGTTATTCCTTTGCTAACACACAAAATAGACACCAACTAGAATGAAGGCAGCGGGCTTATGTGGAATTTAGCCTTCAAATTTGGTTTTCTAAAGTGAGGAGGGGTAAAAGGGGAATTTGCATAAAGGGTACAAATTCACTCCTATACATTTTGGCCCCACTTTAGCGAGCATGAATACTGATGAATGCTTCAATAAAGTAGATCAGAGGGGTAGTAGGGTTAGAAATGTATACTTGAACTGTCAAGGAAGTAGACCATGATCTGGCGAACTAGGGAGTCTAGGACAAGAAAAGGACTTCATAGCCCAACAAAACTATGAAGTTGAAGAATGAAAGCATCTTACAGGCCCATGGACCTGCAAGGAGGAAACCCCCAAGATCTCTCACATGAAGGAAGCCCTAAGAAGTAAGCGCCTCATAGGCCCGCAAACCTGCAAAGAAGGTGTCCCCCAAGATATCTCACATGGAGGATACCCAAAAAAGTGCCTTACAGGCCTGCAGACCTACAAGGAAGCGTCCACCAAGATCTCTCACATGGAGGAAGCCAAGAAAGCACCCTAAAAACCCGCATACCTATAGGGGAGGTGTCCTTCAAGATCTCTTACATGAAGGAAACCCAAGAAAAAGTGCCCTACAAACTTGCAGGCCAACAAGGGAGCCACCCTCAAGATCTCTTGCATGAAGGAAGCTCAAACGAAGCACCCTATGGGCCTATAGACCTATAGGGAGGTATCCCCCAAGATCTATCAGATGGGGGAAACCTAAGGAAAGTGGACTCCGCAGAGTCAAAAAGTGGCTTCACAGGCGCATCCGTAAAGCGACATGTTTACTTGCAAATAAAACATGTCAAAAAGTGGCCACGTAGGAAAGTAAGTGGACAGTCGTGCAAACCATCAACAATTGGAAAACTTTCAAAGGGGTCCCTTGGGAACACTGGCATGAAGAAGGGGTCCACTTAAGGGATGCACTATTCAAAAATGTGAAAGAAATGTCTTTTTCTCGAATCGATTCATCATCAAGGAATCCTTTTGAAATATGTTCACTTCATCAAGGAATTTGAAAGGAAGAATATGCTCCCATGTGAGGGGAAGATCAAAGCTATTCCCACTTTGAAGGAATGTTCTCAAGTTCTTTCTTTACGAACCCATGATGAAGGAAACATGTTCCATTAGGGTTTCAAGTAAAGAATGTGATTCTTGAAAAGAAGTTTGTGAATATTCTCGAGAAAAGATTCGTTGGTGGCAAAAAATGTGTTTTTATGAAAATCAAAGTGTTGAAGAAGTGACGTTGTCACACATGAGAGGGACAACTCAAGCAAAGAAGAGAGAGAGAGATAAAGGAAAAGAAAAAAAGAAAGAAAACATGAACAAAGGGCATAGGGGTAGCCTGATATTTTGGGGTTAGAACTGCTCATGAAATAAATATATATATGTATAGTAATATTATATAAAATGAAATATCATCAACCCCCTACTATATCAGACCATGTAAAGAATGCACAAGAAGACAAAGTAAATTTTTTTTTTGGGTCAACATGGAAGGGAAGCCTAAATGCCCCCAATGCTTTGCATCATCCCCAATTTATCAAAAATAAAGTCACAAACATGGAAGAATGATGACACAAATAGATGAAGGTTTACAACACAAAAACCACATCTGTATCCAAGCACCAATAGGGGTGATGAAGGTAATCTAGGCACACATAGCACAATCACGGGGGAACACATCACAAAGCACACACATACACACACATCTAATCTAAAGATAAAGAAGAGGTCTCCCCCTAACATTGATCAAGAAAGAGGTCATCCACTTCCCACTCTAGATCATCATAGGGGGGAGGAGGACGAGTCTACAATGGTGGAATGTTAAGAGGAGGAGTGTTCAACCCTCCTGCAACAAGGGCTAAGGAAGAGGGCCATGCAAGGTCCTCTCCACAGAGCTCTTATGGAGCTAAGGTCAATGATTTTGCGAAGATCACCAACAAGGTCGAAACCTCATCTAAAGTGTTAAACATGCACTTTACAGGAGTGTCATGTTTTACCTCAATAGATGAAGAAGGTTACGCTCGATATTCACTGCTAGGCTCACCGAGTGACTCAAGAGCGGTGAAGAACTCAAAAGAATCTGAGACTAGTTCCATCAGTAGGATAGAACAAGTCAGCATGGGACCACCTTTCAAAGAAGGCGGGCTCCTCTTACATCCTCTGTTGCTGGAAGGACCATTCTCTACCTTTTGCTTTGTCGGAGGAGGAAAACTCCCCACATACGAGGCAAAAAGTGTAGAGGAAGAGGAGGAAAGAACCACAGTAGATATGACCGAGGTGTTAGTCATATCTATGTGTTTTGAGAAACGCGAGATATCTAGAAAAAACATCAACAAAGGTGGATCCACCAAAGGAGTGATGAACACCTACAACTTTTTGGGGTCAGGAACATTTGCACTTGCAATGAAAGTTGAAAGCGATAC
The DNA here is from genome assembly GCA_007258455.2 of Sequoia sempervirens. NCBI lineage: Eukaryota > Viridiplantae > Streptophyta > Pinopsida > Cupressales > Cupressaceae > Sequoia > Sequoia sempervirens. The sequence continues at coordinate 69,783,757 of VDFB02000363.1, forward strand.
AGAGCTAGTTTGAATGAAAGCAAAGGGGAGGAGAGAGGACACAAATAGAGGCCCTAATACAGGGGCAGTCATCTCCTCTTCCTTCCTCTGTAAGGCAGCCTGCTCAGCCATGAGATCCTTATGCTAGCATTTACACTTGTGTGCAAGGCAGTTTCTGTGACTCTTTGAACTAGAGGCTAGAGGCTATGAAGGAACGAAAGGCTCCTACTCAACCATGGGAGTGTCCACTATAGTTTTTTCTGGTGGAGGAATAGACTCCTAAATGGGAGTAGGAAGAGTAGGCTAAGAAGTAGCGGGGGGAGTTGGCTCAAGTGCCTTGACAATGAGCCTCTTCCTGTTCATTGCTTTGGGAGCAGGAGCGGTAGGAGGCCGCGAAGGTTGAGATAAAGAGGAATCTCCATGAGGACCTTTTCCTCTACCATATAGGTAGTACCAAGGTCCAGGAAGTTTAGTTGGGAGATTCAATATCCTAATCTTGGGTCTACACCAAGGAGGGATCATCAGACTCAATGGGTAAAACCCAAGATTGCTCATCCAATACTCCTCCCAAGAGAGGGGAGTAGATGAGTCATCCTGAGGGGATGCAATATTCTCCTTCCCTTTTCGAGAAGGGGAGGCAATCGGTTGTTGTGTTATAGGAAGAGCCAATTTTGACTGTCCCTTGCCCCTAGTCTTGTACTTTACGTAGTTCTTGTAAAGTAGGTCCATTCTTGGAGGAAGCAGACCAATCGGGGTGGGCCAAAAGTGGTCTAGCGAATATCCCCCGTGAGACACCAAAGGCTGATAGCCAGTGTCATGCACTACGTACATGGCACCTTCATGGGAGAACTTTAGAAATTTATGACTAACGAAGGTGATTCCATTCATGGAAGCTAGCCAAGGTATGCCTGGCTTCATCCTAAACAAATATGACTCTAGAATGACATCAAAAACTATGTCAACAACCCTAGGTCCAACTAGGTTGGAAAAAGTTATGAATCCATAAGGTTTCAAACAAAGACCATCGTGTGTATGGATGGTAGATTTCATTTCTTTGTATTCTTTTCTATGTAATGAGTTAAGCCACAATGTCTCTTTTGTAATAGCATTCACTCAACTTGTAGGGTCTACTAGGAATCTTGCCACAATGTTACCATTGAAGTGAGTAGGAATGTAGAGAGGCGAGGGCTTGTTATTTAAGGGTAAATCCTGCGAAGTGAATGTCACATCCGATGAACTGGTCGCAGGTTGTGTGGTAGAAGTAACCATGACCATGTTAACATAAGCCTTGAGCTAAGTGATAGAATCAGTGGGATCAACAATCATGTTAGCAGAATGTGGCAGAAATGGGTCCATGTATATCTGTAATTCACTATTCTCTTTCACCACCGATTTGTTTGCATTTTGTTTGCTTCCATTAAGATGAATAGTGTTGTCCTTGATGCAATCTAGTATCTCATGGCATAGGTGCATACAAGGTTTGGTATCATGACCATTAACTCGATGGTACCGACAGTAGGTACTTGCATCATACTAGCTAGGGTATGGTTTGTTAAGAGGTTTAGGGTTTGGCAGGATTGTGATCTTTTCCTTCAAAAAATTTTGCAAGATGGAGGAATACGATTCTGATGACTTTGTAAACTTTTGGTTGCATCTGAGGCTATTGTCATTTGTAGTGGCTACTACATTTGCAACAACTTTACCTCTCCCAAAGATCGATACAATGGACTTTCCTTTAGAATGGGAGTGTGAGGAGGGTCCCCCAAACTAAACCACCATTTGTTGATACTCTTGTAGGGTTGCACACAAATGCACGAAAGAAGGGTATTTCATAAGGGAAAACTTCTCTTGCCTAGGCCTTTGTAAGTAAATTATGAATACCTTCTGCATGTCAGAATTAGGCAGTAGATACGAGATTTGTGAGAAAAGTGCTTGATATTGCACTATGAAATCAATAATCTTTCTGTTATCACCTTGTTTACTCTGGACGAGATCCAAAAGGTCATCTATGACCCGATGTTAGCTTAGAATTGTCGTAGGAACTAGTTTACAAGTTGATTAAATGAGAAAATAGAATTATTAGGCAAGGAACAATACCATTCAAATGTTGTATCCTTGAGAGATTGAGGAAATAGTTTGGCCATCAACGCATCATGATGTAAGAAGTTTGTGCACAAGGCGTTAAAGGAAGAAACATGTGTCTATGGGTCCCCTTTGCCATTGTATTTCTCAAATTTAGGAATCTCCATTCCCTAAGGGAAGGGAGTGTTCAAAATCATGATTGACAATAGACTGTTCTAGAAGAAGGGTTGGAAGATAGGCTAGATAGAGGCTTGAGAGAGACTTTCCAATTGGTTCTGCATCTTACCCATATTTTGAAGAAGAGTATTTATAATTGTAGACGTCCAATTTTGATCACTTCCATATGATCAAATGCGTCTCCTTGATTCATCCGGTTGCTCATCCCCTCTGTCAATACACTGCCGCTTGTCAATTAATAATCACTCCTCAAGATTCCCATACAAAGTTGGGTCCCAGCATTTAATTTTGATACTCTTAATTTCTTTCCTCCTCTAAATTATTGAATAAATATTCCCTTTTATTTAATTTAGTCATATTCCCCTTTTGAATTAAAATTCATTTTTTAATTCATCTTTTCTCTCTCATAGTCACATCCTCCAATTTTGCAAGTTGGTCTTTAATCCATTTTAATTATTTTCATCTTCTTCTAATTAACTAGGGTTAGCATGTGCACACCTCTAATCAATAATACAAGGTCACATCCTCCATAATTTCCTAATTTGCTCTCTTAATCGTCATTAGTCAATCTTAACTAAGTACTTGTAATAACTCTTAATTCACATTTGATTAGCCTAACTCTAATCCTCATCCTATTTATGGCATGTCCTTGAGTCAACCTTATTAAAGGCTTTCTCCTTTTGGACAAGGCATCCCTCTTCCCCATGTGAATTTTTAATTCACCTTTTAATCCCCCAAGGCACCTAAAAGGAATTTTTAATTCCTTCACTTCTCCCCACATGTTCTCTATTCATTCTTTATTCTTTCTCTCATCCCCATGAAAATATTTGAGGAATTTTTAATTCCTCACATGTCCCTCACCTGCCATGGGGACAAGGGACCTCTCTGCAGGAGGAGATCTTTTGTCCAACTTCTCAAGGTACTTTGTACCCCCTCCATGTCATGTCCTTCTTCTTCCACCTCATGTCCACTTCACCTTTTAGGGCTAAATCACATGCCACATGTCAAGATGTGAGGGCTTGTGAGTTCTCAACTCACCTTAGCCTTACATCTTGATATTTGAGGGACGCACCCCAACCGGCCCATTTCCCTATAGGATTTCCAAAAATCCCCTAAATTTCTCTCATTTTGGGGAGATCATTTTGTGTAGCCAACCTCTTGCAGTTTTACTTCTCAATCCAGACTTAGCTATTTTCATGTTTCCAAGCATCATTTGCATCTCACATCACACATCTTGTGCCATCTAAGGAGCATACACATCCAAGATCGAAAGGGCCAACCAAAGGATCGACTCAACGCAAGGTATAAAGTTCCATTTCGTGGCTTTGTCTTGTTTTGTTTCTAACTTAGGCTAATCTCGAAGTGTAGGTTGTTTTAGTTGTTTATTTGTGCTCTTTAACTTGTTGCTTGTTTTCTAACACCTATTTCGACCTATCACATTTCTGGCACGCCCGGTGGGACCCAAAAACGGGTCTCTTTCTTTCACGCTGGCGCATTTTTGCATTTTGGCAAGTCTAGGGTTGTGGCGTGAGTGGCGGACCTCGTCTCTTCCGGCATGACCAAACCGGAGCAGGGCGACTCGGTCTTGGCTCATTCCCACGAAAGCGGCACTGCCTTTAGTGCGCAGCTGGCGCATCTATCCCAGCTTCCGCTACGGACCTGTTCTAATTCGCGGGTCGGTCCCAGCCTGCTGGCGTTTGTCCTAATTCAGTGGCGGGCTTGTCCCAGTGAAGTGGCGGACCTGTCCTAATTCAGTGGCGGGCATGTCTTAACAGAGTGGCGGACCTGTCCTACAGAAGGTAAAAATTTCAAGTTTTCCCGAATTGTGTTTTGATAAAATAGGAACATAGCTTAATTAAAGAGGTGTCAATAAACCTTGCTTGGCGTGTTTGGGAAAGCTACTTGACGTATCCAATCCCCTTGCGCCATTTGGCGATCCTGGGTGACGAGAAATCGTAGCTTTCCAAGTCCTTTTCTGTCACCCTTTTTCAATTTCTTAGTGGGACCTGCTTGGGGATTTCATCACCCCAAGGGACGATTCCAACCACGCGTACCGGCGGGGTATATAAAGGGGGGAGAGCGAAAGCTGTACCTCAATCCAACCACGTTGTAATTGGCGAAGCGTCGGGATGACGTGAAGAGTTGGTCAGAGCCTTTAGTATCTCGCTAAGGTTCCCGACTCACGCTTGTAACGGGTTGGTGTTCACGGTTTGGGCCTCACGTACCGGGTGTATATCGAGGACTCCTTAGAAACCATGTGCATCCTAGAATAGAAGACTTTGTTGACCATACCCCTTTCTACTAAATTTTAGGGTTGTGCTGTTTGAACTGTCTTTCTTGTGCAAAAACCAGTGATTGTCAGTTTGGCCAAGTCTTTTTATGATTGCTACACTTTGGGTCCTTTGCCTTTGCCATCCATCAAAACATCAACCTTGAACTCATCCTTCGGCGGACTTGACCTTATCCTTTAGCAAACTTGTCTTAGTACATTGGCGAACCTGTCCCAGTTCAGTGGCGGGCTTGTCCTAGTGCATTGGCGGACCTGTCCCAGTTCAGTGGCGGGCCTGTCTTAGTGCAGTGGCGGACCTGTCCCAGTTCAGTGGCGGGCCTGTCTTAGTGCAGTGGCGGACCTGTCCCAGTTCAGTGGCGGGCCTGTCCTAATTCGGTGGCGGACCTGTCCTAATTCAGTGGCGGACCTGTCCCAGTCCAGTGGCGGACCTGTCCTAGTGCAGTGGCGGACCTGTCCTTTGATCACCCTATATCATCACTTTGCATGCATTGTCCCTCTATTTTGACCATCGATACGACCATTTAGCATCCGAAATAAGCTTTTGAACGTCCATTTCGAGCCTCCATCCCTTCATTTTAAAGGTCATTTATTCTGAACACTCTTCTACTTGTCTCGAGAGCCATACGTCTCCCCTAAGACGCTACCCATTCATCCTAATTCCATTTTTCATCTCTGATCCCCGTTATTCCATATAAACCTCGTTGGAGTTGCCATCCAAGTTGACCTAGGTATTTATCCCTAATCGCAATCATCATAGCTGGCTTAGGATCGCTATCCGTCTTAAGTCAGTTATCCTTTTCGGCCCAATCAATCCGCTTCTATCTCAAGTTGGATTCGGTGTCGTTATCATACATCCACCTCTCAATCAATACCTAGTGTTACCAAGGATCCCTCTCAAACCCGGTTGTGGATCTCGGTCTTCGTCATACTTATCATCAATCCAACCCTAATCATCAGATTAATCCGATCCCTACACCATCAAACCTATTCGGATCAAAACCCGACATCCAGGTAAATCCAACATCTATCGATCAATCCAATCCGATCCCATCAAGCCAATCCACATCGACCTAATCAATCGTCATCCACTAATCTCCCATCAAAATCGAATCAATCTTGATCTTCATCATCTTGCATGCCCGTTCAAACTCGATCACAAGCAAAGAAAATGGCCGACCAACAAGCCCTAAATGCCCAATCGAACAACCCTCAAAATCCCATCAACACGGTCAACGTCACACCCGATCCTAACTATGGTGCTAATATCCCTCACGATCCCCACAACGGCACCTCATCGCAATCCAATGTGGATGGTCAAAACACATCACCCCCTGGGGAGGAAAACATGGCCGATCAACCCGAGCTCACGTTCGAAGAACACTTTAGCAACCCTGTCAATGCACAAATGACAGAACGCCTCTTCGAAAGACATGGGGACAAAATCTTGGCTCACTTGATTGACAAGGGTGTCAAGCTACCGTCAGGTGTCGACTTATCCAAGTATGGCACCTCAACATCCAACGTACCCCAAGGCTCACATGACATCCCTAGTAGCTCGTATGCCCCCATAGAAGGTTGGCATCAACCCGAATTCGGCAACGCAGTCCTGTATCCCGTTGGAAATCCCACGCATCCCACCATCTCGATCACGGGAGCACCTCAAACCATTGATCCCAATGATCCCTATGCCTATGGCATGCCGCAAAACATCCCGCAACCACAACCATTAATGCTACCGGCACCGCCCCTTTCGAACCCGCCTCCTGTCAACACTGGGGGCAACCCTTTCGCTTCTTTGCATCCGCCTCAAGGAGCAACCAATCCTCCACCCTCATCATTCAATCCTCCACCATCGGCCCAATCCAACGTCCCTCCTCCATCGTCATTCAATCCTCCACCATCGGCCCAATCCAACGTCCCTCCTCCATCGTCATTCAATCCTCCACCACCAGCCCAATCCAACATTCCTCCGTCGTCGTTCATGCCCCAACAACCAGCCCAATCCAACATTCCTCCATCATCATTCATAGCTCAACAGCCGCCCCAATCTAACATCCCTCCATCATCATCGTACGCTCCCACTAGTGCTCAACAACCTCCCTCGCACAACATATCAATCGCACCTCCACTTCAACAACAACCGTTGGTCAATCCCCTATTCTCAGCACAACCGCCACAACATCAACCGCAAGGAAATCAACCCCGGCCTTTAGCCCCCACCATATCTCCATTCCTTGCATCCATCTTACGCCCGCAAGCGCAACCATCACATAACATCCCGTCTCGCCAACCACAGCCGCCAACTGTGCATCAACAACAATATCAACAAGCGCCCCATCATTACAACTATTACAACCAGCAACAATATCCACAACAACCCTCCTATGGGGCATCGCAACAGTCATATCAACACCCCCAATATCCGCAAGCTAATCAACAACACTTTCTCCACACTTCCCAACAGTACGCCACCCACAACTACCCAGCCAATCCATATCCTCCTTCGCAACAGCAACCTCTTTATCAACAAGGTCCCTTGGCATATCAGCAGGATGTGACACCTCCTCATCCATACACCCATCTCCAAACATCCTCTCAGAATCCACAATCATCATATCATCAATATCCATCCAACACACCAGCCAATGCGGACATCCTGGAAATCAAAGCCGCACTGAAGGATCTCCAGGCAGGGACTAGCAAACAATCGTTCAAGTTCGAAGATATATGCCCCTATCCGTATGATCCCTCCATCTCATTGATTCCCTTCCCCAAACATTTTGAGATACCAAAATTTGACAAGTATAAGGGGAACAAAGATCCAAAGGCTCACCTGCGGGAGTTTTACTCCCAGTGTCAAGAAGTAATCCACAATGACAACTATCTCTTGCGACTGTTCCCCCGAAGTCTGGGAAGCGACGCACTAGGGTGGTTCATGACCCTCGACAAGGGATCTATAAAATATTTTGCGGACTTGTCAGAAAGGTTTGTCTCCTACTTCTCCTTCAACTTGGAGAAGGATACTGATACCCTGGATCTTCTCAAAGAAAAACAACGTGAAGGGGAAACTTTCACTAGCTACCTTCAGAGGTGGCGTGCCCTAGCCAGCCGAATGAAAACCCCTTTGAAAGAAAAGGACATGGTCACCCTTTTTGTGGAGAACTCCCATCCTGACATGGCCCACAACTTCCGATTACATTGTGTCACCACTTTCGCGGAGGTAGTGGAGAAAGGACCCATCCTTGAGCGTGCCCTTATTGCTAAAGGGCACATCAAAATATATAACCAAGATAGGGAAAGGTCTTTCAATGACAAGCCACGTTTTTGGAACAAGAACAAGAATGCAGTGAATGATGGTGTCACTGACACTAAACACGTCCACGTAGCCAACACATCTCAGAAACAACAGCAATCCATGCCTAATGCCATATCTGTACCGCAAGGGACGCCCCGTCCTCCCCAACAGTCCAATCAAAATAACCAAGGGAACAATAAACGCCAATATGCTCAACTAGGAGAACCCTTGAGTGTTGTCTTCAACAAACTGTTGCAAATTAGCTACCCGATCACGTATCCTGTCACCAAGCCGCTTGATGAATCCAAACCTAAGCCCGCATGGTTTAGGGAAAATGAATATTGTGAGTTCCACAAAATCAAAGGACACTCTTTGAATAAATGTCAGGGTCTCAAAAACTACGTCCAGGATCTCATAGATCGAGGTGACATCAAGGTTGACCCTAGTCAGGCTCCGTCGTCCAACGCTCAATTACAGATCTATCAAAACGCCTTCCCAAATCATAACCAAGGCCCGAGCACTTCCAATGGTAATCCTCAAAATAACAGCACAAATAACGTGAGCTACAAGAGTGTACCCCTCAATTACGAGGGTGTTATTCATTACATTGAGCAGGTAGAACCTCGTGTATCCATGATACACGTCAAAGCTAAAGACCCCCAATGTGCTGTTACCACACGACGGGCCCGTATCACCGTTCCTGCAGCCTCCGCACCCGCTCAACCGACTCCTGTAACTTCCCAGTACAATATCCTTGATCACCTGGGAAAGACCCCTGCACATATCTCCATTTTGGATTTACTCAAGTCTTCCCCTGTGTATCAAGAAATCCTCAATAGAGCTCTACAGGAAACTCATGTGCCTAATAATATGGATCCTACACAGTTCCAAGCCTTGGTAGGACACCTGGATTCATCCCACCAACTACACTTCAGCCACAATGATATGCCCAACATTGACGCCAATCACAATCGCCCCTTACATATTGAAGTCGTGGTTGCTCGGCATAAAGTAAAAAGGGTCTTGGTAGATAATGGCTCTGCCCTCAACTTGTGCACTTTAAAATTCATAAAACAGGTGGGGTATACCCAAGCAGACTTAAGCAGTTATTACAATCAAGGCTTATGACAATGCGAAAGAATTGAGAAGGATGCAAATAATTAGAGGAAATAAGGAAAATATGTAATCATAATGAAAGTATGAAAATATGGTAAAAGATATCATCATATAGTAAGGACATAGGAACATAGGATTAATCATGAAAGTACATGCAAAGCAAGGGAAAGACAACATGCTCCCATGTTTCTCCAAATGAAGGCAAATATTAAGATAAAAATATCCTTATCATGTAAGCACATGATAAGGATCATAAACATATAAGCATGTGAGAAAAATAGAGACATATCATCCAAAAACATGATATCATAAGTATGAAAAATAAGAAACATAGGAGCATAAACAAGGGACATGAGAAAGCATAGGGACTAGACATAGGAAAATAAAGGTACTCCCAAGTGTGGAAAATAAAGTATGAAACATAATATACAAGAAAAATGAGAATAAGAGACACAAAAAATGATGCATAGACAAAAGGTCAAAGTATGAGGAGACACAAGGTAATTATCCAAGAATAGGCATGGAGGATCATAACATTAATGGATTAGGTAGTGTTTATTTAAATACCTTCAACAAATATGTTGAATTGTGAGGGTCAAATTCTCTCCAATCAACCCCCCTAGTATAATAATTTAATGGTGACAAACCAAGATCAAAGGCCACAAGCAATCATGTAGTACATGTTATGTAAGAAAATAATGCAACTACAATGTTCTATGTTGTTGAAATGATGCTCTCATATTATAATAGATGCCATAATAATGTTTGATAATCTAGTATTAATCAAAAAATACACCTCTCAAGTGTAGAATTTAAAATAAATTGTCCTTTAATCAACTCATAATGACTAGGGAGAAAAATATGGGTCCAATTTAATAAATTCAAAATTAAAAGTTTAAGCTTTAAATCCTTGTAATGAAAATGATCTAGGGTAATTTTATACTCACATATCTAAACTATGGTGATGAATGGCTATATGTGGAGTTTAGATATAGATCAAACAGAGATTATTTATGATGGGGACAGGCTAAGATGGTTTATTTGTAAAATTTAACACGATGCTTTATTTTATACACTAGCAGTTGTATAAAATAAAACCCAATCCTTGTGACCCAAAACACGAGTAAAGGGCATGGGTGCATGATTTTTCATATTGCATGTTTCCCCCACTTTTAATTGCATGCAAACTACTCTGAAGATGTATGTCAAAGTAAACTGGATAGTTGTGAATCAATCTACCTCACAATGACCAAATTATCACTAGGAAGGCTTATTCCCAAACCCCAATCTTGAACACTTTTCACTATGACATCTCATCAAGATTGCTAGCTCAAACTTATCCTTATTTGTATACCTTAACTTTGATCCCCAACTTCCTAATAATTTAATTTATGTATCCTCTCAAATTGGAGATTTTGGGGTACCATTATCTATTTTCTTTGAACATGAAGTACACCATATAAACTCTAAAATCCAATGTTTTGTATTGTTCACTCCCACCTACATCTCTACATGACCTAGGTCGCCATTAATGACCATATTTATGTTGCAATTACTCAATAATATATTTTTCCACTCAAAAACAATTGTCTAATCTTAAGGGCACATATTCACATGCAAATTCAAGAGAAGGATGAAGAACAACATGCCACTTTCAATACAATGCTTTTATTTCTAATGTGTATAATTTTCAATCAAACTTTAGGCTTCTATTTCATCAAATTTCATGGGATCCCAACTTGTTCCGCATGCAACATTAATGACATTTTATCATGGGCTAATTTTCGAATAGATTTAATGACCAAACAAAGTGTTATATATACTAGTTCATTTTTCTAGAATAAAGGCTAGTCATTTTCCATTTTCATGTGACTATAACATTGAGAAAGATTTATGGTTTTAATCCCTACATTTCTAGTTTCCATTTGAGCATCCCATTTTTATAAATCATGAAGAGAAAGCTAGTTTCTAGTAGATTTTTGTAACTAGATTTCTCCTTGGCTATTTGTAGATCTGTAGGAAGATTTCTAAGCAAGGAAGAGTGATAGTTTCTTTCTATCTTAGGGTTTTCTCTCATCACATTTGAACATGTGAATTTAATGAGAAAATGACATATGTTGCACCAATTTAATGTATTGTAGATTGTCATTTGTAATGGTCTTTTTCTTATTGCATGTGGAATTCTAGAATTTTGGAGTGATTATTAAGCATGTCATGGTATTAATATCATATCTCTTTGGTTATTTTTATGCATTATTTCTTCTATTTTTTTTTCACTCTATAAACCAATATAAGTTACTAATCCTAAAAATGTTTGACCCTTCATACACCCTTAAATGAATTATATATTTAACCAGAATTGTTAGAGTATGAAGTACATATTTTTATGCATTTCATGGTTCAACATTTTAACCAAAGAAACAACTCTAGTGAACCTTGAAAGAATTCAATTTAAAGGAAATATTTCCTACATACCCACATCGTGTATCTTTGTAATGATATTTTCATCAACTTAATAGAGGCCATAGTAGTAGGTTGTTCTTTGATCTAATGAAAGAATTTAGGATCAAATTTATCTAGACTATAATATAGCTTTTCCATATTTCATATATTCAATTGTGATAAAATATTATTAAATATTGCTTCTAAGAACACCCTCCTAGGCTTAGTTGAGACCAAAGTGAAGGATATTTTATCCACTCTCAACAATTAGCTTATTATCACACATTCTTTGTTGATCAATTGGTCTATCTACATTTAGGAACATGTCCTTGGACTTGAAGTGGATTGATCCCTCTGTAATTTTTAGTAGTGATTTCAAGTCCTAATAGAATGGCATAGTTGTCAAGGATATTTTAAATTTAGAATCATCTTGAAGACATCAACAAATTAGATATAGTGCAGTTATTAGTTTGGATAAGTTGATAGCATGTCAACTTACACCAACATAATGGCATAGTAAGGCAAAATGGAAATAAATTCTTGTCTAGTACTTTCAAGTTTTAATTATTGAGAGAAAAACTCTCCTAAGTGAAGGGTGAGGACTCATTTTATTCAAACCTAGAACTTTTTTATAAATCAAAAAATTGAACATGGAGAGAAGGTAGCCCAAGTACCAAGAAACTAAGAAAATGCTTCTACTAAAGCATAAAGACAACATCCACAGTGGGAAGCTCAAAATAATGGTAAGTCATTCAAACCTACCTATCTTAATTTAGAAGTAGGTACTTTAGGTAGAAATAATGTATTCATTGGTTCAAGAGATCAACACCTGTATACTTATAATGATTCAGATGATAACATAATAAAAAATATAGACAAATACATAGGTCTAAGTATGAAATAAGAAGGGATTATATGATTATTGTTAGAAGAGATTCACATAAATATTGAATTAAATAAATGTATGTGGAAACACTTCCTACATTAATATTCTAAGGAGATTTTTGTGTGATTTTAATCTTTTAAAAATTATACAAAGAAAAAAAATTAACACAAATTAAATAATATACCATAACATATGTGTACATGGGTAAAACCCTTTTGAGGTAAAATCCCCACACTCCAAAGCAACTTAATGATTTTTTTAATAAATGATAGTTAAAATACACATGTAGAGCAAGCCTTCACAGGAGTATCACCAACCAAAGATCTAGAGGAATTCTAATAACTTAATAATCTCTACAAAACACTCACACACCCTCCATCTCAAGCACCTATTATATAACAGATATAGTACATGAAACCATAAAATAGAAACTAGAAAACCATAAGCTAAAACTACCCAAAAAGTGTAACCCAAAACTATCCCCAATCAAAGATTTCTTATGATGTGCCATAACAAGCATCATAATTTGGTCAACAAGCATCATAACTCACATTTAACTAATTTGAGATAGTTTTTAACATGTTTTCTTTGGTCAATTTTTTTGTAAGCTTTAGTCTCCTTCATCCCCCATGCACCTATCATGTGTTGTAAGTTTTTTAAATATCTCAAGATGTTCTAGGTGTGGGAGGTTTTATGTTCAAATTTCTAAGAAAGGTGTTTATGTTATAGTTTCTCTTCCTAGCATTCCTTACTTTCCAAACTTGACCTTTTCATTTGTTGTTGTCAAGATATCATAGTTTCCCATCTAGGCATACCTTTCATTGTTTCCTTATCTTTGTTCCTCTCTCCTCTCCTTAACTTTAGAGTTTTCCTTCTTGGCATCCCTTCCCTCTATCCTTTTCACTATGTCAACTCATTAGGTTCATGAGTTGAAAATTATCTTTTTTTTTGTATATATTTAGTGATTATTTCCTTAGTACCTCTAATCCCCAACTCCCTAATGATATCCTTTGTGTATCCTTTCAAAGTTGGAGATGGAATGGTAGCCTTATCTATTTTCTCTGAGCATGAAGTATGCCATCTCCCCAACCCCTAGTCCTAAAAACTCCAAAACTATTGTATTTTACACTATTCACTCCCACCTACCTCTCAACATGACCCATCTCACCATTAATGACTAGATTTGACATCACAACTACTCTAAAATATATTTTCCAACCCATAAATAGTTTTCTAATCTTAAGAGCATGGATCCACATGCAACCTCAAGTGAAGGATGAAGAACACCATCTCACTTTGAATACAATGGTTGTGCTTTTTGAATTAATTATTTTAACATGAGCTCTAAGCTAGAGTTTCAATACATTTTGTCGGATGCTAGCTTGTTCCAAACACAAAATTAATGGCATGTGATCTTGGGTAAACTTTTTATGGATTCAGTGACCATATAGAGTGTTATATATACCAATTATTTTTTCAAAACAAAAGTATGTCATTTCTCCATTTTCATGTGACTATAATACCAAGAAATATTTAGGGTTTTGATCCCTATATTTTCAATCACAATTTGAAAATTGTTAAGAGGTAGTTATTTTGTATTAGATATTTGTAACAAAATTTCTCCTTGGCTAGTTGTAGATCTTTCAAAAAATATCTAAGCAAAGAACAGTTTTAGGTTCTTCCTATTTTATGGTTTTCTCATCACACTTTTTGGTGTGAATCTAATAATAGATTTTTAAGTATCATAGCACTTTAATGCATTATACATTGTCATTTTTAGTGGTCTTTTTCTTATTTCATCTAGATTTTTGGAAGTACGAAGAGGTTTTATTAAGCGTGTTTTGGTATTAATCTCATATCCATTTTATTATTTCTATGTGTTATTTTATAGTTTACTATAATTCTATAACCTAATTTTAAGGCACTAGTCTTAAATGTGTTTAACTCTTCATGCACCTTAAATGAATAATATATTTATCAGTAGTGTAGGAGCATGAAGTAGAGTTGTATGTATTTTTTGGTTTAAAATTTTAACCAAGGAAACATGTCCAGTGAGCCTTGAAAGAGTTCACATTTATTAAATCATGCCTTGTGTACCCACATCATGTAGCCTTGTAATTATGTTTTCATCAACTTAATAGAGGTCATAGTAGTAGGTTATTCTTTGATCTAGTGAAAAAAATTGGGATTAAAGTGTGACAAAATTTGGGATCAAAGAGTACATCTAGATACTATTGTAGTTTGTTTATATTGTTGCACCGTAGAAAAATGGCCCCTTGTCATTTTCATGATCTTTTAGGCCTTTCTTGGTCCATTTTTCTTTGATTTAATGTTGTAATGTGGCTTGAAAATGCACATTTAGGTCCTTGAAATTCAAATAATGGCATCTTGTGAAGGTTTTGTGAAGTGTTGTAAAAAATTTCTACACTTTTCTAGACTATATTCATTACAGTTCACCTTAAAATCACCTTTTCATCACTAATCAAGTCCTATTTTGAAGTATTGTAAAGTCTTATAACAATATTTCATGCTTTTCTAGGCTTGATCTCACTATTTACACCTTTCTTATGCTTTATTTGACCCCTTTATGCTCTTATAAGCCTTAATTAAGTGTATTTTTTAATGTAAACCCAACAAACAACAATAAATGTGACTTAATTCCCGACACCCACTTTCAAGCTTGAGGTGAGACCCATTTTCCATGGGTGGCAAATGAATCCCCCTTGGCTCCAAATTCAAAAAAAATCAAAATTTCTTTCGGGTTTTTATTCAAAATCACTTGATGTCAACCTGTGATGAGGTATCAATGGGTTACTAAGGATCAAGAATGTATAAATAAGTGTTTTTACATACATTTCAACCCCCATCAACATCAATTCATCAAGTTCACTAAATCATCCACACATTCAAGCATTCAAGCACTTTGAATCATCTAATCAAGCATTTTGGAGAAGCCATTGACATAACTTCAAGTTTTCTTCAACAAGGTTTTGGTAAGTTGATAACATTTTCATGTTATTTGTTTATCATTCTCTTGCATTTCATTATTTCATTAAGGGTTTGATTACCAAAGTGGGGTTTGACTAAGGCAAACCCCTATTCTCTAACCCTTAACCATTTTTCCCCTCTTGCATATGTATTTGTTGACCTTTGTATGCAGACTTAACAAGCATTTAGGTGTTGAAGAGTGGCCAACAAGTCAACAAGGTGCTTCAAGTCAAATCAACCCCATTTCAAGCTTGGAGAAGATTTTCTATCCATTTTTTGTAGAACTAACTTTGTCAACCCGACAAGCAAACAGTTTCAGATCTGGTGTTGCATAATTGTCCCCTGATTTCACAAAATTTTGGGAGAGGAATAATTCGCCATCAGTGGCAAATGAGTCCCACCTTAAGACTAGAAATCTAGATTTTTTCAAATTCTGGATCCCGACACTCAGAAACCAGTTTCTGACAGTTTTCATCTGAAGCAGGATTGATTTGCCATCAATGGCGAATGAGTCCCACTAGTGATTTTTTGTGATCTTAGACATCATTCAAAATATTCCAATATTCTCCATTATCTTCCCAGGTGCACTCTAAATCAACCTTTTTCCTTTATGTTTTACATTTGTTCATTCATAGTTCATGCTTACATATGACATTATATTTTCCAACATTGCATATTTCTTAGGTTTTTGCATCCATAATCAGTCAAATAGGTCATCCAATTGCACTTAGATAATTCCATTTAGTCTAAATATCATCATACATTACATAATTTGAGTGAACCTAGCTAGATCTTTTGCGTAGGGTTTATCTCCTTTTAGATGCAACATCCTAAGAGTGCAAGAGTATCCTATTAGCCCTACCCAAAAATTGATGGTTCATTTTGGTGAACCTGCATATTGAGCACTTTACATTTATGATTTCAATTGCATCTTGCATCTTATACTTCATTTGCATCAACATTCAATTAGGGTATGGTCTTATTTTTGCATTCTAGGGTTTCTTAACTTGCATTAGTGAAAGACTCATTTAGATTTCATTTTTGCATTGCATATCATTGAAAATTTTGAAAATTTGCATCTGCATACTTAATCGGCATCTGAAAAGCATTAGAATCACTTTCAATTTTTTGAAAAACACAAAAAAAAATCTTATACTGGGACTCATTCGCCACCCTAGGCGAATCAATCCACCTGCACTTTTTAAACGTCTTCTAGTATTTTCCTGCATCTCTATTCTTTGTAGTTACTTCTCTATTTCAGTTAACATAATTTATGTTATTTGTATTTAGCACTCCTAGATTACCTTTAATTTGCATTCACCTCATCTTTTGTGGTACTTGTATGAGTGTTTGGTGCCCCATTGATAATACTTTAGTGAGACGAAGTTCTAGACTCATGGCTTCCTGCGATAGCACTTTCATTGTGGACCTTGAGATCTCAAGAGCTCCTACTCCTAGTAGGGACAATGGTGCATTAGGCATGGACAATACCCCTTCTATGCCTTCACCTTTCCATCCAATGACTGTTGACATACAAAACAATTCCATTCCACAAGAAAAAGTCATTAGTATTCATGAAGATTTTGTACATTTACAACAATATGTATCTCTTGAAA
Source organism: Sequoia sempervirens (assembly GCA_007258455.2). NCBI lineage: Eukaryota > Viridiplantae > Streptophyta > Pinopsida > Cupressales > Cupressaceae > Sequoia > Sequoia sempervirens. The sequence continues at coordinate 69,800,628 of VDFB02000363.1, forward strand.
ACATTTCAACCACTTCTATACCAGCCATAGAAAACCTTCATCATTTGATTGAAAGTGATGATGGCTTACAAGTTATGAAAAGAATTTTTGAGATTTATAATAAACATGCCTCTTCCACTTCCCAATCTACAAACACTGTTGTAAGCCAAGGAGGACCTCACATTCCTCCCCCTTCAACTATAGCATCCATACCAACTTATACCACTCCTAAAGTTACAACAACTATGCAATAGGTTAGTCAAGTGGCTCCTTCTTTCGCAATTCCAACTAGCATTCCTAGTTCTTTTGTGGCATCACAAGTCCCCTCTACCACCTTCACCCCTCTTAGTGTTCCTTTCACTTCCCCTACCATTACATACACTCCATCACCATTTTCTCTTCCACCTCAAACCACTTATCCTGACCCTATCATTACACATCTCCTTAACACCATCTCATCCATGCAACAAAAAATTTCCACTATTAGCCTAGGTCAAAATGCTCCACCCACATATAATGTTCATAGTAGCCCCTTATCTTTAGAAATCTTAAGAACCCCAATGCCACAAGGGATAGAAATTCCTAGGTTTGAGAAGTACAGAGGTAAAGGAGACCCTATTAACCATGTCAATGCTTATACAACTTTATGCAGTGATTTTTTCCTTGATGATAAACTCTTAGCCAAACTTTTTTCTAGGACCTTGAAAGACACTGCATTAGAGTGATTTTGAAACCTGCCTAATCATTCCATCCGATCATTTAATGAGCTTGTGGATTCCTTCATAAGTCACTTCCATGTTCATATGACTCCTAAAAATACAATGGCTAATCTAATGCATTGTAGACAAAACACCGATGAAAAAGTAACTAACTTCATTTCATGCTATCAATCACTATATGCTCAAGTTGATGTCAAAATTTGTGATTCACATCTGCAGAAGATGTTTATTGAAAAATTGCACATGAACCTTCAAGATAAGCTAACCATGATGAAATTCCCTTCATTTATGCATTTATTCACAACACTATGTGATTATCACAACTCAGTTTCTAGTCATGATTCAAAGTCCACTTCTAACCAAACTGAGAAGTCCGAACAAAATAATAAAAACAACAAACAAAACTTTTGAAAACCAAATAAAGGCTTTTTACAGTTCAATATGCCTCCTCAACCATAAACTCAACCTGTTCAAAGTCAAGTGGTGGTTGTTAAAGCAACGACGCCTTACACCTATGGGGATCCGAACAGAAAATTAACCCCCTTACTCAATACCCTCCATAATACAATGAATCAATTGCTCCAACAACAAATGATCACTTTGCCTACCGTTAAACCACTTGATACCACCAAGCCCTTACCACCCACCTTCAAACCCAATGCTTATTGTCATTTTCATCACATGACACTAAACAATGTAAGTGTATAAAACACGTAGTTCAAGACCTCATTGATTCGGGCCATTTAACCATTGCAAGTGTTAATTGTCAAGGTAATAAGTCCGTTGCACCCCCTAACCAGAATTTACAAATTTTCACCAACCCCATGCCTAAACACAATATTTCATTTGTCAAAGCTAGTGAACCTTTGAACACTGATGTAATGAATGTTGATACAAATAATGAACAACATGATACAACTCCCAATTTTACCCAAGTTAATCCTATGGATGAACTTGTGGGTGCAATAGACGTTATCCCTCATAAGGGCCCAAACAACAAAACTCTTGATATCACTTTTTCTTCTAAAGATATACTTAAAAAACTTCCTGATGGTCCTCTTTACATAGCCGAAAGAATCTATGATAAGCCCACCAATGGGATATTAATAGATCCCACTTGTGGCAAGAATGTGATCACGAAAGAGTTTTTAGTATTACATGAGCTTTATCAAGATGATTATAATAAACTAGCTACCTGGATTAAAACACATATTGTTTTTGCATGCCCTATGATTGGATTGATCGTACTTCCCTTACAAATAGGACCCAAAACTTTGGAGGTAACATTTTCAATTATTCCACAATCTGATCAATTTCGTTTGTGGCTAGGCCACACTTGGCTTCGCTCAATGAAAGTGGTCCATTCAATTGTTCACAAATGTTTGAAGTTTCCACATGGCAATGAAATATTTACTATACACCATAGCTTCATTCCATTATCATCTAAAGGTAATTTTTCCTTAGAAGCCTTTTGATTTGTGCCTATGGAACCCATCACCCCTCGAAAGGACTTCTTTTTCATTACTTATCAAAAGTTCAAAGCCAAATGAATAGTTGAATTGTCTCTTTGTAAGATGTCCCTGTCCACTTCCACTCCTCCTATTCTAGATGAGACCATGCTCCAACCTGAGTCCAAAATTGAACAAACAACACCCCCTCATGAGCACCTAACCATAGGCACTTCCTTGCCATCATTTAAATGACCAAGAGAAAATGAAACCAATCCTGTTATCCCTCCTCACATTAAGCAAGTGTATAAAGCTAAAGAGAAAGTGATTGACCCATCCTCTTCAATTTCTTTTGTTCTTCCCCTTTCAGAAGAAAAGGAACCTATGATGGCTCAATCTGATCTTACACCTCAACAACTTCAAAATAGAATTAAATGAAACTGTGGTGCTAGGGAATGTAGCTGTCGTCATCGTCTCCTTACTCATCAATCACGAATGGAAGAAAACAAAGAAAACCAACCTCCACCTTTGACGAAAGTAATAGATGATCACCCTCCTTCTCTTGACCTACCACAAGAAAATATGGTTCAACCCATCCAACCCAATGATCTAATCCAACTGCCAAAACTTTTAATACATCCTTCTTTGGAAATAACCCTTCGTCCTCCTATCGTAATCAATCTTGATGATGATGAGATCACCAAAATAGATGAAGAAGTGCATAACAATCTAAACTCTTTATTTTCATCTACCATGAGCTTAAATGATAAATATTCTCAACCAAGTGAAGAACCTAGTACATCTCCTAGTTTGGCACTTGCAATTCTTCCCTTGGATAGTCAACCACCCTCGCAATACACTGAACATGATTGGGAGGTGGATGACTTGTTAGATGGTTGAATTGCATTTGCCATACTAGCCTTTTACATTTTTATTTGTTCTTTCTTTTGCTATTTTATGTGTGTCTTGTGTTCCCCTTGTATCATGTGTTTGATGTTTTCTCCCTCTCTGTATGATTCCTCTATTTGTGCCTCTATTCTTCTATATGTCATACATTGTCTTTTCTACTTTTGTTTTGTGTTTTCCTTTTGGGGATGACGCCAATCGTAGAGACATCCTATGTCTCTTCCATGTTAACCCAAATGGTCTTCCTTTCTTTTTCCTTTTTCACTTTTGCTTGTGTTTTCCTTTTGGGGATGATGCAAGGCATCAAGACTGAAATGTCTCCTTCATGTTGACCCAAAATATTTTCCTTTTCTTTCACCATTTAATTTTCTTTTCACTTGTGTTTCTCCTTTTGGGGACAATGCAAAGCAGTAAGACCGCAATGTCTCTTCCATGTTGACCCAAAATGGATCTTCTTTTTCTTTTGTTTTTGCTCTCTTTATATCATTCTTCCAATTCTATGTGCTTTGGGGAATGATGATAGTTCCAAGATCCTTAATAAAAACATTGAAGCAATGAACATACTGACCCCAAATCCATATATCCCTTATGTGTTTGGTGTTCTATTTTCTAGGGGGAAACTCCCTTTTCTTTTGTTTTCATTTTCGCTTACATGAAGTAGCCTAACTCAGAAATATATGACTTGGCATAGGGCTTTTTGGGTTGGCTCTCATGTCTTGTTTTTTTTTACTTTTTGCATTTTCTTTCCTTTGCTACTTTAAATTAATTGCTCACAGAACGATGTGTAGCAATTCATGGTCTTTTAGGCCTTTCTTGGTCCATTTTGCTTTGATTTAATGTTGTAATGTGGCTTGAACATGCACATTTAGGTCCTTGAAATTCAAATAATGGCATCTTGTGAAGGTGTTGCGAAGTTTTGTAAAACATTTATACACTTTTCTAGACTCTATTCATTACAGTTCACCTAAAAATCACCTTTTCATCACTAATCAAGTCCTATTTCGAAGTTTTGTAAAATCTTGTAACAAGATTTCATGCTTTTCTAGGCTTGATCTCACTATTTACACCTTTCTTATAATTTATTTGACCCCTTTATGCTCTTATAAGCCTTAATTAAGTGTATTTTTTAATGTAAACCCAACAAACAACATTAAATGTGACTTAATTCCCCACACCCACTTTCAAGCTTGAGGTGGGACCCATTTTCCATGGGTGGCAAATGAGTCCCCCTTGGCTCCAAATTCAAAAAAAATCAAAATTTCTTTTGGGTTTTTATTCAAAATCACTTGATGTCGGTCTGTGATGAGGTATCAATGGGTTACTAAGGCAGAAGAATGTATAAATAAGTGTTTTTACATCCATTTCAACCCCCATCAACATCAATTCATGAAGTTCACTAAATCATCCACACATTAAAGCATTCAAGCACTTTGCATCATCTAATCAAGCATTTTGGAGAATCCATTGACATAACTTCATATTTTCTTCAACAAGGGTTTGGTAAGTTGATAGAATTTGCATGTTATTTGTTTATCATTCTCTTGCATTTCATTATTTCATTAAGGGTTTGATTACCAATGTGGGGTTTGACCAAGGCAAACCCCTATTCTCTAACCCTCAACCATTTTTCCCCTCTTGAATGTGTATTTGCAGACCTTTGTATGCAGATTTAACAAGCATTTAGGTGTTGAAGAGTGGTCAACAAGTCAACAAGGTGCTTCAAGTCAAATCAACCCCATTTCAAGCTTGGAGAAGACTTTTTCTTTCGTTTTCTACATAATTAACTTCGTCAACCTAATAAGCAGACAATCTTAGATTTGGTGTTGCAAAATTGTCCCCTTATTTCATAGAATTTTGGGAGAGGACTAATTCTCCATCAGTGGCGAATGAGTCCCACCTTGAGACTAGAAATCTAGATTTTGTGAGATTCTAGATCCCAACACTCAGAAACTAGTTTATGAAAATTTTCATCAGAAGCGGGACTAATTCGCCATCAGTGGCGAATGAGTCTGACTGGTGATTTTCTATGATCTCATAAAGCATTTAGAAGATTCCAGTTTCTCCATTCTCTACCTAGGTGCACTCTAAATCAGCCTTTTTCCCTTTTTTTTTTACATTTGTTCATTCATAGTTCATGCTTGCATATGACATTGTGTTTTCCAACATTGCATATTTCTTAGGTTTTGCATCCATATTTAGTCAAATAGACCATCCAATTGCACTTATATCATTCCATTTAGTCTAAATATCATCAAACATTGCATAATTTGAGTGAACCTAGCTAGATCTTTTGCGTAGGGTTTATCTCTCTCCTTTTAGGTGCAACATCCTAAGAGTGCAAGAGTAGCCTATAAGCCCTACCCAAAAATCAACGGTTCAATTGGATACCCTCAATTATGATTAAATATTGTTAAATATTACCTATAGGAACACCCACTTGGGTTTAGTTAAGCCCAAAGTGAAGGATATTTTATCCACTCTTAGAAGGTGGCCTCTTATCACTCAATATTTGTTGATGAGTTTGTCTATCCACCTTGAAGAATGAAATATTTCGATAATTGAAGTGGATTGATTCATTTTAGCAGCTTGAACAGTGATTTTGGGACCCAAAAGGAGGAATAACGAGTCATAATGTCTATTAGGAAGAATGGTATGAAAAGAAAATCTATGAGTCTAACTCAAAAGGATATATAAAGTAAAATATCAAGGATTTAAGTTTCAAGGATACATTATATCTCATTCGAGGGATGCAAATAAGGAGATGGTTGAAATTTTGACTCCAAAATTTAACTTAGTGCAAAGCATCAAACTTTGGTATTTTGGAGAAAGGCATATCGATAAGGTAAATTTCACAACTTTCACAATAATAAACAAAAAGTGAGGGTCAAGGGAAAGGTATGATTACAAAGAAAACTCAAAACTCCAAATATATTATGATCTTGTGGAACAAATTTGTAACACTCCTGCTAAGATCTCCTTATGGTATTTGATTCAAACATGACTTGTTTATCATGGTATGCTTCAAAATTATTTGCAAAAATTTGTTGTACCTCCTAGTTCACAACCAAACAATGTAGCCGCTTTGTTTGAGAGTATGAATTTGGCTAATGAGGACATTTTCTTTCATCAAAGTGAATTACCCCCTCTATAAATGCATAGACAAAATGATGCCTTGATAATAATGGTTGTTATTAAGAAGATGAGGATTAGGTGTACCCTTATTGACAATGGTTCAAGGCTTAATGTTTGTAGTGTTCGCCTTTTGGATAAAATTGGAGTAGACAAGAATTTAATTCAACCAACTGATTTTTCTATTTGTGGTTTTGACAATGTGCAAAGAAAACTTCTTGGTGTGATTACATTACCTATTAAAGTTCATCATTGTGTTACAAACTCACATGCATGTCATTCCTAATAATATTTCATATAATCTTCTCTTGGGTAGACCATGGGTTCATGAGATGAAAGGTGTGCCTTCAATGCTTCATCATTTAATGAAATACACATACAACAATAAGGTTTACATGGTAAAAGCTAATCCCAAATCTAAAAATTATTTACAAACTGAAACAAGAATGAAGAATCCTTTTAGAACATTGATGCTAACTTCAAAAGTGTAATCTACAAATTGAAGAAAAATATGAGTGTCTTTCACCTATGACGGTTGTTGGATGATGATTGGGGATCATTAGATTTCAAACCCACATTTATGGGAGAATACAATATCTCACCATCAAAATTAGAAAAAGGGCAAGAAGTCGGGATAGTATCAATACAACCTAGCACTGAAACATCAAAAACCCAAGAATCCACAACTTCTAGCAATGAGGAAAACAAAAATTACACATCCACTTATGATGAAACTAATTATAAAAACCACCTTCTGTGAAATAAATGGAAGCTATTTATGAATGAGTTTATCAACTCTTGAAACAATTGGGTTATAATGGAAAGGTATGTGGTGGAAAAAAACAAGGTATTCATACCCCTATAGAGTTGAACATAAAAGAAACAAAAGGAGGTATTGGTTAGCATCCTTCGATAATCACAAAAGCATCAAATAAACCTTCGCTTAATGTCAATGTCATCATACAAAACCCTCCTAGGAAAAATACAAATAATGGTCATGATATTGATTCATCTTCAAACACATGTTTTGGTGATTATTGGGGTTCATTAAATTTTACACCGTCCTTTATGCGAGAGTACAAAATCTCACAATCTAAACCTAAAGAATCTTGTGTTATATCTAGTTCTACATCAATAAATACAAAAACATCACCCCATGATTGTGATGGGGACTCTTTAACTTCTTTCCATCATGAGTGTAAGATGTTGTTACACCCCATCTTGTTGTTATTGATTTACTTTTACCTTCACGAGTAGATAGGATGGTAAATGCAATCATAATTTTGATATGATAAATGGAATATTGAAATAGGTATTATGTGAAAGTGTTGATAAATGCTTTGAAAGAGTAATTATGTTTACATTGATGATGAACATGTATTACTATATATGATTAAGTTTTATGATGCATATGGATTTATTATGAATGTCTAACTACCATTACGAATGTGTTGAGCTAGTTGCAGGGATAGGTTCATTCCTCCAAGTGGAGGGGAAGTATCACTCAGGAGAAGTGATTGGTTGGATAACCCTAAATGAAACCTATCTAAGCTACACACACACACTTACATTAGAATGGTTGAGTCAAGTTGTTATGTTGGGAATTGGTAAGTCATCCTTAGTATGAGTGTTTGCATTAGTAAGGGTCGTGATTACTATTTAATGCATGCTTGGATGATGTTTATATGTTTGGAACTTATGAGTCCTTCTATATATTACTATGCTTGATTGTATGGTTGTATGAGTATTTGGGATATATGCATATGTCAGCATACACATACATGGATATAATGGGATGTCCATGCGAGTATGACAACATATGTATATATATGATTAATATGATTATATTATGAATATAATCACATGGTCATAATCATTCAAATATTGAATGGATCACTTGAATACCATGTTGCTAAATAATATCTACATTTTACATGTTTTTTCCCCTCTTGATACAAAGTACAGGTTACTTTGTTTCAAATATCGACGTTAAGATCAAGATTTTGAAAAAATAATTATGCCTCCAACTTGATGGTCACTGGAACAATGGTAGGACTTGTGCTTCCCCTCGAGAGTTTGGCTGAAAATTTCAATTTTGAGGTTAGGCTCACAACCCTGTTCTATTTTAGTTTTGATGCATATAGGACCAAAAATTAAGTCTATAGGTCTTTCGTTGCTCATTCAACTATTCCTGGGAACACCTAATTTGAACGTTGGAAGGTTCCCTAAGTAAAAATTAGGGTTTCCTAGGTAAACATTAGGGTTTTTGAGGGTTAAAATAGGTAATTAGGGTTCTAATTACCTCATTTGCACTTTGAGCCTATAGAGAATTCTTGCCTCTAGATTTCTCATTTTTTTAGTTGTTGAGGAGCTATGGTGTTGATTCAGGGAGCCCCACATCACATGGACGTGGTTCGAGAGTATGGGTGGCCAACAGGCGTCGGTGCGTCGGTATGTACTCTCTTGATTTTCATTTTCATCTTTCCATGTTTCCGTAATTAATGCGCAAAATCAAACTTGTCAATAGCATAGGATTTAGGTTTTTAGCGCTTTTGCATCAATTTCAACGCTTTTAACATTTTGAAATAGGTGCTTTTGACACAACTTTGTGCACTTGACTTCATTTTGCACTTTTGTCTTAAAAATTCTCTTTTGAATTTCACCTTTGATTTATTTCATCGCTTTTGATTGCTTGTTATTAATTTGTGTGCTTTGTGTTCAATTTACGCTATTGACAAACATTTACACTTTTGATTTCTCCGCTTTTGAAAATTTTCATCGCTTTTGACAATCAATTCCTCACTTTTTCCTTATTCTCGTGCTTTTGCTAAAAATTTGATAACGTTTGAATTTTTTGGAACTTTAAGTCCCTTTGTCATTTTCAAGTTTGTTTTGTGTTTTTAGAGTGAACCCTTGACATCATGGGTTGAATGATTGCAGGTGGTCCTTAAACCACTATAGTTGAGGGAGCAACGATCCTGAGATCTATTCGATTTGATTGTCAATTTTAATGTATTGGAGTGAGATATTCTAGATGTTGTCAAGTTGTGGCACATATGTTACATGCCCCCATCAGATGTCACACTATGATGATGATTGCACTTGTGGAGTACTAGAATTTAGAGACTTCTTCATTCCATTTACCCACAGGGGAAGCCACCATTACCCTCGAGAATGTGTGGAGGACCCTCTATCTACCCATTCGTGAAGATTTGGTTACCTATTATGTTCGACAGGGTACCTACACTATGTGGCATGTGCTTGGTGTCAAACACTTGGAGGTTTGATAGTGCGAGATAGATTTATCTGATTTTTTTGGTAATTTTGATCCTATTTCCCTTGTTCTTTGTGGTTTTTTTTTAAGGTTGGTTGCTCCTAATAGAAGAGGTCGTTAGTTCCTTGTGGGATAGGGTATATGTATCAAGGAGATTTTTGAGCATGGGACTAGATATGGATGGGGTCCATGTCTCCTCGCCCACCTATATAGAGATATGCATGAGGTTGCATATTGTGGTGGGAAATCTATTTCTATAGGTGTCTCTCTTTTGCATGTATGGTCCTAGGAGTACATCATCGTTGCTCAGCCTAATGGTATACAAGATCGTATTGCTAGGGATCCATACTTGTATCATTATGGAGATTTTCTACATTACCTTGCCTAGGCAACTTCTATACTAGCATTGTGTATTTGATGATATGTCAAGTTTCATATGGAGACCATATATGGATTATGAGGATTGGCCTAAGGATCAATAGTAGTTGGTATACTAAAAATAGACGAGATGGTTGATTGCTCACGCGCGCTCTCTTCTAGAGCGATACTTATTGTAATGTCATAAAATTGCACCCCTTTCAATTTCACTTACATTCTTGCATCCACTTTAGTGTCCACTTCCCTAGCACTTGTGTAGTCTCATTTTAGCCCCTGTATCAACCTTTTTCCCTCTCAAGATGCTCGAAAACCCCTTTTTAGCAACTATGTTTTGCACGTCAGCTTTGCATTGAATCTTATGCTTTTCCCATTCTCGTCATTTTGTAGCATGATTTTTTTAGACACTAGCATGTCGTGTGGATATCTACATGTCACGCTAGAATCCTACAATGTTTTAAAACTCAAATGATTATTTCAAAGCATGTTTTCCACTTGTCAACAAGTTATTTCAATGGGAACAATTCAGGTCACCTTGTAACTACTCGGGAAGCTTCTTTTCCCTCTTCAAAAGCTATCTTTTCAACTCATTTTCACCTTCTTCAACTTCTTGGCTTCTATCTTGGACATTCTCCCATCTTTATCCTACTATATTTCTTGCAAAAATCCCTCACTTGTGACAATAGCTTCAATAACTCTCGATATCTCACACACCCTTTACAACTCTGTTGGCTCTTGCAACTATCTCTCCCTCTTTGAATTCCTTAAGCCTTATAGTTGGCATCTCCCTCACCTTGTTCTTACAAGCATCTCAAGATTTCACACATCCTCTATCTATTGCATCTCCATTTTGTGATACAAGTTCTCCTCCTCGAGTGTGGATTTTTTTTATCACCTATATTTTGTGATACAGGTTATCCTTGAGCGGAGATTGCTTTTATCACTCTTGCACTCATCTCATTTCTATATTTTTGGTTTTCCATGGAGGTGAAAACACCAAAATGTGGGTTTAACTAAGGCAAAACCATATACAGCCCCAACATTTTCTCCAGATTTTACGCATGCAGGTATTGAAGACATTTCCTTGTTGGAGGCTTCATTACTTGGGTGGTTGTAAGCACTTTCTTTCTACTCTTTATCTTTATCATCTACTTCACTTTATTTTAGTTCTATTGTATTATGTTATTTTCCTATACACTAGAAGTTCTCAGTAATTAGATTGTTAGAGGTCACTTTTCTATTTTTTGTGATATTCTCGTTCTTTAGTCATATGGACACTAGCGCGCTAGTGAGATGCCAGTGCACCAGTGAGAAGCCAGTGCATCGTGCTATCGTCCTCGACCTGTCCTACCATCCTTCAGCTGAGAGCTCATCAGTTTGTCCAAAAAATATTTGTGACCTAATCTTCTCAATTCTAGAACTTTTGTGTTGTTCCTTGAGGTCGTTTAGCGTAGTTTTCCCCTTGGGAATCTCTTAAGAATAAAGAGAATCATGAGTAGCGAATCCACCTACTCTACATTTTGGTGAACCTAATGCGAACACCCCTTTATAAATTAAAAAAAGATAAATCAAATATTTATCTTTCCCCAAAAAAAATTTGGCATGTTGCCCCAAACCCCATTCCATGTCATCAATAGTGATGTATGTCAGCCTTCAACTGACTTGTCTATATCTCTATTTCAAAATGTATGTTTTATCTTTCTTCTTTCTATCTTATTCCAGATTTGTTAAGAAGCTCCAACAAGTTCTCTTACAAGCATTTTGTTGGTGTAAATAAAGTATTGTACCTAGTTCATGTTGGATTTTGTGGTTGCGTTGCTGATATGTGGTTGTCATTGATGTCAACACTATTAGCATTAGTGCATTTGAAATTGAATGTGTCAAGGATATTGAGAAAATTGTAAAGGAATGAGTTACAAGTTGTTAGTGGTGAAGTGATGTTTTGTATGTTGGTAAGTTTCGTATGTTGATGATCAAATTTTGTGGACTAAAGGGTTTGTTGTTGAGTACATCTAGCTTATCCATGTCAAGTTTTAGAGATCCGCATGAATATTTGATCGAGTTATGAAGATATTCATTCTGACATTTTTTTTGTTTCTTCAATTAGTGTTCCTGATTGAACATGAGGCTATTTCAGTTAGTTTAGCTATTGTGGATGCTTCTTTGTTGGTTTGTGATGCTTGTGGATGTTTCTAGATCGTGCTCTATCTTTTTTGCACATCTAGATTGATCGTTGTGCTCATTGTTGGAAATTTTCTCTTGCGTGTTCATGTTTTTCTTGTTCTTGGCCGACATAGTGTTTGTAGCATGTTGTGTATCTTCAAGGAGAAATTAATTGAAGTGTCTTCATGTTGGAGATGTTGATTTGGGTCCTCACTAAGTTGTGGCCAACCTTGGTTAATTCGCATTAATAATCTTTAATGTTTTGGACCGACGGTTTATATTCATTTCATTATTTTTATTGAGGCTGACATGAAGGGATGAAATTTCTTGTTGCGGATATATGAGTGATTGTTTATTCGAATTAAGAGTGTGCAAGGGTGCAAGAGTGTGCGAGTGTATTCCAAAGTGTGCTTATGTGTGTGTATGTTTGTATATCATTTGAAGGCTTAGAAAAGTGTGAAGTGTATTACAGAGTGAAGAATTGTTCATGTGCTTAACAGGAATTGTAATCAGGCATTGGCAAATGCTATTTACTCAGTTCAAAATCTAGATGGTTGTAATATGAATCTCTTTGTAAGACAGTGTGTCTTCCTTAGTAATTGAGTAGTGAGCTCTAGGTAGTGTGCCTAAATGCATGTGCATTCCCCATGTTTCATTCTCATTATACTTTTAACAAGGTATAATCTTGTGGACTAACCTCCACCATGGTTTTTCCCCTAATAGGGTTTCCACATAAAAAAAATCTTGTTGTTATGTGTGTTTCTAATGCGTTGATAATTTATGTTTTCACGGTTAATAATCATATTTGAGAATAAAGTTGATAAGTTAAATAAGTTTTGAATTTTTGGGACAAATGATTCACCCCCCTCTTAGTTGTTTTCCCTTGTATTGCCAACAATTGGTATCAGAGCTTATTCCTTGGAAGAAGTTTAACAACTTAAGGTGATCCAGGATGGAAAGTTATAAGAAGGATAGTATGAGATTTGATCGAACAAATTATTCTTTGGGGAAGACTCAAATGGAGTGCCATCTGAGATGCATTGGTGAACCCTACTGGAGCATTACAAGTAATATGTATATTATTCCACAGAATGGTCCTACTACTTCTGTTGAGATCAGAGATGTTGAGTATAATATCCAAGCTAAGGAAGCTTTGTTGAGTGCTTTGACTGATTCTAAGATGAAAAATTTTATGGATCTGAAGACTGCTCATGAGATCTGAAAAAAGTTTGAAGCCTTGTATGACGGTGATGCTAATGTGAAGATTTCTAAGTTGCAGAGTTTGAAAGGGAAATATGAAAGGTTGAGAATGGGTGATGATGAGAACATTAATATTTTCATGCAAAGAGTGAATGAACTTGTGTGTGGCATTAGATGTGTTGGTGGAAAGATATACAAATCTAAGATTGTTGCTAAAGTGCTTAGATCCCTGCTTGATTCTTACAAATTCAAAGCTAGTGCTATTGAAGAGCTCCAGACTGTAACAAACATAACCAGAGATACGTCGGTTGGTAAACTAATTGCTTTTGAGTTGAGTGAATTTGGTGATGCCCTTCATAAGGTTGAATCTACATTTAAGGATACCACTTCTGGAAGAGATAGACAGAGATATGATCTGGGTGAGAGTTCATCTAGAAAGACATTCAAGTATGAGGGTGAAATCAAACAAATTAAAGAAGAAGAAAGAGAGCTAGAAGAGCTAGAAGCACTTATTTTCAAAAGAGTACCAAGAGGAAAAGTTAAGTATGAAATAAAATTTCCTCTTAAATGTTTTTCTTGCAATAAGATAGGTCATTTTGCATCAAGGTGTCTGGAAAGAGCTCCTAAGCCAAGACAAAACAAGCCTAGATTTCAGAAGAAGTGTTACTATGTTGTTGATGAAGGATTAATAGATGATGAATCTGACAAAGGAAATAGAAGTGATGATGAATGGGTATTTAATTCTATCAAGTAAAATGATCATGTATCTACTGAATCTGTTGGTTGTACAAATGTGGAAAAATCCCTAGCTACTCGAGTTGAAGAAAAATATGAATGGGTAATTGATAGTAGATTTCACATCATATGATAGGAGATGAAAGTAAGTTTGTAAGCTTGGAAAAGTATGATGGTGGTGTTGTGATATTTGGTGATAATACAGTTGGTTTAATCTATGGAAGAGGATGCATTTCTCTTGATGGTAAGCATAATACTGATGATGTTTTGTATGTAGAAGGCTTGAAGCATAATCTTTTGAGTGTTGGTCAAATGGTTGATAAGGGATACAATCTTCAGTTCAAGGATGGAAAGTGCAAAATATTGAGTTTCAAAAAATGAAATTGCATCAAGTACAAAAACAAAAGGTAATATCTTTCACTTGAGAGTTTCTAGTAAAATTTGTTTGATTGCTCAAGTTGATGAAGTTGGTTGTGGCATAGGAGAACGTGTCATGTTAACTTTGATAATATTGTCAAGATAAGTTCCAATAAGGTTGTGAGAGATCTACCTAAGTTTTGATTAGAGGTAAAAAATGGATTTTGAAGGGGCCCAAAACCCTTTACAAAAAGGGAACAACATTAAACAACCATCAGCCCAAAGACAACAAACCACCAGCCAAAAAGTAGCCATAAAGTGGCTAACACCACTACATATTGTTCAGAATTTCAACAGCTTCCATCTCACTAGCAGCAAGCTTTTGTCCCTTAACCCCAGTATCAGAAACCTCAATACCCAAGGCCCCAGCCTAATTTTTTAGTCTATTTCTAGTCCTAACCCCAGGCCCACCAATTTTTACCTCACAACTCAAAACAGAACCTTTAATAGCACCCTTAACAATAGCATAATCCTCCCCCATCAGCTTACCTTCAACAGCCATAACATTAGCAGACAAAATTTCCTTTCTCTTATTAGGGGAGAAATCCATCGCAGAGTCCAACCTAGTCAACAATTTAGGAGCTTCTCCACTCTTCATAACCACATTCCAAATTTTGTCAATTTTCTCTTCAAGGGATAGCATTCTTCCCTCCATACTTTGTTTCAGATTGACAGTTTCCTTCGCCACATTATTAGCAACAATATTGAGACCAACCATTAAATTATCAATTTGGCTTTGGATCAAAGGGTCCTCAACCTTGCAAGCAATACTTCTAATATGAACATTATTCCTATTGATCTCATGAAAGAACCATTTAAATAGTTTAAAAAGCACATTGGCACTATCACGGGCTGAACCCAACACATCAGAAAGATTCTCCCTATCAAAAATTTCAATGTGATTTCCCACAGCAACATCCTCTTCAAAAGAACTCTCATAAACGTTATCATCAAAAGAATCCTTACCTTTACCAACAATGACAGGATACTTCATCCTATGAATGGAATTGGAAATTTACTCTGCAGCAGCCATCCTCTTCTGAATCCACTATGAATCCACTTTCTTAGCTCCCGTAGCTTGTTCACCACCCATAGCTCTAACCTTCTCCTACTTTGGCAACCTAATGACAGCGCTTGGAACATCCTCACCATGGAAGCCACCAACCACAGAGAGAGGGAGATTCTTCTCCAAGTGTTGACTAGGTTTCAAAACCCTTCTCTTCTAACTTCCTTCCTCGGGAACTTGCACAAGTCTGGACGCAAGGGGAGGAGAAGAAGCTTCCCCATAAAGATCATTTATGTCTTTTCCCCCCTTAGAAGGAATATTCATCTCCACATCATCACTGCAAGTCGTGTAACTTGCTTCCTCATCCAATTTCCTTTTCCCAAATTTACCTTGAACATTGGATATGGGGCCCTTCTCCAAAGAGGCATATGAATCTAGTACATAGTCAACATCATCATCCCTATCCGACTCAAAATATTTATTTAAAATAAGCTTCCTCTTTCTTGGTTTCTTAGAATCCCTTTCCTCACCCGACTCGATTTCATAACCCTCCCTAGCTTTAGTAGAAATATCCTTCGGAGTAACCAGAGTTTTTTGGACATCATGAACTTTAACATGTTCATAAAACAAACGAATCAACCCTAAATGTAGGATAGGGTTTTTAGGATTCTTCCTATGTTCTTTAATCCCATAGTCCATCAACACCAACAAATAATAGGGAAATGACACCCATTTCTTGTGCCTAAAATGGTTAAGCAACAGAAAATCATAATTTTTAATGGTCGTGTACCTTCCTTCCAGGGTTGCATACCTCATGATTTCCTTGACAACATCCCACCAAAGAGCTTTCAAGGAATTCCTCAGATACCCACCACTCTTCGTAGGCTTCAAGTCATCACTCTCATTCTTCTTAAAGAAAAGGGACATCATGGCCAGTGATTCTTTCTTATCCCTGTACACCTTCATACCCTTAATCGCTAGGCCAGTAATCTAGGCTATGAATTCCTCATCCACCGCAATCTCCCTACCACCCAAATCCAAGGTTCTCCCTTTCCACCCTTTCTCAACCAATTCAATAACCTGAGTATTATTGCCATGTAGTTTCTCCATGAAGGGAGTTAGACAACCCTTTTCTAAAATTTCCCACACTTCCTTTCTCTACTTAGCAGTATCATAGGATTTGGGATCAGCACGATATATGTCCCCACCCATGACGATGGAAAACAAATACCAAGCACTCAACAAGAAACTCAGAAGTAAGCAGCAGACACCACTCAAAACTGAATTATCTAACAGAAGACTCTGGAAGCTTATGCAACTAACACCCACAACCCATGCGAAGGCAACCACAGGACATACATACCATAATGAACTCAAACTCTGCACCATACGACAGCCTTTCCTCAAAATTATAATCATACCATCCTTACTAATGATATTCCACCACGTGAGCAAGGACGTGCACCCCATATGGAATAATTTAACTTTCATTTATAAAATAGTCATGGCCTCATAAGGGATGGGTTCATTTAAATCCCATACCTTACTATCTCTAACACCAAAGTTAGCGAAGAAATCAGCTAACTTATTTCCCTCTCTCAAAATATGGGAAATATAAAAATTATCAAAGGATTTAATAATTTCAATGGAATCTGTAGATGTCTAAATTTGGACACTTAATCTATCCAAATTCATCCCCTTTCATCTTAATTTCGTTAATTAAGTAATACTACTATTATTTAATTAATATTTTTAATTCTGCCAAATCCCTAAGGTATTTAATCAATAATACCTTATCTCTTTAATCATCCTTCCATCAATTGAATTAAATAAATATTCCATTTATTTAATTCCCCTCATGTCACATCATCATTTTTATCTTATCTTAATCCTTCTTCTAATCCCATCATTAGGATGTGCACATGCCTAATCCTTGATTAGGAGGTGTCACATCCTCCAACTTTTGCAAGTTGGCCTCTAATCTCTCTTAGCCACCTAACCATCCTCTAATCCTTCACTAACTAGCCCTAATCTGATCTCTCAGTACTAGTCCTTTTTATCCTTCGAGATATTAAATTACTTTCTCTTCCCCCATGTGTCCTTTTATGACATGTGTCCTTAGTCAACCTTACTAAATGCTTTCTTTTTTTGACAGGGCATCTCCCTTCCTAATAATGATTTTTAATTCACCTTTTCCCAGGCACCCAAAGGAATTTTTAATTCCTTCACTTCTCCCCACATGTCCTTCACTTATTTTTTATTCTTTCCCATCTCCCCATGAGAATATTTGAGAAATTTTTAATTCTTCACATGTCCTCTCACCCACATGGAGACAAGGACCTCATTTATGAGGAGATCTTGTCCAATCCCAGGGTACTGGCACCCCCCTCCATGTCATGTCCTTCTCCTTCCACCTCATGTCCACTTCACCTTTTAGGGCTAAATCACATGCCACATGTCAAGATGTAAGGGCTTGTGAGTTCTCAACTCACCTTAGCCCTACATATTGATATTTGGTGGCTCAATCTTGACCATCCATTTCCCCTAGGAATTCTCAAAATTCCTATAAATACCCCCTCTTTTCTCTCATTTTGGGAGAGATCATTTGTGCTAGCCAAACTCTTGCAAATTTATTTCTCATCTTATACTTGGCCATTTTCTTGTTTTCATCCACTTGCATTCATCCTCACAACATCACATAGCTTGCATCTACTTGCCATCCAAGGAGCATACACACCAAAGATCGAAGGGCCAACCAAAGGATCGACTCAACGCAAGGTATAAGGTTCTATTTCGTTGCTTTTATCTTACTTTGTTTCCAACTTAGGCTAATCTTGAGGCGTAGGTTGTTTTAGTTGTTTATTCACACTCTCTTACTTGTTGCTTTCTTTCTAACGCTCCAATTTGACCTATCACATTTCTGGCATGCCCGGTGGGACCCACAAACGGGTCTCTTTCTTTCACGTTTGTTGTTTTTTGCATTTTTGAAGTCCAGGTTGTAGAGTG